>JAMPIV010015712.1:0-100000 GCA_024509875.1 Oreohelix idahoensis | reverse complement strand
GCCCACCTTCTGGGGGTGTAAGGCCCACCTTCTGGGGGTGTAAGGCCCACCTTCTGGGGGTGTAAGGCCCACCTTCTAGGGGTGTAAGGCCCACCTTCTGGGGGTGTAAGGCCCACCTTCTGGGGGTGTAAGGCCCACTTTCTGGGGGCGTAAGGCCCACCTTCTGGGGGTGTAAGGCCCACCTTCTAGGGGTGTAAGGCCCACCTTCTGGGGGTGTAAGGCCCGCCTTCTAGGGGTGTAAGGCCCACCTTCTAGGGGTGTAAGGCCCACCTTCTGGGGATGTAAGGCCCACCTTCTATGGGTGTGAGGCCCACCTTCTGGGTGACGATACCCACTTTTTGGGGGTGTGAGGCTGTTACGGTTTTGCCTCCCCTGCTTTGCAGTAGTGGTCCAACAGTGGCCAAAACTCAAGAGTATCTAATATGGGCTTCAAAGTTGTCTACCTTCGCACAAGATTATTGTTGACATATTTGTAAATAGAAGGGTAATGACACTTCTATCTCACGGGAGCATTCACAAGATATTCAGATAAGCGAAAACAGTGCTGCTTTGGCTGAGCACGTTAATTCTAGAATCTGCCGACAACTTTACAGAAGAATTAAGCAATGATTAATCTTAGCTCGTTAAGCCCCCACCTCTGATTTACTCAATGGAATTCTTATTATTCTGGTATAGTTCTGTTTAGAGTGTGTGTAGCAAATTGACTGAGACAAACATGCAGTAACTTTAAAATGATTAAATCGAAATTAAATTTGTAAATTTACAAATAACAAAATTTAATAATCACTTAAGTTTTAACAGTTTGAAAATAATTCGAATAGTTATGGATCAAGAAAAAGTTATCATCACGGTCGTGATAGGAGGTAAATTTTTACAAGAAGTTCAAGTGGCAGCATATATTGAACTTTAGCTGCCAATGGCGGTTCTGCTCCTTCTGATGGGTTGGTTCTTTCTACACTGTTCACACGCGTCGCTGGTCAAGGTTGTCGAGTGTAGCTCGTTTCCCAGAAATGTTAGGGAGAGTCTACAAAGTTGGTCCTTCATCTCAAAGCTCAGCCATGTTTCCCTTCTTGTTCCAGAGATAATACTTTCTGCTGGTACCACCAATAACTATGATAAAGAATAGAAATGAAACGCTCTCCTGAGTATTGCGTTTTCCGACACATAGTTATGTGCCTCCCTCATCGATTACACCATCCCATTTAACTCAGAATTTACCCTCGATCAGAACTAAGTTTAATCCCACGGGATAAACCTTCTTTACATTTAAATTGAATAGCTTTTATAGTTACTTTACATGTAAATGAAAAGGTTAATAGTACAGATAGATTATGTATACATTTCAATTTCCACTGACTGAAATGTGAATACAATATCAATTGAATATGTTTTCATTTATGTTTACGCTGATTTGAAGCTTGAAAACATACATTAATTTTAAAGTGAATATGTTAACATCGACATTTACACTGGTTTGAAACTGTAAGTATTATACTTAAAATGTACATCATGTCTTTCTTCTTTCCCTCTCTGCTTCATATGGAACTTGGGACTACTTTATGCTTTTAGTTCTCTTTACGAAACTAGCAATAAAGCAATCACCAGCCCGTGCAGTGGTGGTTCATGAATCATCATTCTATATGCTGGGTTTGCCAGCCTCAAATGACATGGACATCCACTAGCGATTTTCACATATTACAATTCACATGGTAATATATACAAATTAGTTCACATGTTAGTAATGAAAATATAGAATGTAAAATGACATCGTATGCCAATCCTGGCTCACAGACGTTTTGCTCAGATGCAGTTAAGGCACTAGCCGATGCCTTTTTACACGTGTTTTTGGGGTCGTTAATTTTGACTTTAATTTCCTTTCCGTGTGTTTCAGTTTCCTCAGATAATCCGGTTTTCCTTATTTAAAATGTTAGAGATTTTCTGGGCTGAATTGTAAGTCCTGATGAATACTCCAATAAAAGGTGTCCGGTCTGATAAATGGAAATTCTGAATTCTACTACTGGCAAGTCTGGTGTCTTTGGTAAGCGTGAATCTCACAGTGTCCTAACATTGAAACGCTTCAGGTTATATTCACTGTCCTCCCCCGCTCTGTTTGTTATGGAGGCTAAGAAAAGCTCCAATCATTTAAACGGGTTGGGGGAAATTCAAAATATTTCCGACATGGGACAATTTCGAACGTAATGTAGAGGTCATCTCTTACTTATATGGTATGAAAACATCCAATTGCCGGGCAGGCGAACTCACAGACATATCGGTAACCTCACCCGACAATGTGTGTAAGATGTAACAAATTATTACTTTCATGTAAAGTAATCTCTTTGTAACAAGGTGTACCGGAAACGATTATGTCATGCTTGACTCTCCAGAATGTGTTGCACAGACGATTAATCTCTTATCTATCGCGCACCTGGTGTAATTTTAGCAAAGCTTTGCTGCACCCTGGCAAATGCGATGTATTATCACCAACAAGGGGTGTCAAATGTTTGAACCAACACACTCTCTGCTACATAGCAAACAGAAAGAAAGGGTGCGACTCGAAAAAAATCGCAATAAAATCAGTACAAAAAATGTAACTGATACCGCCGTAGTGAGAGAGAGATCAGAAAGAGGACGCATCAAAATCCATTTTGTGACAGAGGCCCACCTTCTGGGAGTGCGAGACCCGCCTTTTGGGGGTGTGAGGCCTGCGTTCTGGGTGGCGAGACACACCTTCTGGAGATGCGAGGACCACGTTCTGGGTGGCGAGACCCACATTCTGTGGGTGCGAGATTCTCCTTCATGGGGTGCGAGAACCACCTTCTGGTGATGCAAGCCTCACTTTCTTGGCGTGCTTCTTCTTCGTACACTTTCAGACGTCCACTTGAATGTTTTCAAAGAAAGCAGTAGTCAGTTTGAGGCTATTAAAATCTCCGTAGAGCTTTTCCACGAATGGTACTGGTGTCGGCTGTATGCGCTTTCTCTGTTCCGCATATGTTGGGCAACTTTGAAGCAGATGTTCAACAAACATTTTATCAGTGCCACAGTTACACTGATCGGTAGTTCCTATATTTAGCTTGTTGAATAGATGGTATCTCAATCTGTTGTGGCCAGTGCGGAGTCTGAAGATTACCACTTGTTCTCTTCTGTTACGCTGGTAGAATGCATCGTTTTGTGTACGACCAGGATGCTCTACATCCCATTTGTTTCTGTATCTGATTCTGATAAAACTCTTTGCCTCCCCGAAAGTTACGCCTGCATCAGGCTGAGGTAGATTTCCACCTTCCTTTGCCAATCTGTCAGCCTCTTCATTGCCGGTGATGTTACAATGAAATGGGATCCATCGGATCACAAAACTTTTGAACCGTTGACATAGTTTGTGGAGGGGCACTATTCTGAGGTCATCCAGGTGTGTATTATTTTGGCAATTACTGACTGCATCGGTAAAGACAGCAACTTGTCTGTCTGTGCTTTCCTCTGTCATTATAACTTCTGCTGCAGTTTTCAAGGCCTCTGCCTCTGCTCTGAAGTTACTTGAGAATTGTCCCGTTGTCACTGACAGTTTTTTTGTGTGCACCAGTGCTTAAGGTCAGAAAGATACCCCCACCTCCATTTTGTGTTGCATTTGTTGCTGATCCATCTGTGTATGCATGGGTCCAGGTGCTGCGTGGGTAATCTTTCTCTATGTATTTTGTCGTGTGAGACAGACAGGTTCTGGGGGTACGAGACATCCCATATGTTTTAGAAGATGAATCATCATAAAAGTTGTATAATACACATAACTAACATGTATTTGTACAAAACAGAACATT
This sequence comes from Oreohelix idahoensis, assembly GCA_024509875.1. Lineage (NCBI taxonomy): Eukaryota > Metazoa > Mollusca > Gastropoda > Stylommatophora > Oreohelicidae > Oreohelix > Oreohelix idahoensis. The sequence goes on along the minus strand of JAMPIV010015712.1, from coordinate 96,194 downwards.
GACAACGTGAATTCAATACCGAACCTTAGTCACATTCCGACAATAACATTTTCTAAAAAAAACACACTGTTTATCTCGTTTTCTAATTTCTGGCTTATTTTGCGAGCTAGAAGATAATGAGGTACGAGGATTGTAAAGATTCTTTAGAAGGGCACATGACCTCTATAACGTTAGCACGGACCAACAATATTACACCATGTCTTCCCCACTTTCACATGGACCCGGCATTGTGGTGGAGTTAAACAAGATATAACTCGCGTGACATCTCTTGATTTGGTTCAAAACACGCGTGATTTGCCGGGATTTTCCACCTGATACTAAACAATCAGAAATTACGATTGAAAATTATTTCGCTGTGATGTCCACAAATTAAATGATTTAAAAAAAAACGTATTTCGAAGTTTGCGGTTAATGGTTTTTCCTCTAGTTCAGATGAGCACACAATCTACCGTGCCACACAATTTTCATCTTCCTAGTTTATAGAGTAGTGTATACGGGCTTTTGGGTTGTGTGCATACATAGGGGCCCAATGTTTTGTATCTACCTACCTACTTATCTACCTACCTACCTACCTACCTACCTACCTACCTACCTACCTACCTACCTACCTACCTACCTACCTACCTACCTACCTACCTACCTACCTACCTACCTACCTACCTACCTACCTGTCTGTCTGTCTGTCTGTCTGTCTGTCTGTCTGTCTGTCTGTCTGTCTGTCTGTCTGTCTGTCTGTCTGTCTGTCTGTCTGTCTATCTATCTATCTATCTATCTATCTATCTATCTATCTATCTATCTATCTATCTATCTATCTATCTATCTATCTATCTATCTATCTATCTATCTATCTATCTATCTATCTATCTTTACTATGTATGTATGTATGTATGTATGTATGTATGTATGTATGTATGTATGTATGTATGTATGTATGTATGTATGTATGTATGTATGTATGTATGTATGTATGTATGTATTAATGTCGCTAGGGCTGCGGAAATTTGAAGCAAAGGTTTTATGTAAATATGTCAGTATCAGTGCAATTGTAGGTTCTTACAGAATATGGAAACTTCGATGTAAAAAACACCCATTTTAAATTGCTGAAATGTTTTCCCCACCGTCTAATCTCAATTGTGCTCTGTCTACTATACCAAACGACTATTGTATTTGATGCTATATTTAATATCTCACTCTACTAGCTGTCAAAGTTTTTTTATGGCAAACAAAAATTCTGATAAAACCCCCATGTAAAAACAACTATATTGCTCTACTTGAATGGTATTCCACACACATTTTGTAAATTTCAATAATTCTCATTTTTGGCAGGTTATATCATATCATTATATGCCAATGTCTTTTAGAAAGCTTAAAATTTTTTTATGTATGTGTAACACAAAGGTTCGATGTAAAAACATCCAAATATAACTACTTGAGACGTCTTCAACACTTTATGTAAATTCTAATGATTCTCCTATTTGCCATGTTGTATCTATTATATCATGTCTGTACATATTAATGTATTTTATGGAGAATAAAGATTCTGATATGTATGTATGTATGTATGTATGTATGTATGTATGTATGTATGTATGTATGTATGTATGTATGTGTGTATGTGTGTATGTGTGTATGTGTGTGTGTGTGTGTGTGTGTGTGTGTGTATGTATGTATGTATGTATGTATGTATGTATGTATGTATGTATCCATCCATCCATCCATCCATCCATCCATCTATCTATCTATCTATCTATCTATCTATCTATCTATCTATCTATCTATCTATCTATCTATCTATCTATCTATCTATCTATCTATCTATCTATCTATCTATCTATCTATCTATCTATCTTGCTGTCGGTATGTCTGCCTATCTATCTGCCTGCCTGTCTGTCTGTTTGTCTGCCTGTCTATCGTTTTTGTCTTCACACCCCGTGACCATCAGCGTAAAAATTACTTTTAGTATGGGGAACATATTTCTAAATTAGAATTAATGTCATTAAAAAGCAAGGGTAATTCACAGAAAATACATATACACACAATTGTAGGAAATATGTTTTTAATTATTTGTTCCACTAACTTCTTCAATCCTTTTGTTCTTAGTTTTCAGCCAACAGTGTGGACAAAAATGCAAGTGGATTGAAATTTGACTAATTAATTAACAGCTGCTTTTTCACCATAAGTTTTATAAGTGTACGCATGAACATTGTGAAATCTTGCATTGGTACGTTAAGTAAGAAGCAAAAGAAACAAAAATTCAAAATAAACTTTTTGTTACTCGGTCTTCCAATAATTATTTATGAGTGTATCGAATTTAGCAAATAGAGTTCGCATCCCGAAATTCGCCATGAAAAAAGATTACAACTTTGGTTGGAAAAAATGGGGCTAATTAGACGGATAGATAAGATAATTCTTTAAGTGGTAAACATACAGTATACATTGTTTAATACTTGTACATACATTCATATAGACCCTCGTAATATATAATACATATACAAACAAAAGCACATAAAGCCTTTACTGTTGCGTAATTATTGTTTCGATGGCTTGTTATATTAATTAACGTATACACAGATAAATACAAACCCATTCTTAAGTGTCGGAGAGAAACATTTGATTTTGTACGTTTATTTACACAAATAATCACCTATATCCCAGTCTTAACTTATGGATGCGAGTCATGGACAATGACTACAACCCACAAAAACCAGCTCCAAATCTCAGAAATTCGTCATGGCCTCAAAACCCAACCCCTGCAGATCCAAGTAAAACAGTCCCAATTACGATGATGTGGTCATGTCTGCAGAATTGGAGAAGATCGGCTTCCACAACAAATATGCGAAACTTAGAGCCAGGGATCCAGACCTCCAAAACGACCCAGAGACAGCCGATATGATAGTATGGCGCTCTCTCTGGCAAACCTCTACAACTCAGGGTAGTAGTCGAACGACTAAGTAATTAAGTAAACAGTTAATTCAGCGTATATTTTTAAAATATCGTTGCTTATTATCTTACGATGAAACAGCGGAACTGATGAAGATATATTGGAATAAAATTATAGAAAATAAAACAACATTTATTTTAAAGATAGAAAAATAGCAATGCAAATTGCGTAATAAAAACTACGGAAGAAAGAGAACAAAAAAGAACAACACAAAGACAGTCTCTTGGGATATTCATATTTAAATAAGATAGAGAAATTCCTCTCTGTTAACGCAACGCTGTGGAAAAACACAAACATCAAAGTCGAAGATTCTGGAATATGTAAAAAAAAGGGAACGTTACAAATAAAAAGTCCTAGATATATATTATGCTTTGTTCATAAAACATAGTGAATCCAGCAAAAAAAAAAAAAAGAGGGATTGTTACATATATTTACATCAGAAAAATAAACCTACAACGTATCGATTGCTCATGTCTTTCTCTTAACATCATCATCATCATGTGACATATTCTTTCCAGAACGTTGTCTCCATTACAGCTGCTCTGAACGCATCACGATTCTGGGCAAGTCGACCTGCATCAGCCAAAGACAAGTTCAGACTCTCTGTGATGTCCTGGGTCCACCGTCGTCTAGGTCGACCCCTTCCCCTTTTTCCAGGGACCATGCCTTCCATCACTGTTTTTTCCAGACTATTATGTCTTTTTATATGACCGAAAAAATTTCAGCTTCCTTATTGCGATGGTATTTAGGAGCCAATGTTCCTGTACGTTTAGTGAGTGCAGTACTTCTCTGTTGGTCTTTTTTTTCTGTCCAGGGTATTCTCAACATCCTTCTGTAGCATTTCATTTCGAATGATGTAATCTTTTTTGCAACTGTTTTATTGAGTGTCCAAGTCTCGCAGCCGTATGTTGCTACTGGGAATATACATGCTCTGATCAGTTGTAACTTTGTTTCTTTGCTTGTGCCTTGCCATAGGTTTTTTTCATCTGTATTAGCTTATGTGAAGCAATTGCAAGTCTTCTTTTAATTTCTACTGCACAGTCGCCAGAGCTGTTAATGATTGATCCTAAGTATTCGAATTCATTGACACTTTCCAGTTCTTCGTTATCAATTTCAATTTCTGGTTTGGTCTTTACTTTGTCTGTTGTCAATACTTTGGTCTTCTTGGTGTTTAGGTATAGATTCTGGGCCTCGCTGTGTTTTTTGGTGGACAGAAGTAATTGTTCAAGTCCTTTTGGGTTGGTCGATAAGAGGACTGTGTCGTCAGCATATCTGATTTCCGGGATCTGGTACCCACCGATGTTAAATGAGTCAAAATCTGTTTCTCTTAACAACTGAAAAAAAAAAAAAACGACAGAAATATGACAAAATAATAGATATAGCTGGAAAGGGGGCAAAATATCATGTTCTCGGTTCATTCTTTAATGCTAAAGTTGCATTGTTGAGTCGATTTTTGAAAAATAAAAAAATTTAGATTTGTGACTTTAAGCTCGGCAGGTTAAAATAAACTATCTTATTTGGCAATGCAAGTTGTTTTGATAAAGTGTTCCTAGGCTTTATCATCATCTTCTTATTTTATTTTTTTCCCGTGTGGGTTCTTTTATCATTTTTAAAGAAATCTTTCTTAATCACGGATTTTACCAAAGTGTAACTGAAAGCTCACCTTTGCTATTTCCCAAAACTTACATTATCTTTTGGAACACACCTAGCTGGGTAGACATCATTGTTAGCGTGGGAGACGTTCACATGATGAATAAAAATAATTCATTTGATATTTTAATGCCCTGTTTCAACACAACGAGTGTCACCACGATGGTACAAAAGCATGCTCGCCAAAGCAATCGACAACAAAGGACTCGTGACACGCACAGGAATGTTGGTTACCAGATGGTAGTTTACGGTGAGAGCGGACGACTTGGTGACAAGGGGGCAGATAATTTCTGTATCGGGAGGCCAATCTAAAACCAACGTTTGTCCCGCAACGTAAAATCCAGCATGGAGTTGAAAAGCTGGTTGCGAGAGCCCACCCACATTTAGCGAGTGACGTGCACTGACATTGCACGCAAACACGCTAAAGTCGCCTGACAAGATGGACGATGAATGAGTGGAGGGAGGGGTGGAGTCATAGAACACACTCCACGACTTCTCACACATTGGCAATCCAAAATTTAACAAGTTCGCCAGAAGTCAGTATGGATTTACCAACACATGTGGGGCATAGAGTTTCCCCAGAGCATAGCCTGTTCACACCTGTTTTATAATTTCATTCCTGTGCGGATATGCGGATATATAATTCATACCTGTGGAATTTAATCTTGTATGGTGTTCTTAAAGAATTTGCAAAGGGAAAAGAAGGTTAGTAAATTTTAGAAAAATTATTATTAATTTTCCTTTTTCATTATTAAAATTACTTTTTTGCTCTTAGCCTCATGGTAAATGTGCGAAAGACTGTTTTTCCATTGCTTCTATTCGTTAATAGTTAATTAAATCAACAATTTTTCTTTTAGGATAATATAATGAAGTAACTCATAGTTATATACTTGACCTTCATCTAGATTATTAAATCATCATTATAGTCTTAAATGAGCACAAACATTCATTCTCAATATATTTAACACCTGTCATGTGCACCTCATGTCATGTATCGTAATAAGAGAATTCGAAACAGAATGATCAGCTAGGAAGAAGCCATAGTAAGGAATAAGATAAAAGAAAATCAACTATTGATATTAGATGTGAAACTTATGAAGCTACTTTGTGTCTTCAGTCCTGCATAAGTCTGAGTCTACACATGTCGTGTTTGGCGCCTAACTAGAAAGAAGCTAGCAAAGTATAGGTCCGGATTGCAGAATTTACAAGATAGGACATCATACATTTTCTAAGTTACAAGGAAGTTCTCGTCCGCATTTGTAAACGGTAGTGGCGCAGCATTTTATTCACCTGTCTACCAAGTGCTCACAAGTTGATTCTATATATAAATATATCAAGTTCAACTCACTCAGCAGCATACCGCCTGAGTCAAGTTAAAACACACACAAGTTGATTCTCCTATACATCAAGTTCAACTCACTCACAAGCGTAGTTCATGAATCAGGATTACATACTCACATGTTGATGAGTCTATAAATCAAGATCAATTAGTCACAAGATGATGCACCAAGATGTCGAGCTCAAATAACCAAGTTCAGCTACTTAAGTGAATTCATCTATTTTAATCGTGTATTGCTCGCCATAATTTCACTCAAACAAGCTTCATTGCACGAAACCAACTTGTTACCAGAAGATCATTTCTTGAAGAGCTCCAGTCTAGTTAGTGCCTTTTCAAGATCAGACAGCAGAAATTTTCATGAGACAACTGTCAACGGTTTGTCGATTCTAGGAAGATTTCCAAACGTTGAGAAGCATTACGTCTTACGTGTTCTCGTTTCACGTGCAAAAGTTTTCATCAATGAGTCCTCGTCTTAGATATAATCCACACGGCGTAACATACATCTACATTGGACAGTCAGTGCATACCATCGCATACACATACACTGGTGTGATGCTGCACTGGAATTCTGTCCTTCAACCGGCCCGATTCTGTGGTTCTATTTTGAATTTTCATTTTTTTTCTTCTCATTTGTATATATATCGTGGTTGGTATTTTTGAGTAGATAATTAAATGGGGTCGTTTTATGATGGTAGGTTTTTTTTACACTCGACCAGTTTTTCTTTCTTCTGATTTTCCGCGATTTTTCGTTGTTTACGGAAATCGCTATTTTTCGGGCACGCCTGTATGACGCGTCAGAAACGCACGTGGATGTGATGCAATTTTTGGACACGCGGTCGCGTTGTTTTCAAATTTGATTAGCGGAGCTCGTAGTTATTTTTACTTTTCTAGCGTTTCCATTGGTCCGAGGGAAGCTAGGGTATGCGTAGGAGAGAACACGCGGGGGTGGCCCCGGTGTGTATAAATAGCCAGTTAAACGGCGGGCAAGTCTCTCTGAAGAAATATTGCCTGCCGGTCGACTTCGATTTATCGTCTCCACTGTGGGGAAAAACAGCGATAATCGGTATGTAGTAATTTTATTATCGTTTATTTATTAGAGGGTTCTTTGAGAAATTCGCCCGTAGTTAACTTCTTCGGGGACATTAACTTTTAAGTTTTAAAACGATAGTGCCATCCATTATCATTTTTGAAGAACGATGTAAATGTAACAGTGTGCTTATTCTTTCTATGATTTTGGCAGGAGATAGGAACGTGTGAAGTTATAAGCTACACGTGTGCTCATAGTTGTAAAATGTTATGTAAAACCACCATTTATTCCTGTGTATTTACAAATGTAATTTTATTGGGAATCCATTGTGTGTATGTTACTTTTATTGTGCCTTAAATGTGGATATGTTATCAGTGAATTATACTGCTTAGAGGAGTAAACTATTCCTATGGCGAGATTTCATTTAATTTTGGAGTAAGTAGGAAACCTCATGGGTAACGTTAAAAGAAGTTCCCTAGCTGTAATGTTGGGACACGGGGTTAGCCATGCGTAACAGCCACGTAATATGTCAGACAGGTCGGGAGGTTTTTGTTTACCTACCTGGCAGACTAGGAGCGTGAGATAGAGAGACACGTGGGTAGGAATATTTTATGTATGGTGGTTCAGAACGAAAGAAGGGGAGTGGGAGGAGAGAGATTTAAGGGCCACGTGGGTAGTATTATGTTATGTATTGTTGTACATGACGAGAGAAGTACGGAGTAAGGGATTTATAAAGATTAATGGGTTAGAGAAGCGTTATGTTGGGATTGTTATACAATAGACGCATTTTCTTTTAATTTCAGCGAGTCACGGCGAAACAGTGGGGGAGCATAATTTTGTCAAATAAAATTATCCACGGCAAAAAGACATATCTCAGGGTCAGAGTTCTCGAGTTATCGTCAGGAGCAAAAGAACATAACCTAAACGGTCTATTGCAGTGAAGTTCAATTCTTCAGCAAGACTGGTTTCAATTGCGTACAGCCGGAAATCAAGGCTGTGTTTTTTTTCCTCTAACTCCGGAGCGGGTTAAAAGAGGGAAGCTATTCAGCAGCAGAGAAGTTTGTCGACAGTTAATCAAGTACCTCATGCTTGACGCCAGAACTTCATCATCATCCTCCCCAGATTCAGGAACAGGTGAGAGGGTTACCATACCTGGGTCTTGAAAGAAACGAGAGAAGAGCGTAATAACGGAGACGCCGCATCATCAGTCGTCGAGTATTAGAGAGACACTGAGATCAAGAAGGAGAGAGGGAGAGAGAGAGAGAGGAGGGAGAAAATAGACAGGACCAGTAGGGTCTGTTCAGTGTCCACTCGAAGGATAGACACTGAGCCATTGTGTTACTCCAAGTCTATTATTTTAGCATCTCAAGTGGTGTTAGTTAGCGGCGCATATCGCCTAACAAGTGGAAAGCGGTGTAGTCGTTCGTTGAGGAAGAGTCAACCAGACTGAGACAGTAGAATCTTATTTTGTTAGAGAGTGGAGGCTAAAGTGGACAGCCCCCACAATAGCAGAGTTATTTTAATCACTAATCATTTTATTGTTCCTCAGCAGGGTGACAGAAAGAGTGAATGTGATTTGGGGTTTTTTTTTTCTAGTGTCTATCAATGTACTTGTTACTTTGGTTTTTTCCAGGCCGTGCAACAGTGCACGCTAATTTTTCGATTTGATGTATGATGAACTTTAATGATTTCTGTGGGTAAATAAATTTATCTATAATATATATACACTGGATCAGCTTCTACACTCTATACTTACTCTATGTTGTCTGTATAGTTATGTATGTGGTCGTTTTATACACCTTATCTCCTTGTGTTTAAAGGTAGTCAGAGGAGGGTGAGATTATAGCCATTCTGTAGTCACGAAGCGGCAAGGGGAGAGTCAAAACCTGGTTCTATCCCTTGAGCCAATAGTCTCATCTGTCCACAGGCATGTCAATTTTCATCTAATTCTATCTTCTCAGACTTTCTCATACTAGGGTCTTGCTTTCATTCAGGCAAACTCTAATAAACTTTAAAACCACTTCGCGACAACTGGAGGAAATTTGAAAGACTCATAGACCGTGTAGATGGGAATCAGTGTGGTAATACTTAATATATCAAATCATCCTTTCACTATTTGAAATGCCTCATGCTGCTACCCACAGTAAAAAGATATAATCACCAATGTTGAACTGGCGGATACAACCCAAAAATACTATGGAAGTCAGAAGTCTAAAAACACTTTGCAGGTGGGTAGGAAACATATTCAGGAAGATAACTAGTAGCATCGCGGAGTTAGTCCTTGGTCTGGAATTCCCGGGCTCGCAGAAATAGAACTAATGAATGAATTAATTTTGCTTTGGATTTATTAGGGAGGGAAAATCCCCCACTGCAGATGGCACTCCAGGCACGTAATATACGCAAAAGTACTTCGAGCAGTGATGTCTTCTGGGGCAATTGTTTTACTGACAGCAATGCCAATCCTATGCAAACCTTTCCTTAGCCCATCTTACGACATGCCTGAAGTGATCAATGGGCATTTTTTCCGAATGACAGAGTGATTTGAGAACTAAAGTTACCGGGTTTCTGTTCCTGATTTAAGGAAGGCAAAGATAGCAAGGAAGAAAACCGATCACCTGATCTCATAGAATAGTGACGTGACTAAAGCTTCACTCCCTTACATCATTAAGTGCTAAGAGACTACCATTTATCGTGGTTGTCGTTACAGACAACAGACTTCGACTTCGTTTTTAGTCTCGACGTTAATAAATATTCTTTGTCATTCGCTCTCATATAACCACAGCTATTTCTCTCATAAAGTTAGCGGTCTGCTCCAGGCGCCTCTCATCGCTCTCACATATGGCTAACCTCTATTTCTCTCATAAAGTTGGCACTCTGTCTCATCTTCTCTCATCACTCTCATATAACCACACCTATTTCTCATACAGTTGGCAGCCTGCATCATGTTTCTTTCAACGTTAGCATATAACCACACCTACGTCTCTCATAAAGTTAGCGGTCTGTCTCAGCCTTCTTTCGCCTGAATTGTCTGCCTTTAAAGAGGTTGGTGAAGGTCATAAAGTTAATCTGTATCTTTCGTGGAACCAACATTATTGAAGGACATATTCTACTTTTTGCTGGTCTTCCATACAAGGATACATGTCTGTCTGGTCACTGTTTATTTTGTTGAACAGACTAAATAGTGTTCTTCCTGTTCGTCCCCCCCCCCCCCTTTTTTTTTGGGTGTGTGTGAGCAAGATGTTTTTCCCATCAGTAGAGTCCTTCGTCACAGTACTTTAAGTCCTCTTACATTGATGTTTTCTGTAGTAGTTTGTTCTGCGTGGTCAGGTTGTTTACCTTAGCAGCCTGTGATCTTTGAGAGCTGCCAAAACATCTTCCCTGGACAGGACAAACAGTTCCAGGTAACCCACAGATCTGACGTCAGCAGTGCGCCTGACAAAGAATGAATAACTTTCTTAATTTAAATGAAGATAAACATACAGGATTCAACTGAATGAATCATCATGCCCATCGCCGCCTGAAGCATGAATCAGCCAACAGTAGCTGGTCCACTTTACAGGGAGCTCGCGCCAAATCTCTTGTAGTCACGGTTTCTGTATCACTATCATGTTACATGATGATGATGCTATCCCCATGCACAGTATCATATTTGTTGCCACGTACGACACGCCTTGAGTTGCAGTGGTATATTCTTTCTTTATCTTCTCCGAGAACCCAGGAAACCACACGGGGACAACACGGGGACAACACGGGGACAACATGGGGACAACACGGGGACAACATGGGGACAACATGGGGACCACATGGGGACAACATGGGGACAACACGGGGACAACACGGGGACAACATGGGGACAACTCGGGGACAACATGGGGACAACACGGGGACAACATGGGGACAACACGGGGACAACATGGGGACAACACCTGGGACAACTCGGGGACAACATGGGGTCAACAGAAGAAAGGGTACAAGTAATTCACTGTCAACATCTTTAGATTGTGTTCACCACGGAGCATACAGTGGCAGTTGTTGTTCGCCAGCAGTCGTTTTTAGCGGCCCTTTTTTCAGCGTTGTCAAAGAATTCGGTTTTAATTGGTTTGCTCTTCTACCACTATTCTCAGGATCGTTTTCGTGTACCCAGTATTCTCTCCCTCATAGGTATCAGAAACAGCCATAACTAGTTAAATTAATTACTTGTTGTCTGAGTTATCGTTTGTGCTTACTGTGACGGTATTGCCTCCTCTGCTTTGCAGTAGTGGTCCAACAGTGGCCAAAACTCAAGAGTATCTAATATGGACTTTAAAGGTATCTACCTTCGCACAAGATTACTCTTGGCAGAGATGTAGATAGAAGGGTGATGACACTTATATCACAAAGGGAGTCTTCACATGATATTCAGAATAAGCGAGAACAATACTGCTTTGGCTGAGTATGTTAACTCTATAATTCTGCCGACGCTTTTGTGAAGGATTTAAGCACTTATTACTTTCAGCTCGTTTAAGCCCCCACCCCTGATTTACTCAGTGGAATTCTATTATTTTAGTATAGCTCTGTTTAGAGTGTGTGTAGTAATTTGACTGAGACAAACATGCAGTAACTTTAAAATGATTAAATCGAAGTTAAATTTGTAACATTACAAATAACAAAACTTAATAATCACTTTAGGTTTTAACAGTTGGAAATAATTTGAATAGTTATGGATCAAGAAAAGTTATCATCACAGTCTTTAGGGAATGTGAGATATTGCAAGACGTTCAAGTGGCAGCATCTATTTGAACTTAGCTGCCAATGACAGTTCTGCTCCTTCTTATAGGTTGGTTCATTCACTCTGCTCACGCTCGTCTTTGATCAAGGTTGTCGGGGGTAGCTCGTTTCACTGAAACGGCAATGACAGTCTACAACGTGGGTCCTTTGTCTTAAAGCTTAGGCCACGGTTCCCTTCTTGTTCAAGAGATAGTACTTTCTGCTGGTACCACCAACAACTATAGTAAAAGAACAGAACGAAACGCTCTTCTGAGTATGGCGTTTTCCACCCCATAGTTATGGGTTCCTATCTTCCCATACCATGATCCCAATTACTCAGACTTTACCCTCGATGCGAATTAAATTTAATCCCTCGGGATAAAACTTTCTTTACATTTAAATAGAATAGCTTTCATAGTTACTTTATATTCAAATGAAAAGATTAATAATACAAATAGAGTCTGTTTACATATACAACTTCACTGATTAAAAAGTGTTCACAATATAAATTGAATATGTTTTCATTTATGTTTTACACTGATTGAAAAGTTTGAAACTTCCATTACTTTAAAATGAATATTTTCACATAGACATTTACACTGGTTTAAAGCCCGAAAACGTACATTAATTTTAAAGTGACTATGTTTATAGGGACATTGACACTGATTTGAAAATGTAAGTATTATACTTAGAATTTACATCATCTTTCCCTCCCTGCTCCATAGGGAAACTGGAACTACTTTATGTTTTTAGTTCTCTTTACGAAACTATCCATAAAGCAATCACCAGCCCGTGCAGTGGTGGTTCATGAATCATCATTCTATACTCTGAGGTTGCCAGCTCAAATGACTTTGACATCCACTAGCAAGTTTCACATATTAAACTTCACATGGTAATATATACATACAGTATATATGTTAGTTCACATGTTAGTAATAAAAAATGAAATGTAAATCACAACTTACGCCAATCCTGACTCACAGACTTTTTGTTCAGATGAGCAAAAGAGACTTGAATAAGCCTCTTACACGAGTCTGTGGTGCCGTTAATTTTAACTTAAATTTCCTCTGACTCCGTGTCTTTCTGCAGTTTCCTAGTCCCGGAGTTTCTTATTAAAATGTAGAGATTTCCTGTGCTTTGTAAGTCTTATTTGGTTCTCCAATAAAAGGTCCGGTTAAAAAAAGGAATTATGAATCTAATCTTCACTCTGGCGAGGTCGGATGTTGTCTTGGCGAGCGTGAAATTCACAGTGAAATAAAACTGCGAAATGTTCAGACTATATTCCTATCTTCCCACGCGTTGTTATGAATCTAATCAGAAAGATCCAATCATTTCAAATCATGCAGATAGGGTGTGATATTTTCAAAATAGTCCCACGTGAAATAAGGTGTGTGCCTGCAAAGGTCACGTATTACCATCTTTGCCTAATGGGTGTCATGTTATATAATAATCTAAACGTGACTTCCTTTGCGGGTGGAGCAAGTGGTAACTCGTGTAGGCTCTTGAAAATAGGTTGGTAATCAGTTATAAAATAGTTATACCCACGTTTTATCCTTGTCACTAATGAGGGTTCTTGTGCACTAATAAGACTTCTGTAAATGGAGCGTGTATTTTGTTGTAATAAAGGTGTATTCCCTTGTATGCTTTCTATGCATTGTTTGTAGAACCGTGGTAAAGTGCCAAAGTAATGAGGTTGATTGTTTTTGTAACGACACACGTTAGATAATCTCAGACCAATATAATAATGAGCCAAAGGGTATTGTTCAGGATTTTTTTACTATTTCTCCTATGTACTTGATTCTTAAAGCTTTTATTTTAGTTGCTATATCTTGTAAAGATACTCCCCCTCTATCTTTGGGTTGTATTAACGTTTTATGCTTTATACAGTGTAAGGTGTTGCGGAACAAGAAAGTTCTTATGAGTTTGTTTATTTGTGTAATAATTTCTTGAGGAATGGTTTGAACATTTGCTATGTAAATCAATTTAGGTAAAATAAAAGTGTTGATTAAAACCGATCTTCCGAAAATTGTAGTAGTTTTATATTTATATCTTTCTAGTCTGTTTTTTATTTTCTCTAACAAGTTTTTCCATACCTCTGTATTCCCTTGTGTTGGGGTGGCGGTGTATGTAATACCGTAAATTTTTATTTCATTTACTTGTAACAACTGAAAGGGGACGTCTGATCTGTTTCTCCATTTACCTATTCCCATTAACTTTGATTTCTGAATGTTTAGTTTTGCTTCACTGGCTCGTCCAAACTCATTAAAATTATTTAAAATATTTTGAATAGATGAAATTTTGGTTGGGAAAAAAATCGTATCGTCCGCGTACGCGGCTAATTTCCTTTGACCTTGTCCTGGAATGAAAACCCCCGTGATGTTTGTGTCTTGTCTAATTTTCTCTAACACGGGTTCTATTGACAGTACATATAGCAAAGGCGAGAGTGGACAACCTTGCCTGACTGACCTAGTTAAAATAAATGGTTCTGTGATTGTGTGATTTATTAAAAGTCTACTTTCGGGTGTTTTGTATATAATTTCTATCCATTTCCTAAAGTATGGCCCTACATTACAAGCAAGCAGAGTTTTGTGCAAAAAGGAATGGGATACCCTGTCGAAGGCTTTTTCTTGGTCCAACGATAAAATAGCTGCCTCGTGCTGTTTGTCTGACGCATAGTTAATCAGGTCTCTAAAAAAGTGTGTATGTTTGCTAATATTCCTCTGCGGCACGCTGTTCTGTTGGTCGTCATGAGTTAGGATATGCATGAATGGTTTCAATTTATTAGTTAGAGTTTTAGTTAAAATTTTGTAGTCAGTGTTTAGAAGTGATATTGGTCTATAAATTTTTATTAGTTTCCTATCTGTTTTTTCTTTTGGTAAGAGCACTACGTACGACTGTTTTAAACTTTCAGGAAGTTCGCCCTTCTGAAAGGCTTCCTCAAAAACTTTCATTAATAGTGGTCCGAGAACGGGAAAAAAGAAAATATAGAATTCTGATGTAAGGCCATCTGGGCCAGGGGTCTTATCTCTGTTTAGTGTGTTTACTGCCTCCCTCAAATTTTCGAGTGTTATAACTTGGTCTAAATTTTTATTTTCTTGTTCTGTAAGAGGCTTTGTGTACTTTAAAAAATTATTTTGCGTGTCTGTTCTTGTTTCTTCTTTGGTGTATAAATGTTTGTAAAATTCCAAGATGGTCTGACATATGTTTGTGTTGTTCGTTTGCAATTGTCCATTGTTATCTTGTATTTGGCGAATGTGCTTATTTTGTTGAACGTTCTGTTCTATTGCCAAGTACTGTTTGTTTGGAGTCTCTTGTGTTGTGTATAACTTCGTTCTCAGCATTGCACCTTTGTATATGTGTTGTTTATGCTGTTCTAACTGGTCCTGTAACATCTGGATAACCGGGTCAGTTTTGTCTATCTTTTTTGTCAGTGTGATAGCTTGTTCTAATATCTTTTCTTGTGTTTTGGATGTCCTGTGTATGTAGGTTGCCAGGACCTGTGTCCTGTCTTTTATGGTGTTTTTTAATAGGTCCCAATATCCTGCCATATTTTGTTCAGGGATCTGTTCTGTGTATCCTAATATGATCTGCGTTATTTCCTTTGTGAAGAAATAATGTTTAAGTAAACTATTATTAAACTTCCAATGTGGAGACCTTTTAGATGTTATAATGGGCGTCCCTATACCTAATACTGTATACACTGCTTTATGGTCCGTGAAGTCAAGTGTGCTGTTAATATGTTTTGTTTCCTGTACCTTGTAAATTTCTGATGTATATATCCTATTTATCCTAGATGCTCGTCGTAAGCCTGGGTGTGTCTTATCTATAAAAGTGTACGATCTATTATTTGGTTCAACACTTCTAAAGGTATCCTTTAGACCATGCTCATCTAAAATAGTTTGTAATATCTTCCACGGAGATGTCTGATTCTTATTCACATATGTGTTCTGTTTTTGTAAGGTTCGACCAGCACGATCCAGGTCAGACGTGACACAATTAAAATCCCCTCCTAAAATTAAGTTCCCTCCTTTGTATTGTGGTGACAAAAAATCAGAGAGCTCTCCATAAAAGGCTGGCTGGCTTGCCCTTTGACTGGGAGCGTATACATTGACCAATGTGTATGTGTCTTGTTCGCTTCGTTTATTTTTAATTTGGACACAAACTAATCTACCGCTAGTGTCCGTGTTATGGTGTGTTGTTTCCCAGTCTTCTGATACTTGTAAGATCGCTACACCTGTGTGTGATGTCCCTATACTAAACCACCCGTTTCTTAAGCCTAATTTTGTTGTAATTTGTTTAGCACGGAAGTTTGAAATAACTCTGGTTTCTTGCAGAAAAACAAAATCGGGTTGGTATTTTTTAATTAGTATTTCCAGAGAGTTTAGTTTATTTGTTAAACCATTTATGTTTAAAGACAACAAGGTTAAACTAAAGGGCGTAGTGTTGGGGTGTAAAACTGTGTGCGCCATGAAAAAAACCCAAACATTAGTATGTCACAGTGGTGGTGCTCTGCGAACTGGCCTCACGGCACCAAATTACAGTATGTGACCGGGCCTGAGAACTGAGAACTGGTCACGGCAGCAAATTACAGTATGTGACCGTGCCGGTATCTTGGTTTTGAAGACTGGTCCAAAAGGCACCAAATTACAGTATGTGACCGTGTCGGTGTTCCTTCTTATATATTTTAACTAGGTGACTGAGGCAGGCCTAGTTATCTATTATTTACTTTGTTTCTTTTCTCCAAGTGAGACTATTTCTCCTACTGGCCCCCTTGTTCCGCCAGAGATGGTGATTCCTGGATGATATAAGGTTCGTCTTTTGTTCAACCCAGACCACGTTCTTCCCTCCTTGGTGGTGAGCAGCGACGTGCTTGTACTAGTGGTTTTAAGGCTATATATGTTATATAGGTTTAATTCTTTCTCACATACCCACTCCACATCCTTATTGATTAAACCAACTTGAGTGCTGAATTTCCAAACATAATAGCTTTTATTTACATAACATGTTCCACAATCCTTTTTTCATAAAGGTACATTCCAATCTCCATTTTATATCCAGGCATATAGACATAGGCTCTATGTATTTTCCCAAAGATTTTATTATTATATTCCTTACTGTAGACTCTTGACTAAAGTACTATAACTTGTCAGGCCTGGCTCAATTGCATGCATCAATATCAATTCATAAATTACATATAAAGTTATATAATGTCTGGTGCAGCTGTGGAGGCATCTTCATACTTACTCTTTAGTGAGAGAGCGCATGAGTTGTTTCTCAGTAATCTAATTCACCATTTACTCTTCTGTCCTCTAATCTGTTTCAACCTGATCAGTCTTATACCCTGTTAAGAAGCATCTCAAACAAAACCAACTTATTTTGTAAATCCAACGTCGACAAGTGTTGTAGTATCTGGCATCGATACTTACGTTGGCGAGAGAGCGCATAACCATACGACAGTGTTGCAAAACTCTGTGCAATTTTCTTGTTTAATAACAATGTCTCATCTTTGTATGACAGCCCATCCTGGCTATCTGATAATAAAAGTTATCCACTTTTTTTTTAAGCTTTAATATTGCCTTAGCTTCAATATTCTCTTCTGTAGCTCGCTACCTTAAATATGAGCTTCATTAGCCTGTGACAATATGTTGAGTGTGTTTAAAAAAAAACATGTCTCTCTTCACTTAAGTCAAGCATAATTAGAATTAAAGACCTCTTACCGGAATATACAGAAGTCCGTTACCTATCACTGTCTTACTATCACCCCTATGAGCTAATCCTAGGTTTAGCAGCACAAATTATTAATCAATTCTAAGGGTTCTCCTGAATTTCCTATTACTACCTTTCTATATCTAGCTAATTCTGTAGACCTTCTGCAAACCGCAGGTTTCACATTTCTTGAGCGCCCAGCGCGACACGTCTACCCTGGTTGAGGTTTCTGGTGGGACTGACTTCCTTTCGTCCTTCAATTTCCTATCTGATGGTCCAAAGTTGTTTTAGTTAATACGATAGGTCCATTGTTCAGTTCACTCACCTATCGCCACGCTTAATTCTATGCTGTCAACCCCGTGAACTGTGCTACATAACTGTTTATATTTCACTTACTTTTTCACGTGCGTTTCCCTATCCTAACTCACTAAACTTGTAAAGGGCGTTAATATTCATAGTTATTCCCCTTAGTACTTTTTACCTTAATTTCATTAATCCTTCTATATCTTTACTAAAATTAATCTGATATGCAAAGTTGGTAAACTCTAATGATGTATACTTAGATTTCTTTAAGGTCTAAAAAGGTTCCCTCCCTTACAAAAAACACTACATTTTCATTCTTTTATCTCCCATGTTAAGAACGAATAGCCTATCACTTAAATTATTCTGATTTTCTAACCCATTTTTATATACTCTTTCATCTTGTTAACACCAAATAACTGTTCGACTGACTTTATCTACAGCGTATTTTACGCTGTACAACCAAACGGTGACATACGTCCCGGGGCCGTTCAACTGTATCCCGCAGGGAGACATTTGCATTCTATCAAAAAAATCTACTATCGATGTATCCCACTAACATCTCTAATACTATTACCATAGACGACTCGAAATTACAAACAAATTAAATCGTAATAGTGAGACCATGTTATAAACCTAATACCAATGCTACCACTGGAGCATCTCATTAATTACAACTTCAACATAAAATATCATTACATGAATATATAAAAGGCATAAATGAACATTGTATTTACTTAATTCATTACCATCATCTCTCAAACAAGTAGTACCCAATAATGCAACCAAGTTTTATCCCTTGTATCTCTACATAACCAGTGCTATAAAAAATATATATAGGGACGTTCATCCTCAGTGTAATATTTGCTTAAGTCCATGAGTAAGACTCCATATGACTAAGTCTGGATCATTTCTCATCTCTGTTCTCTTTTTTTTTCTAGTCCTGAACACCTCTATGCCTGAGATAGGTACATTATAGCAATTAACATGCACCTAAGGTACTATACATATTTTACCCAATGTCAGTGTTGATCATGTAGTATGCCATATCTTGTACCTTGGGAAGAAGTCTATTAAGTTTCCCAAGACTATGTGTAGTTATTGTAGTTTGTCACACTCTTAAGATTATATATGTCTATTCTAACATCTCATTAACATCGTATTGAAAAAACAAGTAAACATTGTACTTAATACTTCTCAAACATTATCATTATACATTCTATTTATATACATATATATATATATATATATATATATATATATATATATATATATATATATATATATATATATATATATATATATATATATATATATATATATATATATATATATATATATATATATATATAGGGGCGACATGGTACTGCCTCTGGAAAAAGAGATTTGTCAGTCCTTAATATGTCTATAGTATCTGCCGTCAATGTCAGTATTCATTGCAACGGTCAGATAGGCAGAGTAGTAGAAATATAATATATAGCGTCACCAAGCATGTATTTAACTAAACATTCCCAAAGTGACAGCAAGAAATATGTGTTACTACGTCAGGATGTGATGTGCTGGGCTGATGCTAGCCTTTGATGCATCAGTCGAATTACCAGTCATGTATGCAACTAATCACGCGAAATCTTACCATCTGTCTTGGGGCGATAGTAAAAGACCTAAGTCACTATTGTCAGAGCAGGATGTGCTCGGCTGATGCTAGCCTTTGATGCATCTGTCGAAACCGTAAGCTCAGTCTGTTACTATATACATGTACCCCTGTATGTCGGAGTTAACCAAAATTCAAGACCAAAATGCCTCAACTCAATGCGGACATGACCATGTAAGGATCATCTGTGTTGTATTTTACCCAACCAGTAATCAATACCAATTGTGGAGACATCTCATTTCGAAGTCACCTGTATGAACACTGTCATATGGAATAAGGCTCTTTATCTACCATCTAATGTGCGCCGCTCTGAGGGAGTAGTTTTTTTTTTCTCCTTTTTTTTCTTCTTTCACTGCTGCAACACCCTGGATTGGTCTGTGACATCTGTCTTCATATATCTTCCCTTCTTTGAACTGGTCCTAAACAAAATATATCTGAAATACATACACATTATAAGTTAACCATGCACATTGTTCTATATAAGCTAATTAACAGTGTTGATCTGTTATGGCAAGCCTTGTCCTATGCAGAATCTTGTTATTGTCTTTCTAGAAATCTGTGTCTTTTCTAATCTTGGTATAAACTAGTTTGATCAGTTATAACGGTCTGTTTCTAAGCTTTCTTTATCACTGGAATATGTCATGTGATTAGTCAAACTTTATCCTTCATCTCTATATGATCAATGTACTTTCATAAGTTAATGCACTACACAGTTACGTTTCTTTGCAAAGTTCTACGCTTCTGTTCACAACGTTAGTGTATTTTGTAAATGTCTAAGTGTATTTCGAACTATCACTAACCACTATGTTGAGCACTAATAGATCTGGTTAGCTAACTAATCGTTGGATACCGTTGATAGAGGTACCGTAATTAAGCACTATAGCTGGGGAAGTGCTGTGAATTAGT
This sequence comes from Oreohelix idahoensis, assembly GCA_024509875.1. NCBI lineage: Eukaryota > Metazoa > Mollusca > Gastropoda > Stylommatophora > Oreohelicidae > Oreohelix > Oreohelix idahoensis. The sequence continues at coordinate 75,928 of JAMPIV010015712.1, read as the reverse complement.
ACTATATGCTGGGGAAGTACTTTACGGCGATTACACTGATTGTAAGAATTTGGAGATCTCTTTTGCAAGCTCCACCAGTGTAAATTTCTCTACTGTAGAGACGACTGTCGTACTGATGAAGTTGATATCAGTTGTGATGGTATTTATAGTCGCTCTGCAGGAGGATGAGGACGAACGAATTTCTGTTGTTGTTGTCAGTATGACAATAGCTTGTTTACTTGATGTTGTTTACATTCTGAGTTTGGTGTTGGTAAAGTCGTCCATTCTTTGAATGACATTTTCTTTGCTCTACGTTGAGAAGTTCTGATTGCGATAGTGCTACAGTCGTATCAGCGACAGTCTGGTAAATGTTTGTATGCTGTGCTGTAGAGCTTCACTTCTGACAGGTTTTGTTATGTTTCAGTGCTCGTAAGGTATCTGATCTTCTTCTTCCCAACCGTAATGTCTTCGCTAGTGGTTGTAGTTGTGGCTGGTAGTTGTTGTTGATCTAAGTTCTCCTTCTGTAAGGCTCCGTTTCTGCAACTTGTTTCTTCTCATCGGTTGTAGATGTCTGTTCTTCATCTTGATACATCTGAGCTTGCCTGGCATTTCTTCTGTCATCTCATGTTCGCTTCACATGATCACTGGGGATGCGACAGGTGTCACAGGGAATGTATTGGGCTTGACGCAGGGATAGGGGAAAGATGGTTGTGACCATGTGAAAACATTGCAAACACTGATGCGTTGTCTCTGTATAGTGTGGCCAGACTTCTGATATGATTCTCGCTTCTTTGTTTCTTCTGTAAGGCTTCGACTCCGCTGTAGTATGTCATTTCCCGTTGATTGTAAAAGTCTATTATCTTCCATGTCCCGTCTTGATCATATAAGGTAGGATTAACTTGTAGCTGATAGTTGTAGTTGCTACTTTATTTCGTTCCATAATTGCTGTCTTCTTGTGGTGCTTCATCAAAAATCTAAGTCTAGTATTTCTGCCGTCGTCACCACGACTTTTCCACAAAAATTTTCTTGCCGTACTACCGCGGCCTCAAATGTACGTCTTACATCTCCTTCACTCTTCTCCCCTACTGCAGTATCCTATTGGTCAGGTGTACTCAGTTGTCTGCTGTGTGCGGTACAGACCAATTATACTTAGGCTTTTCAAGACTAAGTTGCCGCCGCCATTTTGTTTACCTCTCATAATATGCTATGCCATTACTCACATAGCCTCCTATTTTTCCTCCATATGCTTATTTACCTATAAGCTCCATTTTTCTCATAAATTTCGCCATGCTCTCATGACCTCAAATGCATCTCTTACATCTCTTTCACTCTTCTCCTCTGCTGCTACACCTTATTGGTCAGGTGTACTCAGTTCTCTGTTGTGTGCGGTATAGACCAATTTTACTTAGGCTTCTCTAGACTAAGTTGCCGCCGCCATTTTGTTTATGTATAGTGCTATGATTCTCCTCACATAGCCTCTATCTCTTTCTTCATTACTTCATGTCCAAAAATTTCTTCCGTCGTCACCACGACTTTTCATATAATTTTCCCGCCGTACTACCTCGGCCTCAAATGTATGTCTTACATCTCCATTACTCATCTCCCCTACTGCAGTACCCTATTAGTCAGGTGTACTCAGTGCTATCTTGTGTGCGGTATAGACCAATTATACTTAGGCTTCTCAAGACTAAGTTGCCGCCGCCATATTGTTTATTTATAGTGCTATGATTCTCCTCATATAGCCTCTATCTCTTTCTATTTCCTCACTACTTCATCTCCAAAATTTCTTGAGCACCCAGCGCGACACGTCTACCCTGGTTGAGGTTTCTGGTGGGACTGATCTCTTTTTCCCTTCAATTTATTCCCATGATCCTCAGTTCACTCACCTAATCTCACCTTTCACGCTTTTAACCCTACTCTGTCAACCCCGTGAACTGTGCTACATAACTGTTTATTTCTAGTCACTATTTTCACGTGCGTTTCCCTATCCTAACTCACTAAACTTGTAAAGGGCGTTAATATTCATAGTTATTCCCCTTAGTACTTTTTACCTTAGTTTCATTAATCCTTCTATATCTTTACTAAAATTAATCTGATATGCAAAGTTGGTAAACTCTAATGATGTATACTTAGATTTCTTTAAGGTCTAAAAAGGTTCCCTCCCTTACAAAAAACACTACATTTTCATTCTTTTATCTCCCATGTTAAGAACGAATAGCCTATCACTTAAATTATTCTGATTTTCTAACCCATTTTTATATACTCTTTCATCTTGTTAACACCAAATAACTGTTCGACTGACTTTAACTACAGTGTATTTTACACTGTACAACCCAATGCCTAGAATCCGGCTTTTGGTTGGGATCATGTGTCTACACACAGGGACCGGTACAGTGACATTCATGTGTCATTAGGTCTCTTGTGTGAGAACACAGAGGATCACTAGGTGACACATTTTGTCACTGGGTCTTCTTGTGTTGGGACATGTGGTCTTGACCGGGGCCGGGTTTGGGCGGGACAATGCGACCTCATGCGAGGAAAAAATATGCGACCTCATGCGAGGAAAAAAAAAAAAAAAAAAAAAAAAAGGCTTTTGGCTGGGATCATGTGTCTAGACACAGGGACCGATACAGTGACATTCATGTGTCATTAGGTCTCTTGTGTGAGAACACAGAAGATCACTACAGTGACACGTGTTGTCTTTGGGTCTTCTTGTGTTGGGACATGTGGTCTTGACCAGAGCCGGGTTTGGGCGGGGACAATGCGACCTCATGCGAGGAAAAAATATGCGACCTCAAGCGAGGAAAAAAAAAAAAAAAAAAAAAAAGGGTCTTCTTGTGTTGGGACATGTGGTCTTGACCAGGGCCGGGTTTAGGCGGGGAAAATGCGACCTCATGCGAGGAAAAAATATGCGACCTCAAGCGAGGAAAAAAAAATTAAAAAAAAATAAAAATAAAAAAAAAAAAAAAATAAAAAAAATCCTGGCTTTTGGCTGGGATCATGTGTCTAGACACAGGGACCGATACAGTGACATTCATGTGTCATTAGGTCTCTTGTGTGAGAACACAGAAGATCACTACAGTGACACAGTTTGTCATTGGGTCTTCTTGTGTTGGGACATGTGGTCTTGACCAGGGCCGGGTTTGGGCGGGTACTAATGCGACCTCATGCGAGGAAAAAGTATGCGACCTCAAGCGAGGAAAAAAAAAATTTGGCTGGGATCATGTGTCTACACACGGGAAACAGTAGTGACATTCATGTCATGAGGTACCTAGTGTGAGAACACAGAGGATCACTACAATGACACATGTTGTCATTGGATCTTCTTGTGTTGGGACATGTGGTCTTGACCAGGACTGGGTATGGGTGGGGCAAATGCAACCTCATGCGAGGAAAAAATGTGCAACCTCATGCGAGGAATAAAAAAAAAAAAATAAAAAAAAGTCTACACACGGGAAACAGTAGTGACTTTCATGTCATGAGGTACCTAGTGTGAGAACACAGAGGATCACTACAATGACACATGTTGTCATTGGATCTTCTTGTGTTGGGACATGTGGTCTTGACCAGGGCCGGGTATGGGTGGGGCAAATGCAACCTCATGCGAGGAAAAAATATGCAACCTCATGCGAGGAATAAAAAAAAAAAAAAAAAAAAAAAAAGGTGACAATTCCTTTAAACATTTACATAAAATTAAACAAAAATATGCAGTTCCCTTGTTACTGCATAGAGTAGGTGCAGTCAGTTCTAGGAAAGAGAAAAGGTACTTGAGCATCTGTGTGGGTAAGGGATAAGGATGATGGATGTAGAGAAAAATGCCACTCAAGAAAAGAAAGGCCCGAGACTTGGGACACGGATTACAGGATGATAATTGACAAAAAGGACTATTGGAGGAAAGGGTGCGGTTATGTAATGAAAAAGAAAAGAAAAACCAAAGGGCAGAAAAGGAAGTAAGTATCAAGATACTACAAAGGGAAAGGATGTCTTGAAAAGGAAGAGAATTATAGCATTGTAAATACATACTTGTGTATCTCCATTTGCACATATATGTATCCACTATGTATTTTGTATCTCTATCTGTCCTTGAATTCATATTTATATGTATTATTTTAGTTACACAGTTCTTAACGTCTTTAAGCATCACGAGTTTCCCTTCTGTAACTCTGGGTCGTCTGTGTACGTGCGACGCGCTTGTGAAAGAGTTTTTTTTCCATTTTCAGAAGGTTAAGTCCTGTCCCGGTGAGTTACTCCCCAGGTCTATTGATAACACTGGGTCATAGTAATCCTCTGTAGCCATCGCTGCCCAGGAAGAGGGGACACCACCTCGGAGTGGTGTGTCTGTGTCACAATCACTTGTGCTGCTGTCATGCTTGTTGTTTATGTCAGTGGTCATATTGGTGTCACCCAGAGTGGACTGAGGGGACATCTGCGTAATTCTTCTTTTGACTTTAATCTGTTTCGACTTCTCTTTCTTCTGTTTCCTCTTGTTTACAAAAAGTGTAAATTTGTCATTGTTCATATCTTCTGGGTCAGATTCGGGTAAATCCACGTCGTTTGTGTCTTGTGGTGCGTCATTGGTTATCTGGGGGTTGTTTTGTATTAAAGGTGCAGCTGATGTTGATGGTGCTAATTTTGTAGGTTGTACTTTGTCCGGAACTGTAACTGTGGTTGCTACTTGCGGTTTCCTTTTTGGGCATTGGTTCAACCAAATGACTGTCCAAACCACAAATCGCGCAAGGCGTTCGTCTACCGGTCATTGTCACAGAAATTTTTACGTTTGTCTCGTGTCCCTGCGACTGTAGTCTCATGTTGACATAGTGCGGGATGTTTCTGGTCGGGTTACTCATGAAGGCCCACTTGTCAGTGGCGTTCTTTAACTGAAAAGCGTCGGCTTCTTTGTCGCCCGTAATGGATGTGACGATTTGTAGAACAGCGTCCTTTTTTATCGTTGGGGTAGCCAGTGTAGCACCCCCTTGGACTTTTCTTTCTCTTGATGTTCTATGATAACAGACATCTTGGGATTATCCCATTCGAATTTCTTCCCATGAAGCTTCTGATAGTGCGTTATATGAGCTGACGTCGTCAGGGTCGCATACCATTTTAGAGGGTCTGAGAATCTGTAAAGGGCTGCAATGTTATTTGAGCCCACCCCTGCAGGTCCAGCCAAAATGCTGGCCATCAGCGAGTAAGAGGCTCTCGCGGCTTGTGGTCCGGATGTTGTTAGAACTAGAGTACTGGGTCTGTGCAGCGACCCGCCTTCCAGGGCGTCTTCCATGTTTAGAATAATATCTTGTACTTCCATTTTGGATTTAGAAAGAAAAGAAATATCCACTCAGAAACAAAAAACACACACGCTCACAACAAAGGTAATCCGCACGAAAATCTGTGAAAAAACACTTGAAATTTTGGGTCGTTAATATAACAAAGTATGAGAATATGGTTTTAGAAATTTGAATAATTTGAGTATTAAGTTATTTATTCCTAAGATGGGAGATAAAAGTTAACGAATGTAATATTTTTTAGTAAGGGAGGGAACCTTTTTAGACTTTAAAGTAATCTAAGTATACATCATTAGAGTTTACCAACTTTGCATATCAGATTAATTTTAGTAAAGATATAGAAGGATAAATGAAACTAAGGTAAAAATCACTAAGGGAGATAACAATATTATTAGCGCCCTTTACAATTAAGAGAACAGAGAGCAGAATAAACGCACGTGAAAAGTGAGTGAAATATAAACAGTTATGTAGCACAGTTCACGGGGTTGACAGAGTAGGGTTAAAAGCGTGAAAGGTGAGATTAGGTGAGTGAACTGAGGATCATGGGAATAAATTGAAGGGAAAAAGAGATTAGTCGCTCCAGAAACCTCAACCAGGGTAGACGTGTCGCGCTGGGCCGTCTGTTTTTTTCTTGGACATTGGTGTTTTTTAAGGACTTTTGTGGTTGTTAGCTTAGCTGGTTAGCTAGGCTAACTGTTGTGACTTTTGTTTGTTATTCTAATTTGGTTGTCAAAAGCCAAGAAGAAAATATAAAATGGCTGCACCAGTTGTGCCAGTGATTAATATCAAGATGGAAGATGACCTAGAAGGAGGCGTACTACACAGGCAAGGTACGTTATTGATTACAGTAGCAGGGCCACAAGCCAATCGTGCCTCGTACTCCTTGATTGCGAGTATCTTGGCCGGTCCAGCGGGTGTTGGAACGAGTGGCGTGGCCACTTTATATAGATTTGCAAGCCCTTTTAGGTGGTACGCCACATTAACATCGGCAGCCCAAATGAAGCATTATCAGGTCTGCATGGGAGAAATTTTGAGTGGACAAATCCACTCATGTCTGTTCATGTAGAACATCTTGACAAAGAGAGGTCCAAGGGGGTCCTACACTGGGTGCCTCCGACCATGAAAGCCGAGGCGGTCCAACGTGTTGCAGCAGCGGTGTCAGGGGACAAAAATGCTGAAGTGTCCAGAATAAAAACCGCTTACGACAAGTGGAACTTTGCATACAAGCCTTCGGCGCACGAAATCCCACATTTTGTACATCTGAAGATGGACGGGTCGGAAGAGAAGTACCAAAGGGTATGGGTGGCCCTTCCAGGGAGAAGGATACAATGTTCTATTTGCGGGGAAGACACGCACTGGGTCAGCCAGTGCCCAAAGAAGCGGAGGGCCACCACCCAAGTTCAACAAACCAGGGAAGAGGAGGCGGTGGAAAAATAAACGCCAGCGGAGCAGAATCGCCGGGATGAGAGCCCTGCGCCAGAGAACATTGTGCGAGAGAACCCCGCATCAGAGAGCCCTGAACTCGAACCGGGCGGAAGTGAGGTAGATTTTCAAGATGTGCTCTCCAGAAGAGGGGAGAAAAATAGAAAGAGGCTGTTAAAACAGACAGCTGGGCCTGTAAAGCCAAAAGAAGTGAGGCGTAGCAACAGTAATTCGCCGAGAAAGTATTCCCCAAGCAGGACAGCCCTACCAACATCGCCTAGGGCGGCTATGTCACCTTCCCCGAAGAAAGGCTCGTCAACACCTGTGGTTGATGAGCGGTCCATGTCCGCGCCGAACAGCCCTAGAAGGTCAAGTCCCGAAGTTCTAGAGGTGCCAATGAACACACAAGTGAGCTGGGCGGAAGCGACGGCAGTTGACGACGAAATGGAAGCCGCGCTGTCGCCAGCAAGCCTGTTTATTGACGGGAAAATGTTTGAAGACGTGAGCGACGGATGAGCCTGTCTTTACGAGCCTTTCTTCCCCGCACTGGGGGCCAGTGCGAGCCAGAACTTATGATGCTTCAAGTGTCAAGCTTCAGGCCAGTGCGTGAGATGTCCCCCCTCAAGTGGGCACAGGTGCAGATGTCAAAAATAAAAATAAAAATAATAAGAATGTATATTTATATAGTAAAGTGTGCCAATACCTATAGTTTAGGAGTGGTGTTAGAATGTATTATTAAGAGTTGTGTTACTGTAAATAGTTTATTGATAATTAGTTTTGTCCACAATACACACACTTAAACATGCGCACAGTTTCATTTAAGCAGACAACTCCCCCCCCCCCGTACTGGGGTGGGAAGTTTAGGTGACGCGGTTTCATCTGCGTCTAGCCTAAATTATCAGTGCAGAACGGATAGTCAGCCCTCAGTCACTATGCCGTCAAGTAGTCATTAACTAGGTCAGCAGGTCAGCCCCTATGCACCGCCTCGTCAAGCAATGTAAACATAAATGTGTCGAGCGGCCTAGTTATGACAGAAAGCGGTCAGCCTACGGGCACCGCCATGTTGTGCAAACCATGTGTAATAAATGACCAGTTTACCATTTTGCCTACTACAATTGTTAAAATACATGATAAATCACCAACTAGCGGTTTATTGAGTATTCCACCTGTAGCGGGTAGCCAGCCTCAGACCACTACTCCGCTTTGCAATTCAAAAAAGACAGACGGTTCGCACCTTGTCCCCGTTTTGTCAAATATTTTAGATATGGCAAGTGACGACTCTGCCACTTTGCCAAGTAGACAGTTTATAACGAGTGGCCAACCTCAGCTTACCACTCCGACATGCAGTCTAGTGATAATATCTCTCAATATCAATGGTTTGAGAAATAAGCTGGACCATGTAATTAAACTAATTAAAAAAGAGAAACCCGACTTTTTGTTTTTGCAGCAAACGGGAATTACTTCTGGTTATCATGCCGACCAGATAGTAACTAGGTTAGGACTGAAGCATGGTTGGTTCGCCCGGGGCACCTGCCATGGGGGTACTGCCATCCTCCAAATAAATGAAGATTGGGAGACAGTACATTATAGAACAGACAATTGTGGCAGAATTGTCATTATACAAATACAAAACAAACACAATAAACATGACACGCACACGCTCATTAATATATACGCACCCGCATTATACACTGACCAACCCAAATTTTACGACGGACTGTATGACACTATAGATAAGCATTACAAGGGAACTAGAATAGTGTTAGGGGGGATTTTAACTGTGTTTTGGCTAGTTTAGACAGTAGTTCCTTTGGACCCGTATCCCAGAGAAAGAAAATTCAAATCCCCCTATCAATACGACACTTACAACCCATCCTTGACAAACATGACCTAGTAGACGTTTACAGAAAACTACAACCGAACACACAAGCTTTCACATTTCACGACAAGACAAACCCTTATTTTAGACAGGCCTCAAGACTGGAAAAGTTTTACGCATCCAATAGTTACAATATACATAAAACTTATCACATTAAAAATACGCTTAAATATACAGACCACCAGGCAGTATACACAGTTCTAAGTACGGGACACACATATACAAAATTAAAGAGATCCCCACATTGGAAATTCAACAATAACTTGCTAGCAAATACTTTCTTCACAGATACAATAATACAACTCATTCAGGGTTACACACAGGATATCCCCAATAACAACATTGCAGTATATTGGGACCTGCTAAAAAACACAATAAGGGACAGAACACAGACTTTAGCAACAACAATACACAGGGCTTTTAAGAGGGAACAAAATATATTAGAAGACGCAATAAGTTTAACCAAGCAGATAGACAAATCTAACCCACACATTCATACTTTAGAAGAGCAATTAGACCTGTACAAACAACACACATACCAAGGAGCTCTCCTTAGGTCAAAATTAAATACTATTACACAAGAAACACCCAGTAGACTATATTTAGCGATTGAGCAAAATGTACAACACAGTAGACAGATTCACGAAATATTTGACATGAATGGAAAGCATCAGACAGAAGACACTAATATTAGGCACGCTTTTTTGAATACTACACACAATTATACACTAAAGAACCAACTAACGTAAACACACAGGATAAATTTCTACACTACACAAAACGTTTAAGTGATGATGAGAGCAGGAAATTAGACGAAACTTTAACTTTAGAAAACTTAAGGGAAGCGATTAGTACTTTCCAGAAAAATAAATCACCCGGCCCAGATGGGTTAACGGCAGAATTTTACTTCTTCTTTTTCCCACTTTTAGGCCCCCTTTTAATTAAAGTATTTGAGGAAGCCTTCCAGAAAGGAGAGCTTCCGAATAGTTTAAATGAATCCTTTATTACTTTAATACCTAAAGATAATGCTGACAGAAAGTCAATAAAAAATTACAGGCCTATTTCGCTTTTAAATACTGATTATAAAATCTTGGCCAAAGCTCTCACTTTGAAACTTAAATTATTCATGAAGAATTTGGTACATCCTGACCAACAATGTAGTGTACATGGTAGGAACATTTGTAGACATACACACTTCATAAGGGATTTCATTACATACACGCATGATAGACAGTGTCAAAGTGCAATACTATCACTAGATCAGGAAAAAGCCTTTGACAGGGTATCACATTCCTTCCTACACAAAACTTTACAAGCAAACAACATAGGTACATACTTTAGAACATGGATAGAGATCTTATATAAAAAAAACCCACAGTAGAATACTAATTAATCACAGTTTAAGTGACCCAGTTAGGCTGACACGATCAGTGAGACAGGGTTGCCCTTTGTCTCCCCTGTTATACGTTTTAACACTAGAACCAGTGCTGGAAAAAATAAGACAAGATGTAAACATCACGGGGACTTTTATACCCGGGCAAGGGGAAAGGAAATCATTAGCGTATGCTGATGATACTTTATTCCTTCCAGCAACTGTAGATTCCATAAGAAAGATATTAGAAACCTTTACAGAGTTTGGATACGCTAACGAATCCAAACTAAATATTCGAAAATCTAGTTTAATGGGATTAGGTAAATGGGCAAATAAGACAGATTTCCCCTTTCAGTTAACGCAAGTTAACAGAATCAAAATTTATGGGATAAACTATTCTTGTAACCCCCACGACCCTAATACAGAGACATGGGTAAAGTTAGTAGATAAAATTCAAAACATGTTAGAGAAATATAAATACAAGACAGCTACTATTTTTGGGAGAAGTATCATAGTGAACTGTTTCATTATGCCTAAAATAATATATACAGCAAATATCCAGATTATGCCAAAGTCAGTGGTAACTAAAATAAATGTACTAATTAGGAATTTCATTTTTAAGGGCACCTTTAAAAGTATTAAACATTTAACCCTAATACAGCCCAAACATAAAGGGGGGATAGCCTTACAAGACATCAACACAAAAATTAAAGCTTTAAGGATTAAATATATAGGGGAGATAATTAAAAACCCAAGCTTGTACCCCATAGCACATTACTATATCGGACTTAGGCTAATTAAGTTACACAAACTAGAAAACAACCAACCACATTCCTTTGACACCCCACCACCTTTTTATAGGATATGCATAGAAAATCTAAAAGGGAATGAACAGTTAATAAAACAAGACACTAAACTCATATACAAACTTTTAGTAGGAGCACAGGAACCCCACTTAGGTACACGAATAAAACGAGGGTACAACCTTTTCATAACAGACTACACACAAAGCTTCACAAACATCCATGCAATAGACGTCAAGCCACAAGCCAAACAAGTTACATTTAGGTTACTGTACGGTTTAACACCTATCATGAGTAAGCATTCAGCAATGAAGGCAGGCAAGGCGCCACCAAGGTGTAAACTGTGCAGTAACAACACAATAGAAACAGAGGATCACTTGTTCTACACATGTAGGACAGTGGTCCCTACTTTAAACAAACTAAGAACATTGATAGCTTCCAAAACACCACGATCACTCAACATGTACCAAGCGGTCATGTTGAATAATTTACCTACATTACAGAGACAGACAGAACTTAAATTGTTAACTCTATTAGCTGAATTTAGATATCTAGTGTGGACATGTAGGAATAGGGCAGTACATGACGGCATACATTATGACTGTAGAATATTTTCACAAATATATGAACAAATAACACATAACACAATGGAACAAATTTGAAATTTTTTGTTGTTGATTGTTTAAATAAATAATTAATCGACCCTTTGGTCATCACACAAAGCAGGTAGCTTTGTTTGTAAATACTATAAACATCATGCAATGTAAATACTCCTTAACATATGTCCTCATTAATCATTTCATGGTAAAGGGTCACCACCCCTATGTCGATGTACCATTAATCATTTCATCATCCATGTTCAACTGTTTTCGAATATTGACTTGTAATATATTGGGGGGGAGGGTTTATCTTCAGTATGTTTATTATGTGATATTGTTTATATTTTGGTATACTGTTTAGCTTTTAAATTTTTGCAATATTAGATTGGGGAAGGGAAGGTTTTTTTTTTTTTTGTGTTTTTTTGGGGGGAAGAGGGGAGGGGGGGGGGGGTTTATTTCACTATTGATCTTACATTATGTGATACTTGTAAAAAATTTGTAAATAACATTGTTATATTGACCTTAATAAAGGTATTTAAAAAAAAAAAAAAAAAAGTGAAACCTGCGGTTTGCAGAAGGTCTACAGAAATAGCTAGATATAGAAATGTAGTGATAGGAATTCAGGAGAACACTTAGATTTGATTGATAATTTGTGCTGTTAAACATAGGATTAGCTCATAGGTGGTGCTAGTAGGACAGTGATAGGTAACGGACTTCTGTATATTACGGTAAGAGGTCTTTGACTCTAATTATGCTTAACTTATGTGAAGAGAGACATGTTTTTTTAGAAACACGCTCAACATATTGTCGCAGGCTAATGTCGCTCATATTTAAGGATAAATAACACATAAGGAAGGGAAACCCGAGGCCTGTAAACAGTAAATTAATATTAGACAAACATAAAGGTATGTTTTCAGGCACTCGTAAGAAATAAAGAAGTAGAACACTTGGACAACAGAAAAACAACAGACGTGAGTGGCTTACCCAGGGTTCGAACCCCGTACCTTCCGTACGACAACTCCGCCTAGCTATCAAGCGAATCACACTGACCCCACGGCCAGCTAGGCATCCCCAAAAAAAGATGCTTTGCTGGATATTTATCAGTACGAAACACACAAGATAACACCGGAAGTATACAGTGGGCAACTCAGCCCTTAAATGACGCAATCACTTCTGTTGTTCTCCTATTAACAGTATGTGTCAGTCCAAACAAGACAAAGACCTTGATACTGGGTCCAGTAAATAGTAGAAGACTTAAGGACATTAGTATAGAACAGAGAGTAGGTTTCTGGTATTGTATAAACATAAATAACACATAAGGAAGGGAAACCCGAGGCCTGTAAACAGTAAATTAATATTAGACAAACATAAAGGTATGTTTTCAGGCACTCGTAAGAAATAAAGAAGTAGAACACTTGGACAACAGAAAAACAACAGACGTGAGTGGCTTACCCAGGGTTCGAACCCCGTACCTTCCGTACGACAACTCCGCCTAGCTATCAAGCGAATCACACTGACCCCACGGCCAGCTAGGCATCCCCAAAAAAAGATGCTATGCTGGCTATTTATCAGTACGAAACACACAAGATAACACCGGAAGTATACAGTGGGCAACTCAGCCCTTAAATGACGCAATCACTTCTGTTGTTCTCCTATTAACAGTATGTGTCAGTCCAAACAAGACAAAGACCTTGATACTGGGTCCAGTAAATAGTAGAAGACTTAAGGACATTAGTATAGAACAGAGGGTAGGTTTCTGGTATTGTATAAACATAAATAACACATAAGGAAGGGAAACCCGAGGCCTGTAAACAGTAAATTAATATTAGACAAACATAAAGGTATGTTTTCAGGCACTCGTAAGAAATAAAGAAGTAGAACACTTGGACAACAGAAAAACAACAGACGTGAGTGGCTTACCCAGGGTTCGAACCCCGTACCTTCCGTACGACAACTCCGCCTAGCTATCAAGCGAATCACACTGACCCCACGGCCAGCTAGGCATCCCCAAAAAAAAGATGCTTTGCTGGCTATTTATCAGTACGAAACACACAAGATAACACCGGAAGTATACAGTGGGCAACTCAGCCCTTAAATGACGCAATCACTTCTGTTGTTCTCCTATTAACAGTATGTGTCAGTCCAAACAAGACAAAGACCTTGATACTGGGTCCAGTAAATAGTAGAAGACTTAAGGACATTAGTATAGAACAGAGGGTAGGTTTCTGGTATTGTATAAACATAAATAACACATAAGGAAGGGAAACCCGAGGCCTGTAAACAGTAAATTAATATTAGACAAACATAAAGGTATGTTTTCAGGCACTCGTAAGAAATAAAGAAGTAGAACACTTGGACAACAGAAAAACAACAGACGTGAGTGGCTTACCCAGGGTTCGAACCCCGTACCTTCCGTACGAAAACTCCGCCTAGCTATCAAGCGAATCACACTGACCCCACGGCCAGCTAGGCATCCCCAAAAAAAGATGCTTTGCTGGCTATTTATCAGAACGAAACACACAAGATAACACCGGAAGTATACAGTGGGCAACTCAGCCCTTAAATGACGCAATCACTTCTGTTGTTCTCCTATTAACAGTATGTGTCAGTCCAAACAAGACAAAGACCTTGATACTGGGTCCAGTAAATAGTAGAAGACTTAAGGACATTAGTATAGAACAGAGGGTAGGTTTCTGGTATTGTATAAACATAAATAACACATAAGGAAGGGAAACCCGAGGCCTGTAAACAGTAAATTAATATTAGACAAACATAAAGGTATGTTTTCAGGCACTCGTAAGAAATAAAGAAGTAGAACACTTGGACAACAGAAAAACAACAGACGTGAGTGGCTTACCCAGGGTTCGAACCCCGTACCTTCCGTACGACAACTCCGCCTAGCTATCAAGCGAATCACACTGACCCCACGGCCAGCTAGGCATCCCCAAAAAAAGATGCTTTGCTGGCTATTTATCAGTACGAAACACACAAGATAACACCGGAAGTATACAGTGGGCAACTCAGCCCTTAAATGACGCAATCACTTCTGTTGTTCTCCTATTAACAGTATGTGTCAGTCCAAACAAGACAAAGACCTTGATACTGGGTCCAGTAAATAGTAGAAGACTTAAGGACATTAGTATAGAACAGAGGGTAGGTTTCTGGTATTGTATAAACATAAATAACACATAAGGAAGGGAAACCCGAGGCCTGTAAACAGTAAATTAATATTAGACAAACATAAAGGTATGTTTTCAGGCACTCGTAAGAAATAAAGAAGTAGAACACTTGGACAACAGAAAAACAACAGACGTGAGTGGCTTACCCAGGGTTCGAACCCCGTACCTTCCGTACGACAACTCCGCCTAGCTATCAAGCGAATCACACTGACCCCACGGCCAGCTAGGCATCCCCAAAAAAAGATGCTATGCTGGCTATTTATCAGTACGAAACACACAAGATAACACCGGAAGTATACAGTGAGCAACTCAGCCCTTAAATGACGCAATCACTTCTGTTGTTCTCCTATTAACAGTATGTGTCAGTCCAAACAAGACAAAGACCTTGATACTGGGTCCAGTAAATAGTAGAAGACTTAAGGACATTAGTATAGAACAGAGGGTAGGTTTCTGGTATTGTATAAACATAAATAACACATAAGGAAGGGAAACCCGAGGCCTGTAAACAGTAAATTAATATTAGACAAACATAAAGGTATGTTTTCAGGCACTCGTAAGAAATAAAGAAGTAGAACACTTGGACAACAGAAAAACAACAGACGTGAGTGGCTTACCCAGGGTTCGAACCCCGTACCTTCCGTACGACAACTCCGCCTAGCTATCAAGCGAATCACACTGACCCCACGGCCAGCTAGGCATCCCCAAAAAAAGATGCTTTGCTGGCTATTTATCAGTACGAAACACACAAGATAACACCGGAAGTATACAGTGGGCAACTCAGCCCTTAAATGACGCAATCACTTCTGTTGTTCTCCTATTAACAGTATGTGTCAGTCCAAACAAGACAAAGACCTTGATACTGGGTCCAGTAAATAGTAGAAGACTTAAGGACATTAGTATAGAACAGAGGGTAGGTTTCTGGTATTGTATAAACATAAATAACACATAAGGAAGGGAAACCCGAGGCCTGTAAACAGTAAATTAATATTAGACAAACATAAAGGTATGTTTTCAGGCACTCGTAAGAAATAAAGAAGTAGAACACTTGGACAACAGAAAAACAACAGACGTGAGTGGCTTACCCAGGGTTCGAACCCCGTACCTTCCGTACGACAACTCCGCCTAGCTATCAAGCGAATCACACTGACCCCACGGCCAGCTAGGCATCCCCAAAAAAAGATGCTTTGCTGGCTATTTATCAGTACGAAACACACAAGATAACACCGGAAGTATACAGTTGCAAAGGAAAAATGAGTCAACAACCACAACCACTAGCCACAAGCTAACACCAGCTGATACACTACAGTTGGGATGATGAAAATGAAATGCCTTTACCAGCGCTGAGGAATAATGAAGATGATCATCATCGAAGACTTACAGCACAGCATACAAACATTGCCAAGAACATTGCCGACGAGATGAGGGTACCTATACAATCAGAACGTAGCATTAAAAGAATGGACTACTTTACTAACACCAGACTCAGAATGTAAACATCATCAAGTAAACAAGCTATTGTCATACTGACAACAACAACATAATAATTCGTTCGTCCTCATCTTCCTGCAGAGCCACTATAAATAACATCACAACTGATACCAACTTCATCAGTACGACAGTCGTCTCTACAGTAGAGAAAGTTACACTATTGGAGTTTACAAATGACATCTCCAAATTCATACAATCAGTGTAATCGCCGTAAAGTACTTCCCCAGCAAATAGTACTAATTCACAGCACTCACCCAGCTATAGTGCTTAATCAAGGTACCCCAAATCAACGGTATCCAACGATTAGTTAGCTAATAATATTTGGTAGTGGTTAACATAGTGGTTAGTGATATTTCGAGATACACTTACACTTTTACACTACACACTAACCTTGTGAATAGACAGTGTAGAACTCTGCAAGGAAACTTAATAGTGTACAACAGTATGACTAGTGTTAAAGCACATTCATCACATAAACATGAAACATTATATGTAGTGATAAGACTTTGATCACATACACATGAGTAATAACTACTGTACTCTCGCGATATTCAGAGTGATAGTGAAATAGTTTATACAAGAGACCAACGTAACTGATAAGTTAGATTAAACAATGAATTATTTCATAAAACAATGGAACAATATTTCAAGAAAGATACAGATTTCTAGAGAGACAATAACAAGCTTCTTCACAAGATGAGACTTATCAAGACTTAGGTTAAAGTTTTCATGTTAACTTATCATGTCCATGTTTTTCAGAGGTATACCTTCTCCACCACCAGGCATAGATGGCAACACGAAAAAAAAAATGTCACAGTCCAAGCCAAGAGATGTCATAAGAGAAGCCTACTTCACAGTTGGAGATGTGCACATTATATGGTGGATAAAAAAGGGTTCTTACTTAAGGTTGCATTGTTAGACAGGCGACTTAAACATGAGATGTTGCAAAGTGGATACCATAGCCACTGTATAGTTAAAAATACAATAGAGATGACCCTTACTTAGTCATCTCCACATTTGTTGGAAACATAATAGACCTGAACATTTTGGTTAAGTCAGACATACTGGGGTACAGTGCATATTTCAGACGAAGTTAAGGATTCGACGGGTGCATCCAAGGCTAGCATCAGCCGAGCACTTCATATTCTGACGTAGCGACATAGGTCTTTCGCTATTGCCCTAAGACAGATGGTAGGATTTCGCCTGATTAGTTGCATACATGACTGGTAATTCGACTGGTGCATCCAAGGCTAGCATCAGCCGAGCACATCACATCCTGACGTAGTAACACATATTTCTTGCTGTCACTTTGGGGATGTTTAGTTTAGTGCATGCTTGGTGACATTATAGTATAGATTTCTTTTTCACTCTGCCTATCTGACCGTTGCAATGTACACTGACATTGACGGCAGATACTATAGACATATTAAGGTCTGACAAACCTCTGCTTCCAGAGGCAGTTCCATGTCGACACATGTAAATTGTAAATACAATATTTAATAATGTATGTTCACATATTTATGTTGGAGTAATGATTGATGAGATATTTTAGTTAAAACATTACTACATAGACTACAGCATAGTCTCATTTTCTTCATTGCCTTTGATAATTATCTTTGATTTTTTGAGCCAGCTGTGGATGGTATAGAGTAGTTATGATAGTAGGATAGTTAGATTTTGGGTATTTTTTGATAGCACGCAAATGTCTCACTGCGTGATACATTTGTGTGGCCCGGGGACATATATGTCACCGTGGGGTTTTTGCAGCATTATTAGTGCTGAGTTTAAAGTCAGTTGAACAGTAATTTTGGGTCGTTAATATAACAAAGTATGAGAATATGGTTTTAGAAATTTGAATAATTTGAGTATTAAGTTATTTATTCCTAAGATGGGAGATAAAAGTTAACGAATGTAATAGTTTTTAGTAAGGGAGGGAACCTTTTTAGACTTTAAAGTAATCTAAGTATACATCATTAGAGTTTACCAACTTTGCATATCAGATTAATTTTAGTAAAGATATAGAAGGATAAATGAAACTAAGGTAAAAATCACTAAGGGAGATAACAATATTATTAGCGCCCTTTACAGTTAAGAGAACAGAGAGCAGAATAAACGCACGTGAAAAGTGAGTGAAATATAAACAGTTATGTAGCACAGTTCACGGGGTTAACAGAGTAGGGTTAAAAGCGTGAAAGGTGAGATTAGGTGAGTGAACTGAGGATCATGGGAATAAATTGAAGGGAAAAAGAGATTAGTCGCTCCAGAAACCTCAACCAGGGTAGACGTATCGCGCTGGGCGCTCAAGAAATGTGAAACCTGCGGTTTGCAGAAGGTCTACAGAAATAGCTAGATATAGAAGTGTAGTGATAGGAATTCAGGAGAACACTTAGATTTGATTGATAATTTGTGCTGTTAAACATAGGATTAGCTCATAGGTGGTGCTAGTAGGACAGTGATAGGTAACGGACTTCTGTATATTACGGTAAGAGGTCTTTGACTCTAATTATGCTTAACTTATGTGAAGAGAGACATGTTTTTTTAGAAACACGCTCAACATATTGTCGCAAGCTAATGTCGCTCATATTTAAGGGAGCGAGCTACAGAAGAGACTATTGAAGCAAAGGCATAATTAAAGCTTAAAAAGTGGATAACTTTTATTATCAGATAGCCAGGATGGGCTGTCATACAAAGAAGATGAGGCATTGTCATTAAACAAGAATATGTTGAACAACTGGTTTACAGCACTGACATTTCATGAAACATCTCATGCGCTCTCTCATATAAGAGTAAGTATGAAGACGCCACCACAGTTGTATCTGACATTTATGAAACATCTCATGCGCTCTCTCATATAAGAGTAAGTATGAAGACGCCACCACAGCTGCACCTGCCATTATATTACTTTGTTTAGGTGAACTATGAATTGATATTGATGCATGAAATTGAGCTATGCCTAGCAGATTATAGTGCTTTAGACAAGAGTCTACAGTAGAGAATATAATAATATACCTTTGAAAAAAATTACATTGAGCCTAAGTCTGGAGGCCGGGATAAAAGGGAGATTGAAACATACCCTTATGAGAAAAGAATTGTGGAACACATGTTATGTAAATAAAAGCCATTATGTTTGGAAATTCAACACTCAAGTTGGTTTAATCAATAAAAAGGATGTGGAGTGGGTATGTGAGAAAGAGTTAAGCCTATATAGCATATAGAGCCTTAAAACCACTAGTACAAGGAAGTCGCTATAACAACAAGGAGAGAAGAACGTGGTCTGGGTTGATGAAAAGACGAACCTTATCTCATCCAGGAATCACCATCTCTGGCGAAAAGGGCCAGTCAAGGAGATAGCTCTACTTGGAAGATAGGTCAAGGAAGGAAATTTGACCACATAGATTAATAACTAGGCCTGCCACAGTAGCACCTAGTTAAAATATATAAGAAGAAACACCGACACTGTCACATAAACATGCCGGCGCTCATCTTATCTAGTTGCTTCTCGCAGGCTGGGATAAACATTATCTGTAAGGAGTGTCACAAATGTTTGAACATACAAACTACTTGCTCCTTAACCGATAATGAGAAGAAATTGGTATTTTTATAAGTATACAAATACAAATCAGTACAAAATATGTCTCGATCCTGTCGGAGTGAAACAGAGATCGTGAAGAGGTCGTCCATTTCGTCACACTTACCATCTTTCTCTCTTTAATCTCTGGCTGTTTTTTATTGTTATCTCGTTCCCATCTACAAGTCTATGTGTAATCGGGAGGGGGTGACGAGGGAAGACGTGTGTGTTTGTATGTGTGTTTGGTTTTACACGGGGGATAAAATTGACAGCAAGGTAAATCACGTGTGCAGTATATGATGGAATGTGTACGAAGGATTGTTGTGGTATTGCGAATGAATTTTTATCCAAGTTTGCCAAGTTAATATATATGAGCTGAGTATTCGTCAATTTCTGGCCACTTAGGATTTGTTGTTACGGTCACAAACAGATCAATGGAATCAAATTTTGCAAAAATCGACATGGCATCGTTACAGCGCTCTCTCATATTTCTCTGGAAACCTTCAAACGATGAGGACAAAATGACTAGAATACCAGGTTGGACGCCAAGATTTTCAGCGTTGTTCGCGATATGATCAGCAAGACCTTGATAGAGCTCTACTCTCAAAGTGTCCTGGCGATAGCGCACGTAGTTTAGATTGTTTGCTTCAACCTGTAGATATGAATCTACAATCCATTGTTGAGTCAACTTCCCGGCGCTGATGATTGGATTGAAACTGTCTCTAACTGCTGTTTGTGCGACTGTGTACTGAATCATGGTGATGTTTTTTCGTATGTGCTGCTCGTTCTCTACGTAGCCTTCACTTTGCATTTTCGGCTGCCATCCGGGCTCTCCGTAAGGATACAAAATAGCATACGTCATTGGATCCAAATTAGGGCTGAGAATGTTGATATGAACGAATTGCTAATCTGGATTTCGAGGATTGATCGGATAAATGCGAATGTCCCTTTCAAATGGTGGCTCGCCATCAGCATTGAAATACACCATTGCAATTTCATTCGATGTAGGCGTGCTGTAACGCCTTTGATCCGACCGACGATCTCTACGCAGGACCATCATGATGATAGGGAGCTTTCTTCCTTCTCGATCAGCCTTCTGGATCTCCTCACATGCGATATCCTTCAGCATGAGAAAGCTGTCGGCGATTCTATTGTTTGCAGGAATCTCACGAATGACTTCAGGCAAGCAATTGCAATTTTGCGGTAAGGTCATCCGTTCTGCTGTAGCATGTGTGCTGTCCATGACGTACAATTGAGCAAACTTGCGTGGTTTACCTTGTTCTGGATGAAGATCAGATGTGCGGTGATATATTTGTCCGTGAACACGAACAACGTCAGGACCGCGTCCTGGGAGAGATGCTAATTTTCCTCCCATTGAAGCGAATGACACAGAATTGTTACATGAGCGAATGTTTTCACGGAAATTGCTGTAGTGAGGATGAATTGGATTACTCTTGAGTTGCTGCAGAAATTCCAGATATTCTAAAGAGTGTCCGTTGGCATCTTTTGGCTTCTCCAATTTTACTTTCCCTTTGTGACAACAGCTATTGAACCTTCCATCCGATAGGCGTTCCTGGACAAAATTATGAAAACCGCAAAATTGGCAAATTGCATTCATCGAGCCACAGCTATGAACACAAATATGATTTTCGTTTGCCTGTCGAAACTCGTCACGAATACTTTCACTAATGGCTTTTTGCGATTGTCGGTATGCTGCTAAACTTGCTTCTTGTCTGGCTTGAGTCTGCTCAAGAGTCTCTGCAGTTTGGCGTTGATGGTGTGCCGCCAGATCCGCAGCGCGTCTGGCTTGGGTTTGTTCACCAGTCTCTCGAGCTCGGCATTGTTGCTTAGCAGTCAGATCCACTGCACGTCTGGTTCGAGTTTGTTCCTGAGTTTCACGTGCTCTTATTTGCGACACTCGAGCAGCAATTTCTTGTTGCACTCGTTGAAGTGTTTCTTGACTTTGGCGACTGCGCCATCTTTGCTGATGGTTACGATTCAAGCGCATACGACGCTCTTGGGGTGTTTCGTTATCCATTTTCTTTACTTACACTCAACTTTTTTGGAGGAATCACATGTGGAAATATTACAACAATTTTGTTTTAAAATCCGGTGTTAAAGTCTGAACGTGCAAGCCGTTCACAGTGAGATGTTATTGGCGCATGCACAGCAACACTTGCGCACTTTTGTTTGTCGAGTGATACTATTAAAAAAACCAAAATATTTGTTTTACATTCGAGGTTTAAAAAAGTCCGAACATGCACGCCCGTTCAAATTGCGCTTGCACATCGTGCGTTGCGCACTTTTATTTGTCGAGTGTTACTATTTTCGGGCGTTATTTACAGACAGAAAAAGCTGGGATATTATATATAGGATTACTGAGGGAACCTTGCACCTATTCTTCCCTCATCTCCTCACATGTCACCTGCACTACGCACAACTTTCTTTTAACATCTAGCATAACATAAACATGTGTACAATAAAAGATTTGAAGTGCCGTGACAAGGTCACTGTAGTGGATTTGATGGTATTGTATGATTGTGATATTACCTAGTGTGATGCATGAGGTCAGCTGTGAAGGCTCCTGAGATAAATGTAGCTGTGAATTTACAGAAGGCCCTTCTTGCTACCACTACGACCTCACACATATCTTTTTTTACTAATGAATGTGGCTACGTTAAAATTCTAGGGTACTGATATGTAATGTGTTGTGGTAGTTTACATACACACACACAGATATTTAATAAGTCTAATAATATTAATAAAATGTTATAACACACTGAACTAACTCAAGCTGTGTAAAATTTTGATAGTAAATTTTCTTTAAGTTTATTTGTTCTGAACCAAGGTTTTATTTTGGTCAGAACATATGAAAGGTTTTGAAATTATGAATAAACTGCATGAATATATGGCATAATCAATGAAAGGTGTGTACATATGTATTTTACAAGACTAGTTAATATTACTACTGTTTATAGTTGTAATTTATCTGGGAGAACGATTAATGGATGTGCTGTTGGGGTGGCCTCATCACTCCCTGTCTATGGCTACTAAACATTGTCCATTTATTGATGGGAATATAGTTGGTGTGTTAGAAAATAAGTTGAGTTGGTGAATGTCCAGCAGGCCAGACGCTCACATATCTTGAATGAGTAGTTCTGGTGCTGGAATCTGGTGGCCCCACCTCTCCGTGCTTGGGGGCAATATACGGATGCTCTGCCAAAATATTAAACTGCACGGGTCCACTCTTGTATTATTCAACACATCATTTGACACCACTTGGTGCCAAATAAAAAAACTCACAGTTCTGAAATAAAAGTATTGGTCATGTGTCAGAATTCCATCCTCTAAACCATTTCTGCACACAACTCTACACACAACAACACCACATAGATGGGGTCAGATCTCTCTGACCATACAGCACATCTTACCAAGTTGGTTTCACATAGGATAAGTTCCCCCAGACTACATATTCTGAAATATGTTCATTAGCTTCTTGTCATAGAATAGGATAGGTGATATGTTCCACTGATCTCAACATTTGATCCGCCCTTCATAATCCTTGCTGGAGTTTATGTATTTTGTTTGTCTCTAGACCCTGAACTGGGGCGGGGGGTCTAGAGCGAATCCTTACTTGTTGTAAGGGATAGATTTTGATATGGCAGTATCAAATCACTCGAAACATTAAACAAATATTAAAATATACAAAGAAATACTTTCAGTCTTACCAGAATTATGAATAGAGAACACAGTTATATGCTAGCAAAACTCAGCTGAGCTGCTGGCTCTAGTATGGCGTCCCTCTAAATATTTCAATTAGCTTCTGGGAAATACACCACTGAATTATTTACTGTGTCTACTACTGGACAACTTATGATGAATGGCAAAAATGCGCGTCTGAGCGCCGATAATATGTTTATCTGTGGCCAATCACCGCCTTTTTTTCTTTTCAAATTCAAACCTCCTACCAAAAGTCAATTCCCCGTCATACCTCAGTCAAGTATGTATTATTGTCTGTTGGTCCGTCTGTCTCTACTTGCGTTTCACACAAAAATACACTTGTTTTTTGAACCAACTCTGCCGTCCCCTACACAATTTTGCCTTTAAAGTTATTTTTAGCCACCATTCTCCACCACATTCCCTCTCTTTCATTCCAACTGGATTTTAGCACTTGAGTCTCAAGGCCGCATTTTTGAAAATTAGTGACATTTTTTGTTTCAATGCAGTCGCTCGCTGATATGAACAACACAGTCTTTTGTCAATATCTTTCTTATTATCTATCCGTCTGTATAAATGAAAGCATATTATTTCACTGCTCAAGATGGGCCATCAGGCCAGCTAGGTTTTATATTCCTAACATTATTATTAAGAAAAAGTTACTTTTCAAGGTTAGTTGGTTTTTTGAAATATTTTCGAGCATCTTCTGTAATGCGTTTGCCGCTGAATTCAAATAAACGGACTAAGTTATCGCAAAAGCGTCCAAGAAATGACTGTTGCGTATAATAGCTAAGGTCCCTTTTGTCGATTTCTTTACCTTGTGTCAACTTGGGGACGTGAATTTTTTTCCTTTCCCCACCAATTGCGTCCTTTTAGCCTTGCTAGTTTCAAGCACGTGTTCAGTCATATTTTTTCCTTTTGATCTCCGTTCTCATCCCGTTCCAAGGGTAAATGTTTTGCCTTCACGTCTAACAAGTTAGTTTCCATGGCGGGTGGTGACCCGCGGCGTGGGCGATCGTGTATTCTAGTAGCTTACGCATTATTTTTATCCCTACATTTTATCTTTGGAGATATTTTAACGTTGTATCACGGTTAATTTTATCACAGTCACCAATGTGGAACCGATGATAAGAACCAGACAAGCGCCAGTGGAACAACAGATGAGAAGATGAGCGGACAAAGGATAGGATACACATTGAGGAAACTTGATAGCATTAGAAGGCAGTCTTTGTTCTGGACTCCCTAGTGTAAGAGAGATCAAAGAACACACGGAGAAGAGAAATGGAGACAAATATGAAGGGGATGTAGAAGACATGGATGTGACAGATTATGATAATACTTGTACTGTAGATTTCATATATCTATTTCTTTATCTACACTTTCTTTTACCAAACTTTCACCTACGCCTGTTTCGATAACATTATCCATTCTAACGCTCACTGATCTGTCCCTTTTTCTAATTTAGCACGCATTTTATTTCTGTTCGCTATTTCTTTGATGTATGTTCTCGATCAGACCTATTAGTTACACTGAGCGTGGTATTGGTAATTTATTCTTAACACCAGCGATTGAAAATCGTGGTAATAGATAAGACAGCGATCAAGGATGAATTACTTTTAGTACTAAGAGCAGATAATTTTGGGAACCAAGGTGAGCAAATTGCTATTACCTCCCTTGTAATCCGTTCGCTAGAAGTTAATTAAATACGGCGAATTGCCAGGCCAAAAGACATTGCTCGCTAGAAGGCCATACGAGCAGAGACGTGTAAAATTTGCACTGATTAGCAAATTACGTTATGCCTGATTCTGGTTTTCGGCTCTAGCGTGAAGAACGACTTTGATTTACACATAAGCCGAAATCTGAACGAAGATTTTCCCGTAGGTGTCAACATCTGACAGAGAGTCTGGTTTTCGGGTATAGGTAACAGTCCCTTTGATTTCAGAGATATATATACCCGGCATTCTAACTCAAATTTATCCAGTACCGCCAGAATTGCAGAGAACATCTAGCTTTCGATAAGTATCACTTAGTTTTTCGATTGGAGACCGTTTTACTTCTGGCTTGTGGTAATTATTATACTAGTAGTTTTGAGTGATTTAACTAGTTAAATCGTCAAGTATATTCCTCTAAGATTTGTGCAGAGTGATTTACTAGATAGGTCCGACTATTATATTTCTCTAAGTTATTGTGTTACAGTGGATAGCAAAACTAATAATAATTTCTAGCTAAACTATTTCAGGTATAATATAAATTTTATTAACTGCTAGTAACCAGTCAGAGAATATGTTAACCAACTAAGTAAATGCACTGATTCATCATGAGTATTGACGAAATATGTACCGTATTTATTTCCAATTCACGATGACTGATTTTTTAAAATGACTAGAATTT
Organism: Oreohelix idahoensis; assembly: GCA_024509875.1. Lineage (NCBI taxonomy): Eukaryota > Metazoa > Mollusca > Gastropoda > Stylommatophora > Oreohelicidae > Oreohelix > Oreohelix idahoensis. The sequence continues at coordinate 50,252 of JAMPIV010015712.1, read as the reverse complement.
ATTTCACGGGGGTTTTAAACGATAATACAAGCTCTAAGCTTGTAGATATAATTTAAATTAAATAACCGAAGTGGATAAATATCTTCTATGTTACGCGGGGTAAGGATAGGATTGTGTATAATATATTATGTTAAGTATTTGTATCTTGTCTCTTCATACAGTATTTGGGTCAAACCCTAAACCTTACCAGCGGCTTCCATATGAATCTGAGAATAACTGTTTTACAAAAGAACATTCTGATATAAATATCGGGTTTTTTCAAGGTGACTTGTCTGGCCTCGTGGTTTTACACCCAGAAAGAGACAGAGTACCAACCCAGAGAATATTAAGAATAAATTGTAAACTGGACTTATAGATAACCAGATTTCTTTTCCCAAGTTCATTTAATTTCAGCCAGTTGTGGCGACAAAATCAAACATTTGACATTACCTGAATACCAACCACAGTGTTGTGAAGAAGAGTTAGCCTGAACAGATTTATTTACCTGACACTCGATTTAACGATTGCAGATTTCAAGCTACTGTACACTGTGAACATTAGACCTCTTAATTATTTTACTACCTGGACAAAAATTGAAGTGACATAATCAGCATCCGACTACCAGTAGTGAATCAAGCGTTTCCCATCATTTGAATTTAATTTGTCTTTGGAGAAACTGGGGCTTGATTCGCCAATAACCAACCCTGGATGGACTGTGTGTACCTTACGATTGTTCCAGATGTGGTGAAAGCACCTATTAGGTAAGAGTGAATGGTTGTGATCACAGGTCTGTCAGAGCGAGAGAAATCAGGGATAAATAATTCTTCCGTTTTTATAACCCATGTACTAACTTTGTAATTTTATGCAAGTTTTGCTAATGCTGTCCCTTGCAGAACAGATTAACGTATAAACTCTGTTCTTTATTGTAGAGGGAAATCCTAGACCATAGTGTAAACACCTTTGACTCTTTGGGGGTTAATAACTTCTCTTCTAACGGGATCTTGTCTCAACAGAGGGAGGAAGGATTACACCTATGAGTCTAATTCTTTAATTAATTCATTAACCTATGTTTATTGTATTTGATTTGATATTCAAAATATTATGGCTGTTGTGAATTTTCTTTATGATAAATAAAATTTACATAAACTTTATTTACGGGTGTTGGTCAGCTTGTCCCAAAAGATCCCTATTCCATTGATATAGTTTTTTCCACGTCTGTGCGTCTAACTGTCGTCACTTATGTGTGTGTGTATGTGAGTGGTGATATATATATATATATATATATATATATATATATATATATATATATATATATATATATATATATATATATATATAGTGTGGTAGACTGTCTGACTAACAAAGGCTTGTTGTAGAGATAGGCTGAATGAGAGAAGTTTCTCGATTTCAGGGACAGACTCTTCCTATTTTCCACCATCTCACTCGTGAAAATCTATTTCTTTGCATTTATCTCTCACTGAGTCACCATCTGTTCTAGTCTTATACAGAAGGGACCAATCTATGTCTTAATTCCCCTATCAAAAATCTACGACAATGGAAAAACCTTGAGCTGATGGCACGGAACAGGAAGATTTGGCATATGGCTTTTGAAGGACTAAGGTCCTTGGGGAACTCAAGAATGATGATAATATAGACAAACACACGTGAATAATACACAAATACAAACACGCTGAGAGTAGGGCAAATATACATCTAAGACCCACGCTTTGAAGCAATCTAACCGTCACAGATCTGCGTCTAGTCCCAACAAATATGCATTAAGCGTAATTTCACACGTCCCAAATGCAAATGATCGAAAAGATGTTTGTAATTTGCTTCTCAAAATGGCACCTGAGAGCTGATGCCTCGGCAGTTTACAATAATATGCTGTATGTGTTATCACAACCTGCTGATGAGAGAATATATGTCACCGCTCCCATTCCTACGCCAGATAAGAGCGATTTACACGAACATTGCATTAGCGGACCCAGCGGTTCTTATAATGGCATATTTAAACGGGCATATTCCTTTCTCTCGTTATTACGTTCAGGTACGATTGCCACGATATAGTGAAATATGAAGAAGCGAGTCTTACGGAAGTTGAGTCATGAACAATTCCTAAAAAAGTAGGAAAAACACTAGTCGCTACATAGATGTGGTTTTAAAGAAACAATTTTAAAACTACCATGAAAAGCTAACAAGAATAATAAAAATGTTATGAAAAAGGTCAATGCGACAAGGATGGTTACTCCTTATCTTAGAAGGAAGTAGTTCACTTCCACTGAGATTGTTATGAGAAAACGAAAGCAGGATCATATTGTGACAACAGGAAAGATTGAAGGAGAAAGAGCATGACTAAGAGAAATGATAGTTGACAGTCTGACATTGTGGCATGTCAACAACAGAACTGATGAATAGTACAGGAGACAGGAAGTTGTGTACATACATGATCACCTACGCCCCTAGTTATGACACTTAAAGAAGAAGCTGAAGATGACTAGCATAAGAAATCATAAACACAACGAGTTAGACGGCTTCTCAGATACGCTAAAGGAAACAAGTTGTACATTCAACAAAGAGACAGTCAAATCAGTGCTCATCACCTGTAAGATACAACAAAGAGACAGTCAAGTCAGTGCTCACCACCTGTAAGATACAACAAACAGACAGTCAAGTCAGTGCTCAACACCTGTAAGATACACGAACATGTGAAGACAAAACAGACTTGCAAAAGAAGTAGGAAATAAATTTAAACGTCAGATCTACAAGGAGCGTATCATTTATCATAATTTGGTTTTACAGATGAATTTTCAGAATACAACTGACAGCTAAAATAAGTAATGAGGATGTCCTGAAAGATGTCAGTGTATAATGGAAGCACATTACTAACATTAGAAGGAAGTTATCTATTTTCTCCGGACTTGTTATGGGAAGAGAAAAAGCTTGAATATATTGTGAGAAGAGAAAAGTTAGAAGGACAACAGAGATACAGGGTGACAGAGAACATGCTGGACAGTTTGAAATCATGGCATGGACAGAAGTCAGCAACAGAATTGATAAATTTGCACTGGGGACAGGAAGTTGTGCAGTTACCATCATCTACGCCAGCTGGCATAGTGCTTGAAGCAGAAGAAGAAGAAGAAGAAGAAGAAGAAGAAGAAGAAGAAGAAGAAGACAAAGCAGAAGAAAAAGAAGTATAGGTTATCACATTTTTGGTATAGATCATTGACGTTTAGAATAATGGTTGTTATCTTAATTTAGCGGGTGGTAACTCAGGAGCCGTGGGAATCTTCTTTAGGACTACCGAGCTATCTAAAGATCTATTGTGATAAAACCATGTCTGGTTTCAGCTTTCGAGGATTCAGAGTTTGGAATAAGTGCAACCTTATTGTAACTTTTATTTCTGCCGCGCGATCTTACTTACTTACTTACTTATAGTCCGTTCGGAAATTCGTGCCCACAGAAAGCGTCAATTTTCTCCAAAACTGTTTGTTGTATGGACATGAATTTTTGCATGCAGTCTTAGATTTTCCATGCAGTTATTAATATATTTTTAGCCTTATAAAACTCATGTCATGTTCGAATTTTCTTCTTTACGTTATATAAAAACTCTTACTGTTGTCTGGGTTAATTTTTAGTAATTTTACAGGAAAGTTACAAGATCCGTTCAAAAATATTTTTTTTGGTTTGAATAAGTGTAGTGACTTATGTCCGCACGAGTGCGCACCTATTGTACACAGTCGCGAGTAACTAATTCAAACCAAAAAAAAAATATTTTTGAACAGATCTTGTAACTTTCCTGTAAAACTACTAAAAATTAACCCAGACAACAGAAAGAGTTTTTTATATAACGTAAAGAAGAAAATTCGAACATGACATGAGTTTTGTAAGGGCAAAAAATATTTTAATAACTGCATAGAAAATCTAAGACTGCATGCAAAAATTCATGTCCATACAATAAACAGTTTTGGAGAAAATTGACGCTTTCTGTGGGCACGAATTTCCGAACGGACTATAGTCGTTTCCCTTCTACCGTGAGGTGTAGAGATTTAGAATAGAGAGCGCCAGACTATCGGCTGTCTTTCTCCTGGCCTGGTTCCATTCTAGTCCTCGGTCCTTCAAAGATTGTCTAATGTTGTCCTCCGAGCGGACTCTGGGTCGTCCTGGAGGTCTGGATCCCTGGCTCTTAGTTTCCCATGCTTGTCGTGGTAGCCGATCTTCTCCCATTCTGCAGACATGGCCAAACCATCTTCGTTGGAATGTTCTACTTGGGTCTGCAGGTGGTGGGATTTTAGGCCTTGACTTATCGTCTGGTTGCGGACCATGTCTCTTCTTGTTACTTCAACCACCTTCCTCAGATACCTCATTTCTGAGGTTTGGATCTGGCTTTTGTGGGTTGTAGTCATTGCCCATGACTCCATTCCATACGTCAAGACTGGGACATAGGTTGAGCGGTATACAGCCATCTTCGTTTTCTTACCAACCTCTCTCTTGCTGAGGAATCCTCGATTTATGGCCTGAAAAAGTCTCCCAGCTGCTGCTTTTCGAGTGGCCAACTCTTCTCTGATGCCGCCCTTTCGGTCTATAACAGCTCCGAGGTATTTAAAGTGGTCGACCTGCTCCAGGACCTGTTCTCCCAGCTTAATCTGATGTCTTCTTTCTTCTCGTGATATCACCATGGATTTTGTTTTAGAGCTGCTTATGACCATCCCTCTCTTCTCCAGCTCTTCCTTCCAGACTTGCAGGTTGGATTGGAGATGTGCCTCTGATTTAGCAATCAGGGCAACATCATCAGCAAATGCCAGCTCTGAAATACAGACCTGTCTCATCTTCCAGTACCCCACTGAATACTTTCTTGTTCTCTCCTTACATGCCTTGATGACATCGCCCATGAGGATTATGAAAAGATAAGGTGACAGGATATCACCTTGTCTTACACCAGTGGTGGTCCTGAACTCTTCTGACTTATGGTTTGCTGTCCTCACATAATTTCTGCAAGACTTGTAGAAGCTCTGTATAGCACGAATCAGAGGTGCGATCTACTTTCTGTAATTCGATGGACAGAGCGGTAAAAAATTCAAAGCTCAATGACCTTTTACTGAATGTTGACTTCACTTCAAACAAAAGATGACCTCACCCACATCGACATCTACCACAATGATACACTTGGGTCCGCCGGTAGATCAAGATCTATGGGTTGCCTGATTATTGTCTTAATTCGACACTTATGATAAGGGGTCACTTGGTTTGGTTTTAAGAACCACCTTCATTGTACACGGACAACTCCATCAGTGCTCCGATCTCCTCCTTTAGATCACACAAGGAGGATCTCAGCACAGTGCATGATCTCCGTAGCACCGGCGAGGATCTCAATGTGTGAATGTAAGAATCACAGATTCTATAACTACTTTTTTATGAGTACGTTTTCCTAATTTTTAAATGTTGTCAGGGCAGTGGCAGTATGGCTAACTCTTTAAGATTTCCAACCGCCGAGGCATTTTTAACATGCACAACATGCTTACCTCCTATTTTGTATGGAGTATGGCATCATTAGGGAAAAAAGATGATCAATTATATTCCATGTCCTTGTAGCGAACGCGGTACCTTTAGAATTCGAGGCGGACTCCACACCTCAGAGCCACTCCGACTCCTCTGTCATTGATAGAACCATAGACTAGTATCTACGTCAGTGGATAACCGAGACAATGGAAGTGAACTGTTTCAGTCATTACCTGTCACAGAACCATAGACTAGTATCTACGTCAGTGGATAACCGAGACACTGGAAGTGAACTGTTTCAGTCATTACCTGTCACAGAACCATGGACTAGTATCTACGTCAGTGGATAACCGAGACAATGGAAGTGAACTGTTTCTGTCATTAACTGTCACAGAACCATAGACTAGTATCTACGTCAGTGGATAACCGAGACAATGGAAGTGAACTGTTTCAGTCATTACCTGTCACAGAACCATAGACTAGTATCTACGTCAGTGGATAACCGAGACAATGGAAGTGAACTGTTTCAGTCATTGCCTGTCACAGAACCATAGACTAGTATCTACGTCAGTGGATAACCGAGACAATGGAAGTGAACTGTTTTTGTCATTACCTGTCACAGAACCATAGACTAGTATCTACGTCAGTGGATAACCGAGACAATGGAAGTGAACTGTTTTAGTCATTACCTGTCACAGAACCATAGACTAGTATCTACGTCAGTGGATAACCGAGACAATGGAAGTGAACTGTTTCAGTCATTACCTGTCACAGAACCATAGACTAGTATCTACGTCAGTGGATAACCGAGACAATGGAAGTGAACTGTTTCAGTCATTGCCTGTCACAGAACCATAGACTAGTATCTACGTCAGTGGATAACCGAGACAATGGAAGTGAACTGTTTCAGTCATTACCTGTCACAGAACCATAGACTAGTATCTACGTCAGTGGATAACCGAGACAATGGAAGTGAACTATTTCAGTCATTACCTGTCACAGAACCATAGACTAGTATCTACGTCAGTGTATAACCGAGACAATGGAAGGGAACTGTTTCAGTCATTACCTGTCACAGAACCATAGACTAGTATCTACGTCAGTGGATAACCGATACAATGGAAGTGAACTGTTTCAGTCATTACCTGTCACAGAACCATAGACTAGCATCTACGTCAGTGGATAACCGAGACAATGGAAGTGAACTGTTTCAGTCATTACCTGTCACAGAACCATAGACTAGTATCTACGTCAGTGGATAACCGATACAATGGAAGTGAACTGTTCCATTCATTACCTGTCACAGAACCATAGACTAGTATCTACGTCAGTGGATAACCGAGACAATGGAAGTGAACTGTTTCAGTCATTACCTGTCATAGAACCATAAACTAGTATCTACGTCAGTGGATAACCGAGACAATGGAAGTGAACTGTTTCTGTCATTACCTGTCACAGAACCATAGACTAGTATCTACGTCAGTGGATAACCGAGACAATGGAAGTGAACTGTTTCAGTCATTACCTGTCACAGAACCATAGACTAGTATCTACGTCAGTGGATAACCGAGACAATGGAAGTGAACTGTTTCAGTCATTACCTGTCACAGAACCATAGACTAGTATCTACGTCAGTGGATAACCGAGACAATGGAAGTGAACTGTTTCAGTCATTGCCTGTCACAGAACCATAGACTAGTATCTACGTCAGTGGATAACCGAGACAATGGAAGTGAACTGTTTCAGTCATTACCTGTCACAGAACCATAGACTAGTATCTACGTCAGTGGATAACCGAGACAATGGAAGTGAACTATTTCGGTCATTACCTGTCACAGAACCATAGACTAGTATCTACGTCAGTGTATAACCGAGACAATGGAAGGGAACTGTTTCAGTCATTACCTGTCACAGAACCATAGACTAGTATCTACGTCAGTGGATAACCGATACAATGGAAGTGAACTGTTTCAGTCATTACCTGTCACAGAACCATAGACTAGCATCTACGTCAGTGGATAACCGAGACAATGGAAGTGAACTGTTTCAGTCATTACCTGTCACAGAACCATAGACTAGTATCTACGTCAGTGGATAACCGATACAATGGAAGTGAACTGTTTCATTCATTACCTGTCACAGAACCATAGACTAGTATCTACGTCAGTGGATAACCGAGACAATGGAAGTGAACTGTTTCAGTCATTACCTGTCATAGAACCATAGACTAGTATCTACGTCAGTGGATAACCGAGACAATGGAAGTGAACTGTTTCTGTCATTACCTGTCACAGAACCATAGACTAGTATCTACGTCAGTGGATAACCGAGACAATGGAAGTGAACTGTTTCAGTCATTACCTGTCACAGAACCATAGACTAGTATCTACGTCAGTGGATAACCGAGACGATGGAAGTGAACTGTTTCAGTCATTATCTGTCACAGAACCATAGACTAGTATCTACGTCAGTGGATAACCGAGACAATGGAAGTGAACTGTTTCAGTCATTGCCAGTCACAGAACCATAGACTAGTATCTACGTCAGTGGATAACCGAGACAATGGAAGTGAACCATTTCAGTCATTACCTGTCACAGAACCATAGACTAGTATCTACGTCAGTGTATAACCGAGACAATGGAAGGGAACTGTTTCAGTCATTACCTGTCACAGAACCATAGACTAGTATCTACGTCAGTGGATAACCGATACATTGGAAGTGAACTGTTTCAGTCATTACCTGTCACAGAACCATAGACTAGTATCTACGTCAGTGGATAACCGAGACAATGGAAGTGAACTGTTTCAGTCATTACCTGTCACAGAACCATAGACTAGTATCTACATCAGTGGATAACCGAGACAATGGAAGTGAACTGTTTCAGTCATTAACTATCACAGAACCATAGACTAGTATCTACGTCAGTGGATAACCGAGACAATGGAAGTGAACTGTTTCAGTCATTACCTGTCACAGAACCATAGACTAGTATCTACGTCAGTGGATAACCGAGACAATGGAAGTGAACTGTTTCAGTCATTATCTGTCACAGAACCATAGACTAGTATCTACGTCAGTGGATAACCGAGACAATGGAAGTGAACTGTTTCAGTCATTGCCTGTCACAGAACCATAGACTAGTATCTACGTCAGTGGATAACCGAGACAATGGAAGTGAACTATTTCAGTCATTACCTGTCACAGAACCATAGACTAGTATCTACGTCAGTGGATAACCGAGACAATGGAAGTGAACTGTTTCTGTCATTACCTGTCACAGAACCATAGACTAGTATCTACGTCAGTGGATAACCGAGACAATGGAAGTGAACTGTTTCAGTCATTACCTGTAACAGAACCATAGACTAGTATCTACGTCAGTGGATAACCGAGACAATGGAAGTGAACTGTTTCAGTCATTACCTGTCACAGAACCATAGACTAGTATCTACGTCAGTGGATAAACGAGACAATGGAAGGGAACTGTTTCAGTCATTACCTGCCATCTCCAGCTGGAGCACAGACTACCACAAAGTGCTCGCCCAGCTTTCCTGTCCAGTGCTAACCGTTAATGTTATTTCATGATATTCTTTGTCTCCTTCATGTCCTTTAGATTTTCGCCGGAGTTCGTGCACTGTGCTGAGATCCTCCTTGTGTGATCTAAGGAAGGAGATCGGAGCAATGATGGCGTTGTCCGTGTGCAATGAAGAAAGTCCTTACAAACCAAACCAAACCAAACCAAACCAAACCCCTTCATGTCCGCCTCCAGCTCTCTTCTCCATCAGTTTTCAATCTCTCTCTCTCTCTCTCTCTCTACATTTCATACTCTGGGGCTCTCGAAACACGAACTGTATTGTAATGCTATCAGTAGATTTCCTCAATGTGTGACCTATCCAGTGCCAGCGCCAACCTCTCACCTCATGTTCCACAGGTCTGTCTGGTTCTCGTGATCATTTTCACACTGGTGATCTTGTCCTTCTGATCTTACGCAGGCACACATTTATGAAATTTTATTAAATCTTTGGCGCAATTAACACAAGCATAACTTTCTAAAAGGCAAAGAGTATTATCAGAGCCAGATACAGGAAAAAAACCGGATACACAGCATCCAGGTCACACACAAAATAATGGATATTACCAGCTCAGAAAAGAGAACAAGTGGTCATCTATTGATTCCGCACTGACCTCAACAGATTGGGATAACATCAATTCAACAAACTAAAGATCGGAACTGCTGATGAGTGTAATTGTGGGACAGATCAAATTACTGCTGAACATCTGATTAAAAGATACCCAACGTATGTGGAACAGCGAAAGAATGTTTGGCCGCCACTAGTACCATTCCTGGAGAAACTCTATGGAGATACAAATAGCCTCAAGCTGACTACTGCTGTTTTTACATATATTCTAGTCGACATCTGAGAGTGTACGAAGAAAAAAAAAGAAGAAAAAGACGAAGAAGCAAAGAAGAAGAAGGTTTTAATTTTTCTTGGTCCCGATTAAGAAAAGAAAACCCAATATAAGATGCAGTGACCGCATATAATTAAGCTGTAATGAGGAAGCGTGACGTATCCTCCAAGTTGGACCAAACTGGCATGGACGCGGGTAATCTTATCAGAGCGGAATTCAAATGGCCTCGTTCAGCTCTTTGCAGTAGAAAGTTGAACCGTCTGACGAAATAAAAAATTCCCTCTGGTTTCTGAATAATTGATGAGAGAACTGTAATAGTACCGATACCAAGATCTTTACCAAAAGTCATAAAACCAACTCGTCGCTCATAAAAACGTGATTGATCCTTGCGCCATGTAGACAGATTATGTCATGGACAGAGAAAATGATGACATAATTTGAGGTTGAATAGAAGGGCTGGGGGCTGGACATGACTTTTGATGGGTTCTGAACGTAGTTATGTGGTGAGGAAATCACACAAATATTTTATTAAGTTATTTTTATGGCTGTTCTGTGTTGTTCCCGGGGGTCTATGAAGAGACAAAGAACGAATAGGACAACGGCACTCTCAGACAATTTGTATTGCAGTGGTGTTTCAGTAGTACGTAAGGAGCGCAAAGGTAAATGATAGTGATGATGATGATGGTGATGATGATGATGATGGTGATGATGAGGATGATTTTATGACTAAATCCCTGGAGGCCACAAAGATGTAGATTTACAGAATAATGTTATGAATACCCTGGAAAGCTAAAAAGAGTAATGAGGATGTCCTGAAAGAAGCCAATGCGTACGGGACATATTACTCACACTAGAACACAACAATCCACTATGTGTATGTTAAGAAAAGAACATGACAGCTAGAATGTATTGCGACAACAGGAAAGATTGAACGACAGCAGCCAAATTCTAAGCTGTGATTTTTTCACAGTATAAACTGTGATTTTCCACCGTGACAAGTATAAACTGTGATATTTCCGCTCTGAAAAGTATAAACTGCGATATTTCCAAAGTGAAAAGTAAATCACGATTAAAAACCTTGCTTTACAGCTATTGGTAGAAAGTCTTTCTCAAATAAAACAATTGTTTGAATAATTATGCGAGGACACATTGTACCGGAACCAATCAGATCGCAAACTCAGACAAACTCATTATGCGAGAACGTAATCTCCAAGAACCAATCATATCGCAGGCTCAGACAAAGTTAGATAGACTCAAAAGTGTATACAAATCATGCTGGGACTCAGTTCAGTTAATATTTCCCGAATTCACATGGAATCTCAAAGATATATAATCTAATAAATACCGTGCGGGCAGCATTGGCACAGCTGGCATTTCCTTTCAGGAGTTCATCATGCTGACAATTTATACTGCTCGTCCTTTTCAGAACTGAGTATCGAAGACGCTGCACGGGCTAACAGTCCTTATCACGACCAGCCCTTTTAAGGGCTGCTTTATGCTAGCTGATAGAAACTAGAGGCCTTTTCGGTGCTTAGTTTTTATCAACATTTCGAGGCGGTTGACGAAGACTTCACTAAAACTGCAACACTGAGATATAACCACGTGATTAAAACAAATCCCAAAGGGAAATAATTGTCTTTGAACAGAATATTTCTGAAATGATGTGAATATCTCTTAATGTATTTCTAGGCTTGAATTATAAGTGTTAAAAAAAGTGTAACATTAATTCAATTCTTATTAAAAAGTGAACTCCGCCTAGGCCGGTCCAAAGCCCAGCTGAAAAATTAGTAGGGCGGCATGCATGGACACTGTAAGAAGGTTGACCCTCCACCTTGCAAAATCACAGTAGGCCGATCACCTGTTTGCCTTAAAACCTGATGACAAGTTACGCAAGAGAGAAACCCCTACTGATCTTAAAGGCAACGAACTGACATGGACAACAGACTCTGATTTATGAATGAAAGAATAAGAACACTAGAAGTAGAGACGGGAAAGAAGAGAAACTGGTGGAGGAGATGAGGAAGCAAAATTACAAATCCTGGCTCTGACGGAAACGAAGAAAAAGGGACAAGAAATAACGGATCTTCATTGCGATACGCTCATCTACAGTGGAGTTCCCACAACAGAAACAGCTAAAGGGGAGTGGGATGTATTGTGTCTAGAAATCAAAAGGAAATCATCAAGGGATGGAACTTTTTCTCGGAGCGTATTATGGTGCTAAAGCCAAAAGAAGGAGAAACCATTGTCAATATTGTCACGGTATGTCACGGTATGTCACGGTATGTGGGCCAAATGAAGATAAGCGAGCATAAATCAAGGAATAATCCTTCGATTTAGCTTTAAAAGACAGTGGATGACTGCCTGGATGAAATTATCCTCCTCGGAGATTTCAATGCCAGAGTTGGAAATGGCCATCGTAAATGGGGTGGAGTTATCGGAAGGTATGGAGAAGATACACTACATGACAATGAAAAGCGACTCAGATTCTGCACTGAGCAAAACCTTGTCATTACGAACAGAATGTTTCCACATAAGCGCATACATGCAAACACCAGATTTAATATAGCAAAGAATGAGAAATCAGTGATCGACTATGCCATTGTTTGGAAGAGCTCTGCCACACTGAGATATAACCTGTGTGAGAAACCATGTGACCTCTACACCTCACGGTAGAAGGGGAACGACTAAGTAAATAAGAGAAACCATGTGGTTCAAACAAATTCCAAAGGGAAATAATTGTCATTTAACAGAATATTTCTGAAATGTTGTAAATAGTATTCAATGTATGTGTAGGCTTCAATTATGAGTGTAAAAATATTTGTGTGTGTATATAACACGATTCCCCTGACTGGCAGTTTCACAGTCTCATTACAGTGTTGTCAAAATGAGAACTCTGATTATAGTGGCAAAGTCAGCCACCGAAAGAAATCTTAACGATTGTAAAAATAAATAATACAAATAAGCTTGGTTGTACTCTCAGTTCCATACAGACATCCATAACCTCAGCGGTTCTCACTACGTAGAATAACAAAGCACACAAAAGCAATTTCTACAGAAAAAGCGCAGTGTGTCAAGTGATTTCTAAAAACCTTCTCACGAGCAGACTCTATTCAAGTGACAACTGCCTTGTGACATGATTTCAATAGACAGTGTTGCGAGCATAGAAGCGGGACATTGCACTGCCTAACATTCGAGAAATCACCAGGAAATAGGAAGATCAACTTGCAGAGCCGCACAAGCACCATCAGAAGTTAAGTTACTTCAAATAGTAGTGAGACAATCCCAAGCAGCCAAGCCCAATTAACATAACGAGAAAAACCATGATTACGAGACACTATACTTCTTTGTAATATATTGTAATATATTGTAATATATTGTAATATATTGTAATATATTGTAATATATTTTTGTAAATAATTCAAAGAAAACCACTATAACTATGTATTTACGTATAATACAGGGTGTCCATAAAGTCTCTTTACAATTTAACAAATTTATTACAAAGGCAATTGATGAGATATCTTAATCATATTTGTTCTATATACTCAGTGGTTATCAAAGTTTTTAATCACATACCTTTATCGTATTTCAGGTACCCTGTTGATGAAAGAGGTACTGTTTAATGAAACCCTTAAAAAATGGCTACTCCTCAAGAGAAGGCACAATGCGTATCATGATCCCACACCACACATTCAGCTTTGGTCTATCTCGGTGAAGTTCCCTAGTCACCTGGGGTGTTCTGATCCCCAGATTCTCACATTATGTGTGTTCAGTTTCTCCGAAAAATGAAAGGTTGCCTCATCACTAAAACAAACTCGGGTGAGGAACGTTTCATCCTCAGAAATTCGTTCCAGCATGTTAACTGCAAACTCTTTTCGTCTTGGTTTATCATTTGGCTTGAGTGCCTGTAAGAGTTGCACTTTGTAAGCATAGAATCGCAAGTTCTTGTGTAGGACTTTGTGCACTGTTGAATGTGGTAGCTCTAACTGTCTGGCAGCAGTACGGATGGACTTTGTGGGAGAATGATAAAAGGCTTGTCTTACACACTCGATGTTTTCCTCAGATGTTCTTGGTCGTCCACTCCTCCCTTTATCCAACACTGTCCCTGTCTTCATAAATTTCTTGTGCCATGCACGAATTGGTGGATCTCTTCCATACCTAGTTCTGTAGTTTCGCTGAGTCTGTCTATCCAATTTTGTTTCAATAAACCATGATACACATTGTGCCTTCTCTTGAGGAGTAGCCATTTTTGTAGGGGTTTATTAAACAGTACCTTTTTCATCAACAGGGTACCTGAAATACGATAAAGGTATGTGATTAAAAACTTAGTACATAGAACAAATCTGATTAAGATATCTCATCAATAGCCTTTGTAATAAATTTGTTAAATTGTAAAGAGACTTTATGGACACACTGTATATATCCCCCGCTTAGCGCTGTTAATTCGTTCTTGAAAAATCTAGCGCTAACCGAAAAAGCGGTAAATGAAAATTCATTTCCCATAAGAATAAAAAATACCCCCAAATTAATTCGTTACCAGGTCCAGAAAGTTGTATAAAAATTTAGTAAAAAGTGATACAAAATAAAAGCTAAATAGTTAACAATTATTAACTACATATAATTATCAAACATATTGAACACAAACGAAATATTTTGTATGTACTGTACTAACAGAAAATATTTAATAAAAATATTATAGAAATTTAACCGCTCTTATTTCCGTCGCTCGTGGCTACAGTTGTCACAACGGAGCTATCTTCATCATCAGATGACTGGGTAGCAGAAGGTTTTGTAGGTGTTGAAAACGTATTTTATGGCTTCGGATGTACTTGGTCATTAGTGACAGAATATAAGGGAGGAGACTTTAAAAAAACAAAAACAATCGAACTTCCTTAGCTTTGCCACCCTTGTCTGGTGAAGAAGCACCATGTAACAATTAAGATATTGTTTTATGTTACGATTATCATAGATCTGCATTCTATTTTTGGGGTCATGCTTCATACTGCTAGCAGTAACAGTGCTTATCTGCCATCTCACCACTCTGAATGAACTTGAAAGTTATATTTCTGCCTCTTACGAAATTTTATGCTCAGCATAAGATCGAAGTTTGAAGCGTATAACGGGCATATGGCATAAAATAGAAACTTCGTTATATCGAAAAAGCGCTAATCGAATAGACTAAGACTGGGGAATTGATGTATATTTACAAGTGTTGAAGTTTTATTTGTGTGCCATACAATTGAAGTTATTCAGTCTAGTTGTGAACGTTTTTCTATTGGGTTTTAATTGTGTTTCTGATACATTTTAGTCAGTGGGGGATAGTTAACGAGCTGACTTGACCTACATATTCATACAGACGTCGCTAGAGCATAAGGGTAGGTCAAGCAAGAAGGTGACTTCTTGTCTACAGCTATTACATGTACCTGCGAAGTTAACTACCTGTCTGTACTTCTAATTGTAATTTCTGTCATCTTAAACGTTCTGAGAACTTCTCCCAATCACCCATCTCATCACAAGGACGACAAAGAGAGATAATACTGGGCAGTTAGACAGCATCATCATTTTCTCTTTCGTTTCCCACGCAGTATGGAGCTACAACTGCTGCAGGTTTTTTTTACAGGTAGCCTTCACAAAACCTCATCTGCTACCCTAAGTGGCGTTTGTAGCCATTTGTTTTACATGATGAGATCCGCCAATCACCTGCCAGGTCTGACTTTAGCAGCCGCTTACGACATGCTTGAAGAGTCAGTAGGTCTATTCTTTCTTTGTTCCCTAGGAACCCCCAGGAACTACACGGTGCGCAGTTTGTTATAGTGACTTAGAAAGGAGTTACATCTTGGCTTGTTCCTCCTCCTTTGACGATGCTACTTCCCTAATAGGCACAACTTTAATCGTCTGGTTGTTGCTCGTTATTGGAGATGTTTGCGTGTTATTTGTTCTCATTTCGTTTGCTTTATTGGTATTGATGTATAGGCCATATTTTAACTCATACTTTTGGTTTATTTCTCTCTTCCGGCACGACCAGTTCTTTCTGTGAAACGAGACATAAGACATCTGCAAAAATGAGCCTTCCAGCTGTCCGTTAAATATTCATTGTATTCATACGTTCTTATTTTAAGCAGTGGAATTAGTAGATTTTTAAATGTCAAACTTTAGATACGTCACTGCTGCTTCGTTCTAATATAAGTAATAATATAGGAAGGTACCGAGAAAGATGAATTAGACTACTGAGATAGGGAGAGGGGGAGAGAGAGAGACGAATAGAGAGAAAGAAAGAGAGAGAGAGAGAGAGAGAGAGAGAGAGAGAGAGAGAGAGAGAGAGAGAGAGAGAGAGAGAGAGAGAGAGAGAGAGAGAGAGAGAGAGAGAGAGAGAGAGAGCAAACGGTAGTGAGAAAGGACTAGAAATAAAATGTTGCGCTGGCTTGCACAGAACAGATTCATTAATGAAGAATATATCAGTGCCATATTCTGCAAAAAAAGCTGGGACATTAGAACAATAGAATTGATAATTCAAACAAACACCTGGAAACAGCGAGCTTACCTGTTGATACCTCCATCAAGGTTTAAGATTCCGATCTCCCCAAAGAAATCACCAGCACCCATTCTCTTTAGCATCACCCCAGACTCGCTGTGGACAACAACAACGTATAGGAAGATAAGGGAGGTTTTATACTGGCAGTTTAACTTAGTACAAATATCTCAAATAATCGTGAATTAAAACAACATTTTCTTTTTAAGTATAGTGGCAGCTAGTAGATAAATGAGAGATCTGTGCCACGCATGCAAAAAGGCTATAAAAAATATCTCATTGATTCACAGATGCATTTAATATAACGAAAGAACGAAATCTTAATTTCATCAGGGTAAAGAAATAGGTATAACTGTCTTTTTACATTTCTGCTTTGCAATACAATTCTCAATGTTTTTACAAATTAAAATATTAATGACTTCAATCACAATTCATCAGTATCACCATTATATTCAGTAACTGAGCCCACACAAGTACATTTACTCACATTCATTCACGCACACAGAGAAGAAAGATAATCAAAGAAGAGAAGAAAGATAATCAAAGAAGCAGTTCAACAAAGCGCTGTGTAAAAACAATAGTACATTACCGAATTAGAATTGTTGATGGATTAGAGGAAACAGATAGACAGATATACAAGTTAAATCAACAAATCCTGTCTCCGTATAGCTCATAACGGTACAGCATAGAGCCATTAGAGGAAACAGATAGACAGATATACAAGTTAAATCAACTAATCCTGTCTCCGTATAGCTCATAACGGTACAGCATAGAGCCATTAGAGGAAACAGATAGACAAATGTACAAGTTAAATCAACTAATCCTGTCTCCGTATAGCTCATAACGGTACAGCATAGAGCCATTAGAGGAAACAGATAGACAGATATACAAGTTAAATCAACTAATCCTGTCTCCGTATAGCTCATAACGGTACAGCATAGAGCCATTAGAGGAAACAGATAGACAGATATACAAGTTAAATCAACAAATCCTGTCTCCGTATAGCTCATAACGGTACAGCATAGAGCCATTAGAGGAAACAGATAGACAGATATACAAGTTAAATCAACTAATCCTGTCTCCGTATAGCTCATAACGGTACAGCATAGAGCCATTAGAGGAAACAGATATACAAGTTAAATCAACTAATCCTGTCTCCGTGTAGCTCATAACGGTACAGCATAGAGCCATTAGAGGAAACAGATAGACAGATATACAAGTTAAATCAACTAATCCTGTCTCCGTATAGCTCAAAACGGTACAGCATAGAGCCATTAGAGGAAACAGATAGACAGATTGTCGTGAAATGACGTCTGTATCACATCACGAATTCTAAATATTCTGACCATACTGCGCGCCATACATGGTAGAAAGATAAGATACACTGACCAATGAAAACGCTTTCTTGGTCCTGTGTTTACTACAGCTAGGAAATTAAAGATGGCAAGGCCCTATCTGTGTAACCTGATTAACTTCGGAATTTTACTACAGCATTTTAGAAGAAGTACCACTTGAAAGAGGGTACCAACACAATATTAGGGATGTTACTCTACCCGTAAGTAGTAATACCTTGTACTTTTACTAATAATATTATAGGACGGGAGAAATCTTAGGTTAAATGCATTCAAAGCTTCAGGTTGGCCTAAATTTAGCAGTTTAAACTATGCATAACAGAAAATGCAAGTAGTAACCAAAAAGATTATTACCTAGATATGTGAAGCCTAATTCCAAGTATAATGTAAGCTTTAAATGACTAAAATTGCATCAGGAATAACGGAGATAATTAAAAAACCAGTTTTCCTACATTGTACGATAGGCTAAAAGGTACCCACATTTTCTGATGTTCATTACATTCCTAAGGAGTCCCATCTCGTACGTCCGAGGTCAAACTATAAATAGACTGGCCTAATGAACTAGGTTTAGTCACTATTATTTGAAAGCACAGAAAGCGAGGGAAAGAAGAGCATATGTTAATGCAAGTGTTCGCCTTCTCTACCTGATTAGCAGACCTTAATCAACCATTAAGGGCTTGTCTGTGTGTGACTGAGGGTAGGAACGAATCTATATACTTGTGTATATATATATATATATATATATATATATATATATATATATATATATATATATATATATATATATATATATATATATGTAATTATATTGATTAATCCATCTGTGCGATAAGACGTGGATAGATGTGCAGGAATGGACAGTGTGTGCTGATGAAACTTACAGGCTCATCTGTAAATCTAGAGGCAAAGCCCGCCTTCGGAAAATATTTAAAATATTGAAAATGATGGCCTAAGTACGACTGTAAGTTTGATAAAGTATTTGAAGAAGTATTTCTTGAATGGAATGAGACACCTACCAGGAACATATGGAAAGATGAAAGGGATTGTATTACTGTATAATTTGACCTATTACTTAGTAGTTTTATTCGCAGCCAAATTATTGTATGGAGGCGAATCACGGGAAACGAATGATGATTAAGAAGATAGAAGAAAATTATGATCACATTGAATTAAAATGATTGTTGCTAGTATACTATACATTGTGCATCTGCTAGCACGCTAGTCTGAAACTGTCTATAGTCTCCATCTGTGCCATAGAGGGATATTGATAGACAAATACAGGGATTGCGTTTAATTTCGTTTCAGGTTTAATCCTTTAACCAAAAGCCTACATCAAATAAGCAGAGGCGTGTCATACTGAATTTGCAACGTATGCAGTGCCAGTCTAAAGTAGAGGGCCAGCCATAGCGTGTGTAAAAGTTGGGAAGATTTTCATCTGAAAAGTGTATCCAGCATCAGAAGGAGCCATCTGCAGTGACTCAGCTAAATTGCTCTCAAGGCAGCTGTGTAGCTTATTTATGATCACCAAAGTTAACCGCATCTAGTTTGTGATGACCAAAACAGTATAGAGCTCAATTAACTTGTAATAATAACACTAGAAATTCTTCAGTGAAAATCAAGCAAGCTAGAAAGTCTACAGAATGATAGACATCATGATACAAGTGAAAAACATGTTATTATTTATTTACTGTTGTAAAATTTTTGTTTTGAAACTTTTCAAACAGAAAAGAGTAACTGTTTAATTAAATTGTAAATATTCACCAGCAGACTTTCTTAAATTCTTTAAGTTGAATTACAGTTCTTGTTGGTGAATTTAGTTATATAAATTACCCCTAGCAGAGTCAGAAACAATATTAAATACCATAATCACAGAGGCGGATCAGGAGAGGTAGCAATTAGGGACTCACAGTACTACATCACCGTCTTCTCTGGGATCTTACATAGCTTGACCCTACCTTTGTGTCTATACACCCTTACTCTCTTCAGATAAGGGGGCATTATTGATAAGACCAGACCCTTATCTGGCACTATCCTGGTATCATCTGATACACCTTTATGTCCAGGATATCTTCTTATTTTTAATAACATCTGAACCTCTCGCGGCACAGATATACAAGTTAAATCAACTAATCCTGTCTCCGTATAGCTCATAACGGTACAGCATAGAGCCATTAGAGGAAACCGATAGACAGATATACAAGTTAAATCAACTAATCCTGTCTCCGTATAGCTCAAAACGGTACAGCATAGAGCCATTAGAGGAAACAGAAAGACAGATATACAAGTTAAATCAACTAATCCTGTCTCCGTATAACTCATAACGGTACAGTCTAGAGCCAACACTGTAGTAGGTTTTTGAAAGCCTGCGCTAACTCATTGTCTCCCTAAGGAGCATCGAGTCAATATTGCCAAGTTACATATCTTCTTTCTTCTTCTTTGATCCTTAGCCGCAGACTGTCAAAGCAGTCAGTGGCCATCACGCCTGGTGGTGTCTTGTAGAGCAGCAACAAATTGCTTCCACCTTGCTCGGTCGGCGGCCATCCTGCGTACAGTGCCCCAACTCTGGTTCATTCTTTGCATCTCAGCCTCCACATTTCTCCGGCAAGTTGTTTTTGGTCGGCCTCTCTTTCGCTTTCCTTCGGGGGTCCATAGCATAGCTGTTATTGTAATGGCAGCAGGGTCCCTTCTGAGGACGTGGCCAACCCCACTCCAGCGTCTGCCAGCAAGGATGGTGTACAAGTCCTATTAATTACTCCGAATAAGTAGTTCTTGGTTGGTGATGGTATTCAGCCAAAAGATTCGGTGAATTTTCCTTAGGCACATTGTGTGGAAAGAGAACAGTTTCGACATTTCATTACTGTTACTCTCCAGCATTCCGCACCATAGAGAAGCACAAAAAGTACACAGCTCTCATATAATCTTAATTTGTTGTTTGTGCTGTACTGGGAAGACTTCCAGATGTTGTTTAGACTAAAAAAGGCTGTTCTTGCTTTATTCATTCTGTTGTTGATATCATTGCTTGTTCTGCCGTCAGGTGTTACTATGCATCTTAAGTATGTAAATGTTTCTGTCTGTTCTAGCTTCTGGTTCCTTATTGTTATTGGCTCAGGATTGCCCACATTGAGTGTCATGATCTCTGTCTTCTTCAGATTGATGTTCAGACCCACCTGCTGGCTATACTTATTCAGTCTATCGGTTTTTTCTTGGATGTGTTGATGTGAATGTGCGAGTAGTGCAATGTCATCTGCATATTCCAGGTCTTCCAGTGTAGAAAACGTTGTCCATCTAATTCCTCTTGGACTGCCCTCTGTTGCCTGGCGCATGACCAAGTCTATGACTGTCAAAAATAAAGTTGTTGATAAGGGGCATCCCTGTCGTACTCCTGTCTTCACCTCAAAAGTTAGGTTGTTCAACCCAACACTGCATGTAACGTTGGGATAAAGGCTTTTTATAATGGAAACAATGCAGCTGGGAATTCCATAAGCTCTCAGTATTTTCCATAGGCTGTCCCTGTGTATGCTGTCAAAAGCCTTTTCAAAATCAACAAAGTTAATGTACGGCTGTCTCTGCCATTATGAGCACTGCTCTATAATGCTCCTGAGGGTGAATATATGATCTGCACATCTTCTGTTCTTTCTAAATCCTGCTTGTTCTTTCCTCAGTTTGTGGTCTACTACTTTTGAAATTATCAGGCTAATTATCCCGCCTAGTATTCTACTGGGAACTGAGAGGAGAGTAATTCCTCTCCAGTTGTTGCAGTCCGCAAGGTCGCCCTTCTTGGCCAATTTGATAATTATTCCTTTACTCCACTCCGTTGGTGTCGTCTTTGTTTTCAGACTTGTGCAAATAGCGGTTCTAATATTTCTGCTGCTAGTTCAGGGTCTGCCTTGAGTAACTCAGCATTTCAGTTGTCGTGACCAGGCATTTTTCCATTTTTTAACCCTTTGATAGCTGTGTTTTGGGACCAAAGATGCATCAAAAGTGAGGAATGTAGTAAGCGACCCATAGCTTGACTGCTTGCGTCAGGGTCAACGAACCAGAGCTGACAAAGACCATACTCCACCTCCAAGTGGGGTCCTGGAAACAGGCTGCATCACTGCAGTCTGGCTGAGAGAATAGGTATCAAAGAGGGAAGGCTAACCCGGTCCCAAAAATGCCATGCCGAAAACGGAAGTGTTGGGCCGAAAGGCGCAGATATCGCAGCTTTGCTGTAAACGGCGACACAGCGTAACAAACGTACTTTTCAGGACGAACGCACAAGAAGAAGAAGATAGCTGTGATGATTTATTCTCTTCGTGGAATGTCTGTATTTACGTCTAGGTCACTTTCAGCCTCATGAACATTCAGCTGCGTCTCTGGTGGTTCCTTATTCAGTGTTCCTCAGAAGTGCTCTGCCCATATTGTTTCCTGCACCTGTGCTGTGGTGATGAGATTTCCTTGCTTGTCTCTTACTATCGTTATGTTGTTTGCAACTCGTTTTCAGCTGATAGTTTTAGTTATTTTATAAACTGTGCTTTGCTCATTTCTCAGTGTTGCCTCTTCTGCCTGCCTTGCAAGTTCATCCAGAAATTTCCTTTCGTTGGCACGGGTTTGACGTTTTACTTCTTTGTCCAGCTGACTGTATTGTTTGCTATATATCTCCTTTAACCTGGGAGAATTTGCTTCTGCTTTCTTTCTTTTCATTTTTTTTCTCATCGCTATGGTGTTTAACATGTCTGGTGTTATCCAGTGTTGTCGCTCTCTTTCCTGGAATCCAAAGCATGATTCGCTGCTTTCCTTGTATATTGTTGAAATGACGTTGAATTTTGGTCAACATCATAAGTCGCTATACTTTCCTGGCTTTTGGCAATTTGATAATCCGCTCTTTTTTCAAATTCCGAATACTCTGAAACTTGATTTTTTAAAATATTGAATAAAAGCAGATATTTCAAAAGCACAGTATTTCTAAAGTAGATCTCAAGAATTCCTGGGTGCCTTCAACAGTTACATTGGATGAATTAGGAAGTTATTGTGTCTATATTTGTTCCCTGCATTAATTTCCTATCAAGTGACCTATGTGTTAATTTGTGTACCTAGGTCAATCAAAACTTGACTCACCTGATAATTTCCACCACTCCGTCTGCAATAATGAACATCTCCCTGGCTACCTCCCCTCGTCGGCAAATGAGATCTCCCGGCGTGAATATATAAGCCTTCATTTTAAGAACGAGATCATGAAGGAATTCTGGCTGGCATTCCTGGAATATGGTTACCTGAAAATAGAAACAGAGGTCTGTCTGTGATTCTATATATCAGTGTGTATCGTATGCATGTGTGCGTGGCTAGGATACCCATTAAGCAAGTGCTTATGGCACCAGGCTACTAAGGACTCCAACTAAAAAAAAAAACCAAATTAATTATTGATGATAGATTTAAATTAAGGGGCAGTGAAAACTAACTTTTGTTCTAATAACATTTTCAAACTTTTTATGTGCTCAATAGACACAGTGTATGTCCATAAACCAAATTCTACAGTTTATTTTGTTAAAAAAAATGTGGTTACCATGGTAACCAAAAAAAAAAACATCCGCCATTTTGGATTTTCACAAATTTCCGAGAGCTAAAAACTCATGTTTCCCATTGACCAAACTTTATCAAATTGCACACACATGTTGTGACTGACAATTAAAACAATTTGTCATAGGCTTTTTTTGATAAGTTTAAAATTCTATTTTTAATGATTATTTTTTAAAATACACTATATTTGTATGAAAAACAATGAAAAAAAAATATATATAAAAATATATCAAAGCAAATTACCAAAATATCAAAAAAAGCCCTTGTCAGTTTAAAGGTATATATGTGTCCTACATGCATGCCAAATTTCAGACTGATCTATTAGATAGTTTGTAAAAAAATAACATTTTTTGTTAATAAAATGTTAGTTTTGAGAAAAATGCATTTTAGTCACCGAGTGACTTGTCTTGTCCAATATACTCCATTCTGGGGGGCTGAATGTGTTTAAAATTGTCCAGCACTATATGCTGCACCTCCTTCAGCTTCCTGCAGCTCCTCCTCTCGTCTCGCCTTTGTCTTGCCTAATTTTTCTTCTGTCCTTCTACCATGGTAACCAAAAAAACAACCGCTATATTGGGTTGTTCACCAATTTTCAAGAGCAAAAATCTTGTTTCCCATTGACCAAACTTTATCAAATTGGAACCCACATGTGGTGACTGACAATTAAAACAATTTTACTCATGATTATTTTGATAAGTTTAAAATTCTATTTTTAATGATTTTTAAAAAAAAGCTATATTTGTATGAAAAAATATTTTTAAAAATATTTTTTAAAAATTTATAAAAGAAAATTACCAAAATATCATAAATGCAGATGTGTTACTTTAAAGATATAGATGTGTACTACTCATGATTATTTTGATAAGTTTAAAATTTTATTTTTAATGATTTAAAAAAAAAACTATATTTGTGAAAAAATTTAAAAAAAAATATTTTTTTTTAAATTTATAAAAGAAAATTACCAAAATATCAAAAATGCAGATGTGTTACTTTAAAGATATAGATGTTTACTACATGCATGCCAAATTTGAGACTCCTCTGTTAGATAGTTTTAGAGAGAAATCGTGCATTTTCGGCACAAATTTGAAAATCATAGTGTGGGGGTAGTGCCGACAATATGCTTTTTGATACATCAAATGCATTTTTTATGTTATAAAACCTTGCTCAATCGATTCCTCGATGATTATTTAATAAAATAAGCTCAAAAGTAAAAAATCGATATTTTGTACGTAAAATCCAGTTTTCATTGTAGTGGAGCCCCTTAATCATATGTGACTATTTCTTTCTGCATGCCGCTGGCGGATTAAGGGGGTGGCGACAGTTTGATCGCCCCTCCCTTGGGACTTTGAAAACCTTTACGTTATATCAACCGCTCCATTATTTTTCCCCCACTTGGGACTTAAATGTAAATAATCGTTAGGTCGGACGACGGACAAATTAAAACATGTCTGGTACTGTGCAATGGTAAGCACCATGAAGGTTACGAACTTGATTACTAGTGATTCTAAGTGGCGAGACAATAAAAGACAATAAAGGAAGCCGCCATAAAACAATGAGACAAAAGACGACGCCAGCCAGGCGACACAAAGGGACATCACTCGAGCCGCAAAAACAGAGGACTTTGCGACAAGAGGTGCATAATTTATGTATCGAACGGCCAAATCAAATTTAAAAAATTTACGATTTAACATAAAATATGTATGAATTTTTATCAAACGTTGTCTCTGTGTAGTTGTACCTTACTTTAATGTAATTTTGTTATATATATGTATATAAATATGTTTGACTTACTGTATATTTGTTATTTTGTATTTTAATTGTCAAAAAATATTGGTAAATAAGGAGCAGGGGGAGATCATTCTGATGTATCGCTGCTTAATTCGAACAATTCCTGGAACCGTCAGTGCTGTATCCTCGAGTACTTTAATTAGTAGTTATGGTAACACTGGTATCTTCCCACATCTTTGTTTAGCTGCTTATTATCCGGTCCAGGGGTGTCAGTAATTGCAGGACAACAGTGCTGAATGAGGACATGTAAAATATGCAAGTTTTACTTTAATAAAAATGTAAAATGTTACCGTTTATTCAGTTATTGACCCTAATCATGGGACCTCAAGATGCAGCAATAGTGAATGCAGTCAGCGACTCATAGCTTGACTGCCTGCGTCAGGACCAGCGAACCAGAGCTGGTCAAGACCGCGCTCCACCTCCACGTGGTGGTCCTGGAAACAGTCTGCAGCAGTGCAGGCTGGCTGAGCGAGCACAGATCGAAATGGGAAGGCAAACCCGGTCCTTAAAAAATGCCGTGCAGAAGTCGGATGTTTCGACCGAAAGGTGCAGATATCACAGCTTAGGCGCAAACAGACACAACGCAACCACCGTCCTTTTCAGGACGAACGAGGAAGAAGAAGAAGAAGAAGAAGACCCTAATCATGAATTTCGCAATGAGAAAATCGAAAAAGAAGCCATTTTAAAGCAAACGTTTAATATGATTGTTATTTCTTCAAATAATAAAAAGATATTTACTGTCTTAATTTTATTGTTTAGTTTCACATTATATGAACGGGGAGGATAATACTGCCAATGCTTAGGACCCTGCAAAGCAAAATCCGGCACTGTAAAAATATATACATGTGTGGGTGTCTTAAAAATATACATACACTTAATGCTTATAAGTCTTGTTTAGTGCCAGAGAGGCAGATTAATGTTTATAGCACTAGTTTCTCAAGACAAGGAACCGAGTTCACAACCAGGACGCAGGGCGCTCTAATCTAACCAGCTGTAAATGGGTGGACAAACAAATAGTAGTACATGCTGTCCAATACTGTCCGCTCCATGAGAGGACCATGTGGCAGGGTGGCTTACTCCAACCCAGTCGAAGGGGAAACCGTATGGTGGCCACAGAAGAATGAGACGGACAAGCAGCTTGATAAGAGAGAGAGAGAGAGAGAGAGAGAGAGAGAGAGAGAGAGAGAGAGAGAGAGAGAGAGAGAGAGAGAGAGAGAGAGAGAGAGAGAGAGAGAGAGAGAGATGTGATTACTTGAGAGCGAACGAGGACATGAGTAAATGTTTACTGTTGAATTAGGGAAGACGAAGACAGTAAGCAAAGGAGACGGTCACCCCAACCTGATAAAGATGAGCCATAATGTTCGACAGCCTTGTGCCATCCCTGGAGATTTCAGAGGAGACAGCGAAAGAATAGGTTTACTACTCACTCAAGCATGTCCTAAGAGGCGACAAATGTGCGGGTGCATAGGATCAGCAACCTCCTCATATTACAAACATTGCTACGTAACTGCTGCTCAAAGATCATAAACATCTTTTGGTTTAGGCGCCCTGCAAGAGGGCTAGCTACTTTAGGCGCCCTGCAAGAGGGCTAGCTACTTTAGGCGCCCTGCAAGAGGGCTAGCTACTTTAGGCGCCCTGCAAGAGGGCTAGCTACTTTAGGCGCCCTGCAAGAGGGCTAGCTACTTTAGGCACCCTGCAAGAGGGCTAGCTACAGTCGTGAGTCTATGCTCCAGTATGAACGAAAGTGGATAAGACGAAGTTTATGTTAAGTCCCTAACACTTTCTTGTGCTGCGGCAGTATCTATTATGAGACTACCTTTGCCCTTAAATCAGATTGGTAGAGATAGAATAGCGGCATTTCTTTATATCAAGTCATAAACCATATACACAACTCTCATGAGTCGAATAATGCAGCATGCGTGGTCGGGATAGTGGTTCAATCCTTCATACTAAATACAAGGTTTAGGGTTAACCATGGGTTTTCCATTCTATACAAGAAAGTTAATTCTCATTGGACAAAGTCATAAGTAGCCTACAAATACCACGTGATTCGCGTAAGATGAGACGGATGGAAATAATTGGCTTTTTCGCACAGTAATAAGGGTTTTGATTGGCCGAGAAACTTTTGAAATTTCCCATTGAATGAGTACATAAATAAAAATTAGTGAAGTGAAGTAAAATAATTAGGGTAAGTCTTACTGGAACTAAAGACAAAGAACACGTCATGAGCCTTCGCTGGGACATACGTAGGAACACAACAGTCAAAATAACGTGAGAACTAATTAATAAATAAATACGACTTGAAAAAGAAACAAAGGTCGCAAACGGCAAGTAAGAAGAACTTTGTCGTTCTGCAAAATCCAAATGGTATATTATCTGATAACATACGGGAAATGCAAGCCAGCTAAAATAAACAAAACATTAAAAAAACCACACACACACACGAGCACACTTATACAAACAAACACAAAGTTTTCGGCTAAAGTTGTACTACACCCGTGTGCTACAGGAACCTGAAAGGAGAGCAAAGTACAGTAATACTGTATTGGTGAAAGGACGGCGGCTCTACAGATAACCCGCGGTGTATAATATGAGGTGTCGGGTGATGTTGGATTTCAGTTGCCAGCTCGTAATGGCTTTGTTGCGTGCATATTTTGACGCACATATTACAAAAATCGATATGGCTATTTAATATGGAAAAGATATAGACATTCATTCATTTGTGTATGAAAATGCTGTCTATGGGTAAAGCGAGATAATCCATGTTT
Source organism: Oreohelix idahoensis (assembly GCA_024509875.1). Classification (NCBI taxonomy): domain Eukaryota; kingdom Metazoa; phylum Mollusca; class Gastropoda; order Stylommatophora; family Oreohelicidae; genus Oreohelix; species Oreohelix idahoensis. The sequence continues at coordinate 22,369 of JAMPIV010015712.1, read as the reverse complement.
GATTCACACTTTTGATTATAGGAGTAAGCGTTCTTGATATTGATCCGGCGCATGGATATTGCTCTTATATTTGTACTTATTTTTTAGGGCCAGAAAATAGATTAATTTGCTTATTATGTTTATGGCCTGAATTCATATGTATTACATATTATTAGTACAAGTAGAATCAGTCCTATATTGTATATTTTGGATGGGTAGGCAGGACTATATTCTTGTTACACCGCTCTAGCGGAAGTAGGAGTTGTCTTGTCTAGTCGTGATGAGTTCCGATGTACCGTGATAATGGCGGGTACGCATTTTTCAAAGGGCTGGTAGATTCTTAAGGAAAAATGATTTATGAAGTGGTTTTCTTCTAAAGGAGATGGTATCTCTACTAGAGTTTGTGTTAGAGACTCTCCTAAGGTACGGTACAATGTATAATTCGGACTCCATGTATTGCCAGACCCTATTGTGATGATTTCATGTCGGTTAGACCTAGATGGAACATTGTGCTTCGTATCGCTAGGGTCGTGTTTTGTATCGACGAAGATGACAGGCTTTCCTACAGCGGTTATGGCTACGTGAATTAACCTGATTACCGTAGAGCTGTATGGAAACATTTATGAAATGATTTATATGCCCATTATAAATTAACTTTGGCTTATATTCACCTTCCTACGAGTGAGTGAGTGACAACTCAGGGAGGCGGCCATGTTATATTTCCGTCATCATATGTTTTGATCACTGCCAAGAGAACAGATTACATATCCTATTATCGGACAGTGGCAAGGAGATCTCAATCTTGATAGGAACCCCCTTTTCGTGGTTTCATAATACCCTACAAACTATGGACGTCAAGCAACTTTAGTTATCTACCGATCCGCCTTCACTGACGCGTTTAGTCAGATAGGGGATGCGGCCACAATGTATCATGACATTGAACTTTTGATGTACTACCCATTATTTATGAATGTGTCATGACTTCAGATCTGCTATGTATACCTACAAATTGATGTGTCAACATACCCATGATGTACTCGTTATGTCCCAGTGTGTACGTCTGAATAAATTGTGTAAACAAAGATTCCAGCAGTCTGCATTGGTGCCTTGTAGACACAAGTGTATGAGTGACTAGATTGGTCAGAACACGAACAGTACACCATTCGCGTTAATCACACTCTACACTTCTACTCCATACATACACCATCCTGCGTCGGTTGAAGTGACCAAGTTAGGGCCTGCTTTCCCTGGAGCCTTAGAGGGAAACTACTGTTGACAGCCGCCTTTGCCTTCCCTAACTCAGGACTAGGGTGAGTTACCCATTTACCGCTGGGTAGACTGGAGCATGCCTGATCTCAACAACACACCACACTTCTTTACAGACTGACACTTTACAGAGTGGAAAGAAAGAAAATTGTTACAGGCTTCACGCTTCGTCGGCTCCACGCAGGTGTGTCAGTGGTGTGCTCCGGAACAACCGCAGTAATTTGTCTTCACTTTGTTACTTTCACAATTGCCCCTGGCTGGCGGAATTGTGGATTTTAAAGCTGCAACCAAGGTGGAATGGGTTCATTTGCTACACAAGACAACAGGAGGCTGAGACACTCGGGAGTCATGACCCAGGTGGGCCCGCCCCTCCCCTTACATTGCAAAGGAGAATAAGGGGCCGAAACACTTGATCGACGGGGGACCCTTCTAATGATCAGATTGCCTCCTGTTGTATAGCTCTGTATAGAGTTTCCTATCATACTGTAGCCTACCATGCATGTCGATGAAGTGACTAAGAAGGGTTGGCATGGAACCGGCTATCTTAGTCGATAGAAAATTGATCACAAAAACTTCAACAAAAAACATGGACAAGCGTTGTCGATGGATGGGACACACACGATGGATGGGACACACACGATGGTTGGGACACACGATGGGACACACACTGAGAAAACCTGGGTTAAGAAAAGTACTACTGTATTAGACCGAAAAACGCATGGATAATTTTTCTATTTTTAAATAAAACTTTGCCTCGTTTTGGCGAGGCGTGCTCCGTTCAACATTGACACAAGGTTCGTCGGTTACATTACGGCGCATGTCCAAACATGGAGAAGAGAACTGGAGACAGAAGTGAAAATGATGAAGTAAATATAGAAACACCTTGAGCTGATGGCACGTGACATGATGACTTGGCATGTATTAGTTGCAGTCCTATACTCCGTGCGGAGCTAAACGAAAAAAAAAAAACCGCAAATAGTAATACGTCTTACTAAGAGAAAGGACAAGGGAAAACCTACGCTGTGACCACAAGGCCTTCGTCAGGGACGAAGAAACAAAAGACAGTAGGGAAAGAAAGTGAGAATTAAGTGGAGAACATGAAACTATAGGAATAAGATAAAAATACTCCCAGATGTGTGTCACATGTTGGAGCAAAAATGGCCGTGCTGAGCTAAAGGGATTGAGTGATTGAGAGTATTATACTCATTTATCCAAGGATGCAGTACAGAGGTGGTGTTCATCATCATTATTTTGCTCTTCTGACGGGGCATGTGGATATCAAGGTAGCTGGTTCCAAAGTTGGAAGCCTGTACGATCATTCACATGCTCTTACAGTTGTAGTCTCTGCCGCAATTTGTATTACATATGGAGGTTGCAAGACACATGCACTACATTATATTAGTCATCTTGTATGACACGCTGTAGCTAAAAATAGTTTAATTAAGTGGGGAAACGTTGTTAGTCGTAGAAGTGTTATTCAAATGGAGGGTTCATAGTCATATTCTTTTGTCATGTTCTTTTGTTATGTTCTTATGTCAGGTACTTTTGTCATGTTCTTATGTCATGTTCTTTTGCCATGTTCTTTCGTCGTGTTCTTATGTCATGTTCTTATGTCATGTTCTTATGTCATGTTCTTTTGTCATGTACTTTTGTCATGTACTTTTGTCATGTTCTTTTGTCGTGTTCTTATGTCATGTTCTTATGTCATGTTCTTTTGTCATGTTCTTATGTCATGTTCTTTTGTCGTGTTCTTATGTCATGTTCTTATGTCATGTTCTTTTGTCGTGTTCTTATGTCATGTTCTTATGTCATGTTCTTATGCCATGTACTTTTGTCATGTTCCAGTCTCGACATGGATGCGAGTCATGGGCAACGACTACAACCCACAAAACCCAGTTCCAAAGCTCAGAAATGAGGTATCTGAGGCAGGTGGTTGAAATAAAATGAAGAGACATGGTCCACAACCAGACTATACGTCAAAGCCTCAAAACCCAGCCCCTTCAGACCCAAGTGGAACAGTCCCAACTACGATTGTTTGGCCATGTATGGGAGAAGATCGACTACTACAAAAAGTATGGTAAACCAAGATCCAGGGTTCCAGACTTCCAGTACGACCCAGAGTAGGCTGAGAGGACAACATTAGACAACGCCTGAATAACCGAGGACTAGAATTAAAACTCCACCAGGAGGAAGACAGGTGATAGGATAGTACGGCACGTGCTCTAGCACTTTCTATACGCCAGGGTAGAAGAGGAACAAATAAGTAAGTAATTCAGATTTTTTTTTTCTAACCAGCGGCACTCGAGCTTTCCAGCTCTTTTGGCTTAAAGTAATTAAGATACTCGTATAACGGTATAATTAATAAACCTGTGTTTTCTGTGATTTTATTCTGCTTAACTAGAACACAGCCGAGGATTTAATGCTGCTGGTCTTTGGCAGTGCCAGAGATGGGAATGAAGGAAGGAGAAAATTAAAAGGTATAGAGAATAATAAGGTATTGATGAGATGGGCCGATCAGTGTTGTCGCGAGGTGATTGAACATTTATTGAGGGAGATGGTTGGGTATTAAGATATGGAGACAGAAATATAGACAGATAGAGAGACAGAAAGAGAGATATATAGGCATACATACAAACAGACAGACAGACATATAGATAAAAAGACTGAAGATAGAAGGTAGGTAGGTAAGTAAGCAGGTAGGTAGGTAGAGAGACTTACCGATATGCAGGTAGTCATGTAGGTAGTTTGGTAAGCAGGCAGATAGACAGACAGTAAGACGGTCAGACAGACAGACAGACAGAGAGGGAGGTAGACAGACAGACAGCCAATTAAATAGACAGACAGACAGACAGATAGATAGATATATAGACAGGCAGACAGGCAGGTAGGTAGATAGGTAGCTAGCTAGCTATCTAGCTAGCTAGCTAGCTAGCTAGATAGATAGATAGATAGATAGATAGATAGATAGATAGATAGATAGATAGATAGATAGATAGATAGATAGATAGATAGATAGATAGATAGATAGATAGATAGATAGATAGATAGATGGAAGGATGGATGGATGGCAGGATGGATGGATGGATGGATGGGTGGGTGGGTGAGTGGATGGATGGATGGATGGATAAATAGATAGATAGATAGATAGATAGATAGATAGATAGATAGATAGATAGATAGATAGATAGATAGATAGATAGATAGATAGATAGATAGATAGATAGATAGATAGATAGATAGATAGATAGATACTGCCACAACAAATCTCGAGAAATGTGTCATTAAAACCGGTAAAATATCAAGAGAATGTCCAAATTCCAAAGAAGGTACAAATAGACAGCCCCAAACATGCATTCACCGTAGACAGCCCCAAACATGCATTCACCGTAGACAGCCCCAAACATGCATTCACGGTAGACAGCCCCAAACATGCATTCACGGTAGACAGCCCCAAACATGCATTCACCGTAGACAGCCACAAACATGCATTCACCGTAGACAGTCCCAAACATGCATTCACCGTAGACAGTCCCAAACATGCATTCACCGTAGACAGTCCCAAACATGCATTCACCGTAGACAGCCCCAAACATGCATTCACGGTAGACAGCCCCAAACATGCATTCACCGTAGACAGCCACAAACATGCATTCACCGAAGACAGCTCCAAACATGCATTCACCGTAGACAGCCCCAAACATGCATTCACCGTAGACAGCTACAAACATGCATTCACCGTATACAGCCCCAAACATGCATTCACCGTAGACAGCCACAAACATGCATTCACCGTAGACAGCCCCAAACATGCATTCACCGTAGACAGCCCCAAAAATGCATTCACCGACATTTAATGGCCTTTGTACACACGTTTATAAAAAAAATATACATGTCCACTGACCAAACACCAGGGACGGTAAAAACTTGATGTCAAACAGGAAACGCAGAGGTGTATCACCTGATTGGTTTGGGTTTAAGGGCTATCTTCATTGCACACGTACACCTCCATAAGCGCTCCCATCTCCTCACTTAGATCACACAATGAGGATCTCAGCACAGTGCACGAACTCCGTAGCACCGGCGAGGATCCCAATGTGTGTATACAGGAATTACACATTCTATAAATATTGTTATGATAGGTTGGTTTTCCTAATTTTTTAATTTTGCCAGGGTAGCGGCCGTATAGCCTACTCTTTACGATTTCCGAGGGTGATTTTAACGTGCGCAACTTGCACACGGGACCTCCTATCTTTTTCCTCCTTATCCGAGAAGGCTAGACATCCGATCTCAATACCCAGGAGGTCATGGGGGAGTATGACGTCATTAGAAACCACTGGTTCTGAAACAAAAGTGTCATCGGTTATCTTACCGTTAGAAGTAGAGGCGGACGCTATATCTCTGAACCACCCCAACCACGCATCATCATCATCAGGTGCCATCTTCACAATGAAGGCCGGCTGCAATGAGTCTCTAACGCCTTCTGTCTCTTGTCTTGGTGGTGTACTCTGATAGACTCTTTCCTGTCCATCTCTTGATGTTATCTTCCCACTTATAGCGCTGTCTTCCTCTTGCACGTTTTCCTTCAACTCTGACTTTGACTATGGTCTTCAGTGTCCGGTGTTATGTCTTTTTACATGGCCAAAATATTTTAGCTGTCTAATTTTTATCTTCATTAATTCTCTTTTCATTCCTAGGTTTTCTAGGACCTCTTTATTTGTTTTCTTCTCTTTCCGTGAGACGTGCCCCATAATCTACGTATCCACATCTCAAAGTCCTCAGTCCACAATTATTTCTCCCAGTTGTTCGTTGTCCATGTTTCTACACAACAAAGTAGTGAAGAATATATATGAAATTTGATGATTCTCAGTTTTAATTTGTGAGTTAAATGTTTAGATGTCAGTATTTGTCTCATATCATTAACCCTTTCATTTCTCTTCCTGATTTCTGTTTCACATCTACCATCTATTATTTTATGACCAAGATACGAGAAACTCTTGAATTTTTCCAGGATTTCCCCATTTATTCTTATCTGTAATGTTGATATATCTTCTGCTTTACTAATTATTACTCATTTTCTTAATGAAAGTTTGTAACCAGTGTAACAATCCACCAATTTTTCGGGAAAATATGGAAACTGCAGGAATTTCACAGTGAAACCCCATTTAAAGAACACGCATATGCCTTTCAATCTTTCGTGGTGAATTTTTCATTATAATAATCTCATCTAGAGGCAAATAATTTCCTTTTTCGGATTTGACAGATTCCTTTGCCAGTAACTTGTCAAGAAATGATAGAGAAGTTTAATAATTGAGGTTCGTCAAAAAAATGTCACCGAATACATTTTTATGTTTTGTTTTTTTAACTCTAACATTCTATTAAAAGGCAGATGACTGCATTAAAAAAAAAAATCATCACAAGCAGTAATACGATGACGAATTTTTATTTCCATACATCACTTTAGATGAGAGGTTTTCAACATGCTGACTTCCACAACCCAAATGTCAAGGTACCAAAACTTACAGATAAAAACTTATTTCAGGAGTTCAGCCAAAGCATGTCTCTTAAAACTCAAAGTAAGGGAAACGTAAGAGACGCGACCCATCACAATTTTTCCAGTGTTTTTTTTTTTTTCGTACGCCCGCTAATACTCGAGGCGAAATCTCAGGTTATTATTATTTTTTAATGTCTAACCTGACATTGATTTTTACGTGAGTATCCTATTTTCTTGTACAGAGACAAGTGTCCCTCGCCATTCAGGCATATACTCGCCGTTTTCGGAGGTACCCATTAGAGCTGGGTCGGCTCAGGAGCCGCAACTCCCTGGTCGACGACACTCCTTCAAATGGTCTCGCCAGGTCTCGAGTTAATCCAGTCCAAATCCCGGTCGACGAAAAATCGATCCAGTGTGTTAATTTTGGATGACAAAACATAAGGTCACGAATCACTGGTTTAGAGCCAAAAGATGTCAGACTTCCTGTCATCTTCAGACTTCGCCAGTTTCCTAAGATTTTAGCTTTCGCCATGACAATCAACAAACCACAGATACAATCATTTGATCATTTAGGTGTATACCTATAAGGATCATATTTTCTTTTGGTCAATTTTATAACGCTCACGGTAGAAAGGAACCCAGATAAACTTAATGTAGATATTTAGAACACAGGTTATCAAGATAATATTTTAAAAGGTACCAGTAAATGTTTCGAAAATTGTGATATAAGAGCTTTTATTCAGTTAGTCAGATTTCATTTCCATGACATTTTTTTACTTCTCCCCATTCAGTTTTTTAACAGGTTGTACCGTGACGTCATAACCAATGCATCCAGATAATTTTGACAGGTTGTACCGTGACGTCATAACCAATGCATCCAGATAATTTTGACAGGTTGTACCGTGACGTCATAACCAATGCATCCAGATAATTTTGACAGGTTGTACCGTGACGTCATAACCAATGCATCCAGATAATTTTGACAGGTTGTACCGTGTGACGTCATAACCAATGCATCCAGATAATTTTGACAGGTTGTACCGTGACGTCATAACCAATGCATCCAGATAATTTTGACAGGTTGTACCGTGACGTCATAACCAATGCATCCAGATAATTTTGACAGGTTGTACCGTGACGTCATAACCAATGCATCCAGATAATTTTGACTACTAAGATCCAATGAAGGAGAACAGGAATGATAAGAAATGAAATGACAGCAGGAGATATAGTGACGTCAGCTGAAGGACACGCAGCTGAAGAGCACATGATATTTCATTCACGCCGTTTTTTGGCAGCTTTCTTACTCGTAAGCTGGCGTGGTCAGGTCCGCCGCATGAAAGATGGTGGCATCGCTAGAGATATGTTCTACAGGCAACTGGTAGATGTCAATAAGAACAGCCGGGCGACCGCAGCTGATGTTTAAAGATGTGTGCAAAAGAAACATGAAGGCATTGGGCATAAATCCAACTACCTACGGACTCACCTCAGATTGGGCAAAAAGAAGCTCTCACAACACACAGAAGAGAAAATAACACGCCGAAAGAAAGACCAGGGAAAAAAGCAGCTGAGCGCGTCACCTCATGGGCGCATTACCATAGTCAGTTATGACTGAAGGGGCTTTTATACTGCTATACTTGTTCGTATGTACAGAATGAGATAAGAAAGAGGACAGAATGAGATAAATAAATATTAAATAAAAAAATCAAGACATGTCCACTCTTATTCCTTTTTCTATTTCTCCGTCGCCCTCTAATAATATATAAATATATATAAAAATATTCAATATGTCTTGATTGTTTATTTAATATCTATTTATCTCCGACTCATTCTGTTCTCTTCTATCTCCAGTCCTCATTAATATTACGGGAGCCGCGCTAGCGTAGTGGTTACAACACCGCTCTGGCGACCGGGTGATACAGGATCAAACCCGGGCGACGGCATTTGAGGATTTTTCGTCGACCGGGATTTGGACTGGATTAACTCGAGACCTGGCGAGGACATTTGAAGGAGTGTCGTCGACCAGGGACTGGCGGCTCCTGAGCCGACCCAGCTGCAATGGGTACCTCCGAAATCGGCGAGTATTTGCCTGAATGGCGAGGGACACCTGTCTCTGTACAAGAAATAAAGGGATACTCACGTAAAATCAATGTCAGGTTAGACATAAAAATAATAACCTGAGATTTCGCCTCGAGTATTAGCGGGCGAACGAAAAAAAAAAAAAAAAAAAAAAAAAATTAATATTACGTTGGGGTAATTTATTGTTCAGTGACGTTTTCTAGTTTCTTAGCAAGTACTGTTTACATCCGGAAGTGGCAGTCATTTCCTTTTCCGGGGACGCACGTCTGTTCGGCGGCACGCGTTTTAGGACTCAGCTGCCTTTAGGGAAGTACCCAGGTTTTATTTTTATATTTATTTAGATTCTTATGTGTCCTCTCTAGCCTTCACTTTCTTTCCTTTCCCCGATGAAGGCCTTGTGACCGCAATGTTGGCTAATTTCTTTGTCTTTTGTCCTTGTAATACGAATCACCTTTTTTCGATTTTTGTTCATACCCATCCCTTGTACTCCACGTCTTACCGTAGTTCCCCTCATCATCCTTGACCTTGTCATACAGTTTCAATCTCTCTGTTCGGTGCAAGCTTTACCACTTTGTGACCCAGAATCGTCCAGTATAATTTTCGGACATATAAATTCAGCTCAGACCGAATTTACAGCTCTAAAACAAAATCCATGGTGATATCACGAGAAGAAAGAAGACATCAGATTAAGCTGGGAGAACAGGTCCTGGAGCAGGTCGACCACTTTAAATACCTCGGAGCTATTTTAGACCGAAAGGGAGGCATCAAAGAAGAGTTGGCCATTCGAACAGCTGCAGCTGGGAGACTTTTCAGGCCATAAATCGAGGATTCCCCAGCAAGAGAGAGGTTTGTAAGAAAACGAAGATGGCTGTATACCGCTCCACCTATGTCCCTGTCTTGACATATAGATGCGAGTCATGTGCAATGACTACAACCCACAAAAGCCAGATCCAAACCTCATAAATGAAGTATCTGAGGAAGGTGGTTGAAGAAACAAGAAGAGACATGGCCCGCAACCAGACGATACGTCAAGGCCTAAAATCCTACCCCCTGCAGACCCAACTAGAACAGTCCCAACTAAGATGGTTTGGCCATGTCTGCAGAATGGGAGAAGATCGGCTACCACGACAAGCATGGGAAACAAAGAGCCAGGGATCCAGACCCCCCAGGACGACCCAGAGTCCACTGGAAGGACAACATTAGACAATCTTTGAAGGACAGAGGACTAGAATGGAACCAAGCCAGGAAACAGACATCCGATAGGATAGTCTGGCGTTCTCTCTTCCAAATCTCTACACCTCACGGTAGAAGTGGAACGACTAAGTAAGTAAGAGACCGAATTTATCAGTATTAAGTTGGTTCTTGCCACGTCTGCTTCCCGGTGGTTTCTGAAGAGACAAAGATAAAACAGGATTACTGCATCCTCAGGTAATTTGTTCAGTGCAACTAATGAACCTGTGTATGTGGCTGGCAACTTTTTCATGCCAAACAAACTACCACAGAGAACCATCACTGCAAGAACATGTGACTGTTTGGTGCAGGCGTCATGTAAGAGAACTAGCTGTAGTGGGGACTCCATGCTCCATAGGGGTGATCAAATGAACATGATGATGATTAACTCTTTGATTCCGCAATTATTTTCCACCCTGTGCAGTAATTTTAGATCACGATAGACTAAAAACAACGCTCAGAGAGTTGTTTTGGCACGGCTGTCAAATCTGAGAGTTGTTACGGAGTCAAGTCAAAGAGTTAAGTTGGTTCTTTATATATCAACACGTGGATGTCAAGTTGTTGTGTTGTACACGTCATGAAGATAATATTCCTCTACGTTGACAGAACCATTATGATATCAACCCCTCGTTGTTGTTGTTGTTTGAAGGTCGGATGTTCGTGACAACAACATATTGGCGCTACATCTATCCACTACGCTTAACAGCTGACGTCGTGCGATGATAGATTAAACAAAATTAGCGATACTAACACAGTTTATGAGGTATTATACAGATCATTCCCACTGAACTATCTGAAATGAGGCATCCTGCATACAGCCACCCAAAATATAATAGAAAAAAAAAACAATTTGTTTGTTAAATGAAAACAGAAATTGTCGTTTCGTGTCCTCACACAAGCTAATTAAACACGCCCTCAGAATTCCGGGACCAAAATCTTATTACGGAAGGTCCAATCCGGGAAAAAGTAATTTTGAAGTCTGGAAAAAAGGGGAGACAATCAATCTAAGATTAGAGAAACAGAGAATGGAGAAGTAAGAGAACGGAATAATGTCGGTCTGGATTAGAGTCTTCATTTCTATTTTTTTAAATAATCACAACCAAATTTGCGTGGTTGTGTCTTAAAATGGAATTTTGAGCTCACTGTCGTATCCTGTTAACATATTTTATCTGACGTGTATCATTCTGTTGTTTCCTGTTTTCTTTTTGTTTTTGGTTTACGTTTTTACGAGTGTCTGGTGGCATTTTTTTTTCTTCAATACATGGCATTAAAAGAAATGAAAGTAAAGAGTATAGTGTGGTTAAGCACAGTACCCGTCCTATAGTCTACTCTGTTCTAAGCTAGTGAGCTTTAAGTATAGTTTAGTGCGAAACATAGCACGGCATAGCAAAACATAGCAAGGCATAGTATAACCTAGCACATTATTCCTAATCATATCATAGAATAGAATAGCATAGTATAGCATAGTACAGCATAGCATATCATAATAAAAAGTAGCACATTATAGCCCGGCATAGCATAACATAATGGGTTATAGTGTATTATAGCATAATATAGTGGATTATAGAATAACATAGTAGATTATAGTGTATTACAGAATAACATAGTGGATTATAGTGTATTAAAGAATAACATAGTGGATTATAGTGTATTATAGAATAACATAGTAGATTATAGTGTATTACAGAATAACATAGTAGATTATAGTGTATTACAGAATAACATAGTGGATTATAGTGTATTACAGAATAACATAGTGGATTATAGTGTATTATAGAATAACATAGTAGATTATAGTGTATTACAGAATAACATAGTAGATTATAGTGTATTACAGAATAACATAGTAGATTATAGTGTATTACAGAATAACATAGTAGATTATAGTGTATTACAGAATAACATAGTAGATTATAGTGTATTACAGAATAACATAGTAGATTATAGTGTATTACAGAATAACATAGTAGATTATAGTGTATTACAGAATAACATAGTAGATTATAGTGTATTACAGAATAACATAGTGGATTATAGTGTATTATAGAAGTACAGTGGATTATAGCGTATTATGGCATAACATAGTGGATTATAGTGTATTATATCATAACGTAGTGGATTATAGTGTATTATAGCATAATATAGTGGGTTATAGTGTATTATAGCATAATATAGCAAATCATAGCACTCACGTTAAAGTATAGAGCTGGATATCGTAACACTATATTATACTCTAAGACAATGAGTGTCTGTGTTGCTATCAACGTTTGTTACCACACTAGTAATATTTTTGTCATGTAATTGTTATCCTAACATTTACCCTGTTTTTATCATTCTCATCATAATATCACACTTCTGTTCTTGTTGCGTTGAACTTCACATCTTTGTATGAAAAAAACAAAAACGCCAGTTCCTATAAGCCAACATCATTGATAAGAAGATATCCGGATACGACTAATTTGTACGTTTTATGGGGCAGTATCGATTATTTTATGGCTTCGGTGAAAATTGGTCTCTGAGCAACTAGCTGATCATTCCTCAGACCATCTTGCCAGTAATTTGACTGTTATCTGATGTAGGCTTATAAGCAGTGTTGGCTTTTTATTTTAAAAATAATAAAATAAAAACATTACAATTCTACGAGAACACGAAAAATAGAAACACAAAATTTTAAAGTAAACGGATATGAAACGAATCGTTTTCCTAAACTGTATATCAGTAGAGGTCGATATATAGAAGAATGGGGCACGTCTCATGGAAAGAGATGAAAACAAATAAAGGGGTCCTAGAAAATCTAGGTATGAAAAGAGGATTAACAGAGAGATCAACGTTAGACTGCTAAAATATTTTGGCAATATAAAAAGACATAACACAACAGATGATCATAATAGAAGAAAGAGTGGAAGGCAAACGTGCAAGCGGAAGACATAACTATAATGGGGAAGATAACATCAAGAGATGGACAGGAAAAAGTCTATCAGAGCGCACCATCAAGACAAGAGACAGGAAAAAGTCTATCAGAGCGTAACATCAAGACAAGAGACAGGAAAAAGTCTATCAGAGCGCACCATCAAGACAAGAGACAGAAAACCGAGTTACATTGCAGCCGACCTTCATTGCGGAGATGGCAGCTGATGATGATGATGGTATCTGTATTACTCATCCTGCAAAAACAACGCTTTATGCGCCCATCTGTAAATCATAATGAATAATGAAACAATTCCCCGCAGTAAGACTTCTTCTTCTTCTTCTTCCGTCCTTAGCCACCGACCGTCAAAGCAGTCAGCGGCCATTACGCCTAGTGGCGTCTTAGGGCAACAGCAGATAGGTTTTCTCTGCCACCGTTTCCCATCACGCCTATTGGCGTCTTTAGGGCAATGGCAAATCAATCCACCTGCTGCTGTTTCCGTAATCGAAGTGACTGGCAAACGGGTGATCAGCCCGTTGGTGCAGTAAGACTATAGAAACATAAATGTGTTATATTTTTGTAAAACTGTTACAGTGACCAACATTTGCAGAAATTACAGGGTGATCCAACTCAAGTGTATGAAAATGAGTCTTGTAATAAGGCATACAGTAATGCAGGGGGAAGGAGGCTATCGCGAGACCTCACATCATATTAAAATATCTCTAGGGTACGCTCTGCTTGTAATGTTGGAAAAGACGTAATGAGGACATGAGATCAACGACCTCGCGTATACAGGAATCACAGCAGGTTAATTTAAAAAAAAAATAATAAAACCAGGGTTTTCCCGGAATTGGCAGTCGCAGCAAAGTGAGTGAGAGATATTGAATCACAAGAGATTATTACGTTTCAAAATTGAGAAATATCTTCTATCGAACCACATTCAATAAATTTTCAGTAACCAATAAAAACTTTGATACGTCATCATCACCTGCCTTTATCGTTCCTCATGGATCACGGAACAAAAACTGCAGATGACCGTCACCTTGAGGAAGCTTACGTCACAGCACATTTTGCAGCTTTGGTTGTTGTAAATATTTAGATGATGAGGTTGCTAACCCCGTACACAACGTCACATGAGTCGCAGTTTAATTAAAGAAGCGGTTGTTCTGTTCTTGGTTTTGTCAACTCTGACACCCCCTGGAGATAAACGCTGAAAAGTTTCTTTATCAACTCTGAGACTCCCAGGAGACAAACGATGAAAACTTTCTTTATCAACTCTGACACCCCCGGGAGATAAACGCTGAAAAGTTTCTTTATCAACTCTGAGACTCCCAGGAGACAAACGATGAAAACTTTCTTTATCAACTCTGACACCCCCGGGAGATAAACACTGAAAAGTTTCTTTATCAACTCTAACAACCCCGGTAGATAAACGGTGAAAACTTTCTTTGTCGACTCTGAGACTCCCAAGAGACAAACGGTGAAAACTTTCTTTATCGACTCTGAGACTCCCAGGAGACAAACGGTGACAACTTTCTTTGTCAACTCTGACACCCCCGGGAGATAAACGGTGAGAACTTTGTTTCAGTTCAACCCAAGTTTTCCTACCAACTTTATCGATGTCTTGTGACTGTTTTGAATGTCTAAGACATATCTAATATAGTCTGCCGTCCTTGTATCATTAAATGCCCCCCAAAAAAACAAGTCTAAACAATAACGTAGAAGATTGTACCAGGAGCAGTAGTTCTCCATGTAGCCTCGTTGTCATATGATACTAGTTAGTATTCCCCAGAACCATTATTTTGATTTCTCTCCAAATATATTCTATCCCGAATACGCCAAGGACAATCAGTCGTGTACAACAAGCGTGTGTGTGGACAAATAATATGACGAGATTAATTCCAAAGAAAAAAGTAAAAAAAGTTAGAATAAAGCAGGATCGATGCCGATGGTGTTCTGTCGGACGATTCCACAGAGACACGCTGATGATCGTTGGCAACTTCCCGACCGGAGCCGGAAATGAATACTTCCAGAATTTTGTCAATAAAGTCGTATATGAGGTTTTGTTTCCTCAAAAGACTGCTCTATTTTCCCCCAAATCTTTGAATTATTACTTTGTTAAGAGCAATATTTCTTTATTTTCCATTGCGTTAAATCTTCTATCTTTGTTATTTTACTCAAAATGTGAGCACTGTATTGAGTGCAGTATGTCATACAATGGCTTACGTACTACAGGTTAAGTCAGTCCCATAACTGATACTGTCGCACGGGAATGAAGTTCTGGGGGATTCACTTTATTAGGTCCAGTTTTATGAGGTTGTGTGACAAGTTACCATCCTCTATGCCTTTGTCTTCCCTACCTCAAGAGCAAAGTCAGATACCCATTCACAACTGGAGAACTAGAGCGTAAGGCTACAAGGTTTCTAACCCGCAACCATGTAACTTTGCCGCGAGAGATTATGGCTCTAATCACTCTGCCTGTCGGACGCCCGACGTGTTACAATGGCGTGTTGTGTTAATTGAATAATACAGGAAAATAAAACTGAAGATTTATAAAACATGCCGTAGACGCGAAGTAAAATCAGTAATATACAACAGAGAACTGTAAACAGAATGGCGGCGCAACGAGAATTCAGTTATAAATGGCTAAAAGTATGCAGAAGTGGATAGATAATACTGTCTTTGTGACAATATAGTTAGCTCTTTACAACTGACAAGCGGTATAGGTGGCCAGACAATTCTACATTTTTCACCCAAAATGCCGCTTGGTATGCCCATTTGGTTAAGGTTTGATTTCCTCACGTCTGAGCTTCGCACAATATAAAGCAAGTTTGTCTGTTGTATATAACAATTACAAAGGGAGTTCTTCAGTGTTATATAGAAACGATCATGACATACCGGAGTGAGTCATGGACAATTAGGAAACAAGTGGGAAACGCACTAGTGGCCATATAAATGTGGTTTTACACAGAAGAACGTTAAATATACCATGCAGCTTCTTCTTCTTCTTCTTCGTACACTCTCAGACGTCTAACTGAATATTTTTAAGAAAGCGCTGGTCAGCTTCAGGCTATTTGTATCTCCACAGAGTTTTTCTCTGAAAATGGTATTGATGACGGCCATATGTGCTTTCTGTTTTCCTCGTATGTTGGGCATCTTTGAAGCAGATATTCAGCAGACATTGTATCAGCGCCACAGTTACACTCATCGTTAGTTCCTATCTTTAGCCTGTTGGATGCAGCTAAAATCTGAGGTGAAGATGTCGTGACAGAGGTCAATGCACAAAGGTCAATGCACAAAGGTCAATACACAAAGGTCAATGCACAAATGTCAATGCACAAAGGAAGTTATTTCTCATGCTAGAAGGAATCAATCCTCTTTCTTCGGGCATGTTATGAGAAAAAGGAATACCGAGTATACCGTGACAACAGCTAAGATTGAAAGAATACCGAGTATACCATGACAACAGCTAAGATTGAAGGAATACCGAGTATACCGTGACAACAGCTAAGATTGAAGGAATACCGAGTATACCGTGACAACAGCTAAGATTGAAGGAATACCGAGTATACCATGACAACAGATAAGATTGAAGGAATGCCAAGTATACCGTGACAACAGCTAAGATTGAAGGAATACCGAGTATACAGTGACAACAGCTAAGATTGAAGGAATACCGAGTATACCGTGACAACAGCTAAGATTGAAGGGAAAGTAGACAGAGGGCGAAAAAGAGAGAAGCTACTGTACAGTTTGACATCATGGTATATTAGCCTATATTAGCCCATATTCGGAACTAAGCCTGTAAACTTCACAAAAACCAAGCAAAATTAACACAAAAATTGTAAGTTAACGCCAGCTGTAATAGTTACAAAGGAGAACTTAAGACCTCATGCACAAAACACTTCAAAATTCCAAACACTAAATAAAATATACTGCAGATAATGAAGGATAAATCAATGAAGCAACAAAATTCTGATGTAAATATATATCACTCCATGAATTATCACTTGTGAATAATTTTATGTTTGAAATGTCACACAAAATAAAAATTACAATGAATACCCTAATTTTAGCCGAAGAGTAAGTTGAACGGGTAGAGTCTCCAGAGACAGTGGATGAGTGGAGGCAAATGATGCGCATCTAATGCTTGTCTCATTTCTTTAAAAAAAAAAAAATTGCTGTTACATATACAATAATCACGATTATTGCCCACAAACAAGCAAGTAGCGTCCGATGGGAGCTTGCTTCTTGAGGACAAGCTACCGGGTTCGAAACTAGGCGGCAAAATTTGCCATCTATCCAGCTGTAAATGGTACTTGATTCTGCTCGTGAGTTAGTAAGGCGAAGGCAGTGAGGAAGGAAGCCAGTCATCCTAGCTCATAAAGCTAATATCCAGTATAGTGAAGACTAACACGTCACTCCCCTACTGCTGTACCTTCTACATGACATACTTTAACTGTAAGTAAGAGCAATCTTGCTCAGCTGAACTAAATATCCAATTATTGTAAACGCTTATTGGCGTTTGAGCATAGTATTGGCAGAGTACTTGCCTTCTGCAGTAAAGGTACATGGTGGCGTCACGTTCTAGTCTACCCAGCTGTAAATGAGCTTGCTCTAGGGTTAGATAAGGCAAAACAGAGAGAGCAGGACACTGGTAACCTCAGCTCTGGCAGCTGGACCAAGTATAGGGAAGTCTCTAACTATCACTCCCCTGCAGCAGAATGTGCTAAGGGACTACATGTTTTATTACTGGCGTATACCACACGCATTAGTCTAGGACAAATAATCGAATAGACTAGAACAGCGGTGGGCTACAGGTCTACTGTGGCCCACCATTGGTATCTAACAGACTGATGGTGGACCGTATTATGTATAAAAGGTTTTTCTTTTTTAATTATGTAATGAACTCTTGTTTTAAAAGGCATAATATTTTTTGCATCGAAATTGAACGGCGTACAACTGACAAATCACGTCTTATATTTCAATTGTTATTTCTTCTTCCTATTGTCACCGAGAGACCTACACAAGCATTATTTGTGCTTTTGTTAGAACGGGATAAACAGTTAAGACAGCTCACAAAAGAAAAAATAATGAAAGAAAATAAAAATAAGAATAGCTACTGACAACAGTTCAAGGTAACAGCTCACGTTTACTAAAAGTGAGTGATCATCTAGAGACGTAAATAGAATGTTCGAGAACAGCGAAGATTGAACAATAAATTTAATACAAAAGATTTGGGTTAACGAATCAGAGAGTGGCAAGGAAACATACCACGCTGAGATGACCAGAGGTCATTAGTTAGTCATTAGTTGGTGATTAGTTAGTGAGAGTGTGTGCTGAGAAGTTTCGAGCAGCTGTGCGGACAGGTTGTATGTCTGTGGTTTTACAGACTGGCTCTTATGAGTATATACATATGTCCAGCTACCTCAAGCAAGTGTTAATCTATCGGAAGATAGTTATTGATTCTGTGGTTTACAGTTAGTGTTTATTTCTATAGGAGATCAGCGATTATGCTCTCTTGTAAGTATCTGATTTTGAATTCATTAGGCTTAAGACATATTCTTGTTTCCAGGAATGTTTTGTAGAGGCATGATTTGCCAGTTCGCTATGAGAACTCTATGACTATGTATAAAGGAAACGGAAGGCTATGCATATATAAAGGAAACTCTATATTATTGAGGAGCAACTCTAAGTAAAGGTTGATCTACGAGGACTTTAAGTATAGGTTGATCTATCAAAAGATAGATATTACTTCTAAGAAACAGTGAGTGTTTATTTCCACATGAGAACCGCAATTATGCTCTCACTTGTAAGTATCTGACTGTGAGTATACATTATGCATAAGATAGATTCTTGTTTCCAGGAATGTTTTGCAGCGGCATGATTAGCCAGTTCGGCAAGAAAAATCTATAAATATTTAAAAGATACCGAATGCTATTGAGGAGCAAAGGTACCACAAGTAAATAGTAGCAGATTTGGGAAGACGATGAATGTCTACAGGAGATAATATGATAAAGAGGAATATGAAAGTTTACAAGACATAGAGCTCACTTATGAAGTACCCGTAATGTCTAAGGATCTAATTTATGACTATTTGCGAGCTCCATTATTCGAATTACTTGCCATGCTTGTTAACAGTATTGTATAATTAAAAGTTTTAAAGGATCAGCACGAATTTGATTTCGTCCTTAAATGTTGCTGAACGTATGCCATCATTGTTTACACTACCACTATATGAGAAGTCACTATAACATCAAAGAAGGAACTGAACGAACCTTGGATAGAAAAAGGATAGTAGTATCATCCAAGAATGACCACCTCTGGCGGAGTTGACCAGTAATAAATATTAACTTGAACTTGGAAGA
Source organism: Oreohelix idahoensis (assembly GCA_024509875.1). NCBI lineage: Eukaryota > Metazoa > Mollusca > Gastropoda > Stylommatophora > Oreohelicidae > Oreohelix > Oreohelix idahoensis. Next base: position 3,048 of record JAMPIV010015712.1, on the reverse strand, counting down.
TAAAGGAAGAACTGTACTACTACTACTACCTATACACACAACAGTATTCGACCACCACGTACTATAAGAACACACCAAGCGAGGTTACACTATTCAACAGTGGCGAGATTGATGGTTGGGTGTTAGGTACTTCCCAGACAGTCGAGAAGAGAAATGGTGACCTAAAGGTAGGGATGGAACAAGATAGATAAGGAATTAACCGCGCAGATCTAGATGGTAGCCGTAGAAGACACACCCTTGGAGCATAGGACAGATCTAGCGAGAAGGAGTACTTACTTCACATACAAGGTATGTCTTCTACGGCAACCATCCAGATCTACGCGGTTAATGACCTACCTGTCCTGTTCCATCCCTAAAACGAACGTCAAAATAGAGACACTTAACTGTTATTGTATTAAATAGAATGCTAAGTCACCTTAATATTACGGGTCAACATGAGATCCGGCCTGTTCAACACATGATGTCGTAGTGGACAGCAATCTTTGTTAGCCAATTTTAATTTAATTTTGTTTTATTTTTGCTTTTGGAAATAACACATGAAAAATAAGGCTTATTATGTCAAATGTCAGTTGTTGCTCAATGCTTTGACATCATCATGTAGCATGTCCTTTGCAGAACGTCGCTCTCATCACAGCCCGCCTGAAAGACTCTCGATCTCTAGCCAGCCCTCCTGCCTCCTCCAATGTCATGTTCAAGGTGTCTTTAATGTCCTGTGTCCACCGTCGTTTTGGTCGGCCCCTGCCTCGCCTTCCAGGTACCATACCCTCCATCACTGCTCTCTCTAAGCCACTATGACGTTTAATGTGGCCAAAATATTTCAGTTTCCGGGACATGATATTGTTTATGAGCCAGTTTTCCTCGATGTTCAGGTCGTGTAGGATGTCTGTATTTTTCTTCTTCTTGGTCCAAGATATTCTGAGAATTTTTCTGTAACACTTTTCTTCGAAAGATTCGATTTTTTTTCTTTAATGTTTGAGTAATGGTCCATGATTTACATCCATATGTTGCTACCGGAAAGATGCACGTTCTCAGAAGTTTTACTTTTATTAATTTGCTGGTGTTATGCCATAGGTTCTTCATTTTATTTAACCTCTGCATTGTTATGGCCAGTCTCCTTCTGACCTTTTTTGAGCAGTCTCCATTGTTGTTAATTATGGAGCCAAGATATTCTAAATGTGTGACATTTTCAATTTTCTCATCATTGATGGTAATTTTTAGTTGGCATCTTGTTTTGTCTGTGGACATTATCTTTGGTTTTTTTGTGTGTTCAGAAAAAGGTTCTGATCCTCACTGTATCTTTTGACAGACAGGATTAACTGTTCTAGTCCCTTGGCACTGTTTGAAAGAATAACTGTGTGTTGCGTGCATATTTTGACGCATATATTACAAAAATCGATATGGCTATTTAATATGGGAAAAATATAGACATGCATTCATTTGTGTATGAAAATGCTGTCTATGGGTAAAGCGAGATAATCCATGTTTGAGTCACACTTTTGATTATAGGAGTAATCGTGCTTGATATTGATCCGGCGCATGGATATTGCTATTATGTTTGTACTTATTTTTTAGGGCCAGAAAATAGATTAATTTGCTTATTATGTTTATGGCCTGAATTCATATGTATTACATATTATTAGTACAAATAGAATCAGTCCTATATTGTATATTTTGGATGGGTAGGCGGGACTAGATTCTTGTTATTCCGCTCTGGCGGAAGTATGAGTTGTCTTGACAAGTCGTGATGAGTTCCGATGTACCGTGAATGGCGGGTACGCATTTTTTCAAAGGGCTGGTAGATTCTTAAGGAAAAATTAGTTATGAAGTGGTTTTCTTCTACAGGAGATTGTGTCTCTACTGGAGTTTGTGTTAGAGACTCTCCTAAGGTACGGTACAATGTATAATTCGGACTCCATGTATTGCCAGACCCTATTTTGATGATCTCAGGTCGGTTAGACCTAGCTGGAATTTTGTGCTTCGCAACGCTAGGGTCAATTTTGTATCGACAAAGATGACAGGTTTTCCTACAGCGGTTATGGCTACGTGAATTAACCTAATTACCGTAGAGCTGTATGGAAACATTTATGAAACTATCTATATGCCCATTATAAATTAACTTTGGCTTATATTCACCTTCCTACGAGTGAGTGAGCGGCAACTCAGGGAGGCGGCCATGTTAGATTCCTGTCATCATATTCTCTGATTACTGTCCAAAGAACGGGGCATGTATCTTATTACTTGGACAGTGACAAAGAGATCTCACTCTTGATAGAAACCCCCTTTTCGTGGTTCCATAATATACTACAAACTATGGACGTCAAGCAACTTCAGTTATTTACCGATCTGCCTTCACTGACGCGTTTAGTCAGATAGGGGATGCGGCCATAATGTATCATGACATTGAACTTTTGATGTACTACCTATTATTCATGAATGTGTCATGATTTCGAATCTGCTATGTATGCCTACAAATTGATGTGTCAACATAACCATGATGTACTCGTATGTCCCAGTGTGTACGTCTGAATAAATTGTGTAAACAAAGATTCCAGCAGTCTGCATTGGTGCCTTGTAGACAAGTGTATGAGTGATTATCTTGGTCAGCACACGAACAGTACACCATTCGCGTCAATCACAGTCTACACTTCTACTCCATACACATATCATCCTGCGTCGGTTGAAGTGACCAAGCTTAGGGCCTGCTTCCCCTGGAGCCTTAGAGGGAAACGACTTTTTACAGCTGCCTTTGCCTTCCCTAACTCAGGACTAGGGTGAGTTACCCATTTACCGCTGGGTAAACATGGAGCATGCCTGATCTCAACAACTCTGTACACTGCTTCACAGACTGACACTTACAGAGCGTGCGAGTGAAAACCATGAAACTTTACAGTGGAAAGAAAGAAAGTTTTTACAGTGGTGAGCCAGATCCCCTGGGTCCAGCCTACGCAGTTTTGTGTTGAGAATCACAGTTTGCCTTAAAAGAACATTTGTTTGACCACATCAACATCGATGTCAGCTTGACTTGTATTGCCGATATGATGCTGTATC
>JAMPIV010015711.1:0-29761 GCA_024509875.1 Oreohelix idahoensis | reverse complement strand
CAACTATTGAGGAATGGCCCCACTTCTCGTCTGAAGCGCCGATAAAAAGATTTTTTGTGTGCCAAGTCACAGCCTAGGTTTATATTTCACAAAATTCGAAATTTCCTACCCATAAAGTCCCTTTTCCAGTCATGCTTTACTTTCAGTCAAGTATGGATGTTTATCTGTTAGTCTGTCCGTCTCTACTTGTTTTTTTCAAAAACGTACTTGATTTTTGAACCAACCTTTCTCTCCCCTCCAAAATTTTGTCGTTAAAAGTTATATTTAGACACAGCTCCCACCAATGTCCCTTCGCTTCCCTACTACGTAGATTTGAACACCTGCGTCTCGAGGTCGTGTTTTTTTTTGTGCAAATAGCGACACTTTTTTATTCCATACAGTCTGTCGCTGATGTGAACAACACTGTCTTTTGTCATTATCTTCAATATTATCTATCCGTCTGTAAAATTAAGAACATATTAGTTCACTGCTCAGAATGGGCCATCCGGCCAGCTAATTTTTATATTCCTAACATTAATATTACGAAAAAGTTACTTTTTAAATTTTGTAATATTCCAAACATCTGCGTTCTGCCGCTGAATTCAAATCAAAGGCTGGGTATCGCAAAAGCGACCAATAAATGACTGTGGCGTAACATATCCAAGGTCCCTTCTGTCGAGTTCCTTACTTTATGTCAACTTGGGAAACGTGACTTTTCTCCGTTTCCCCCCCAATTGCGTCTCCTTAGCCTTTCTAGTCTCACGCAATCTTTCCAGTCATATTTTTTTCCTTTTATCCGCCGTTCCCCTCCTGTCTAGCAAGTCAATTTTTATGGAGGGTGATGACCCGCGGTCTGGGCGATCATGTACTATCAGCAGCCTACGCATTATGTTTTTATCCTTACATGTTATCTTTGGAGGTATTTTACCGTTGTATCTCTGTCAATTTCACTACAAGCCCGACCAACCAAATGTTGCGTTGGATGTAAAGAATTAGAATTCTTGGGACACACAGTCCATCAGGGAAACATGACCCCTGACCCAAAGAATTTAGAGAAACTTAAGAAAGCCCCGAGGCCACGAACCAAGAAAGACGTGAGATCCTTTGTCTCATTATGTGGTTTCTACCAAAAGTATATCAAAAACTTTAATTCCATATGTGCACCGTTAACTGATTTGACACGCAAAGGAAATCCAGATCGAATTACCTGGACAGCACAGAGTGAATTGGCATACCAGGAATTGAAGGAAAAGCTCACAAGCAAACCTATTTTGAAATTACCTGACTTAAGTCAAGAATTCATTGTGAGAAACGGATGCAAGTAATATCGGGTTGGGCGCGACCCTGTTACAGAAATCAGATGCACTGGATGGGGAATTAACCCCAGTGGCATATGCTAGCAGAAAAGTTGAATACAGCTGAAAACCAATTATTCAACTAGCGAAAAAGAATGTCTGGCAGTAATATGGGCGATCAAGAAAATTCAATATTTATCTGTATGGGAAGGCATTCAAGTTGCAAACGGATCACAAACCCTTGTCGTTTCTAGCGCAGGCTAGGCATGAAAATTCGAGGTTACTCAGATGGTCCTTACTTTTGCAGCCATTCCAGTTCAGAATAGAGTATATTTCTGGAAAAACTAACATGGGAGCGGATTTTCTAAGCCGCCATCCGTGTGACGAGAATCACAGTAAGCACCAGGAATAATAATAAATTTCTCTATGTGTATATAGAATTATAGACTGACATATAATGTCTGTTTTAAGTGGGGAGAATTTGTCGTGAGAAATTCTAATCCACATATCTAAATTAAAAAGTAAATGTAAAGCCTAACGAATTAATTCAATAAAAGGAAAGAAGAATGGTAAAAGAACAGTGCGGTCACAATAGCGTACGCCTGTATTATAGAACGTCATACTAGCTAAACAAGAAATCCCCCTTTTTCTACTTCGTCTGCATAATTGTAGCGCTTTCGCGTTTGCTAGTAAAGCCTACTGCATCAAATACCCGCGTTTCTAAAAAAAATAAAACTGGTACTGTGTTTCTTAGAAAATCTTGAGATAGACACACTGCGTAATGACCTAGATTAATATTACATTAATGTCATTTTATGCACTATCGTAAACGAAAAGACAGACGGGCTTAGGAGAGAGAGAGAGAGAGATGTACGGAGGAACGCATGCATCATACTACCAACGTCGTCTAGCGATATTGAAATTAATGCCACCCACGCGAAAGGCATGCAGGCTTGATTTTTTTTCAAATAAACGAAGTGACAATAAAACACTACCAATACGAGGTAAGGTTTTTAAAAACAACATGTTTAATGCTTATTAGGAAACATGACACATTACTGTTTTAACGTCTGAAATCCTGACTCATTAGCCTGACAGTACAGAAGGACACCCCATCGTATAGAAGTGAACGGGTGGTAGAAGAAAATAATATTTTGAACGCAGCCACTTAGCTCCATTAAACTTATATATTTGGGTGCCTTAGAACTTGCTGACAAAGAATATGTTAGGTGTTTAAAGCAAATAGTCTAATAATTAACAAATTTTAGCCATAAAATATTATAGTGGTGTTGTCTGACAACACCCAGGATCTTATTTGCTCATAATGGCGTGTTTGGACACTGCTTTTTGAGGAAATGAGGCCACCACGTTAAATCCGATTTGATTGGCTAGAATTAATATGTAAGGCGAAAACATTGATTAGTCGAATTGCTAATTTACTATTTTTGGTTGTTAATGGAAAACGGTAGGAATGGTACATTTTTTCAAAAGCTTTTGTAAACATGGTCTCCTTTGGCTAGACCATTTAATATAATAGTCAATTAGGAGAGCGTCTGTTCAGTCCTCTTTTTGAAAATAAACTTTGTAGAAGCAAGTGCGTTGAGAACCAGCTCATATTTTTCTAATAAAAGCTGGGACAGAGGCAGATCGGAATTGTGCCATAACTCATCGCCAGTCAACGTACTTGTTTAATATTTCCTTGAATTGTGGTAAGCTAGGACATATTTGATATCTTTTTGATGAAAATTGAATGTGAATTGATAATTTATGTCTGTATGTGTGTGGTTCAGTAACAAACATTAGGCAAAGCCTAGATATTACTCCCACGATGAACAAAACTTGTCGGGAAGAGCAGTATAACTGCATGGGATTGCCCAAATAATACTATGACACCTTTCTTATTGAATAGAAAGGAATAATGCTGGAATTGCAGAGGAGTTGTAAAAAAAAATAAAACCATTTAGGGAGAGGAATACTGGTGTATTATTGTTTTCATGAGAAGCTAGCAGTTGGTCTACCGCGCTGAACTCGGTGTTTGTTATGTATTGTGCTTCAGTGTGGAAATAGATTATAAATTAGTTCTGAAGTAGGAGGTACAACCTTCTTGTTTCAGGGACCGTGGTACTAAAGTATTAAAGCAGCACCTGGTCTGAGTTTTGCTGAATCCAGAGGCTGGTAGCATACTCCTTGGTCAAGATATCGACCAGTGTTGTTTCTCAAGAAAAACGGTGAAGCAAGTGAGCAGAGGAGACTGTTTCCTGCCGCCCACACTGAATTTAATATTTCGTTGGCCAGAGCAGCTCAATCTTGTGTATAACCCCCTCTAAAATTGACTGTACATTAAATCAAGAGGGACAGTTATTTGTTTCAAATAAAAAGAACCTGTGACCCTTTCCAATCTTATTCCCCACAGAAACAAACACTTGAAGTCATGATGACAAACAACAACCTAGCTTGAAAACCAGTATTACCTCATAGTACTACATCACTACTTACACACATATTGTAATAATAATAATATATGTCAATACAAAGATCCTATCTATAAATTGTGTACATACAACTTGTGATTACATTTGATTGTGATTCCTGATTCACTTTGTAGTTGAATCAGGATATCTATTATTGAAAGGAATTAATACATATTTTAAAAGTTAACACTTGACTTATTAAGATAGTCTTATAGAGTGTTCTATGTATGTGAGTGTCACAGTGTTGTAAAGTATTGTGGATTAAATTAAATTGTTTTTCTGTCTGTTGGTTGTTGTGAACATACACTTCATCACTATCATAACCCTAGACATTCAACGTAGTCATCACAATATTCCAGAATAAGTCTGACTGAGGTCTAAATGTGGTAGCAAAGTAAGGTCATCTGTAATACACCACACTTATTAGATACAGATACCTTCACAGCTGATCTCAGTCAGTACACTAAGTCCCCTATAAATATTTATATCATCCCACTTTACCCACAATGACGAAAGTGATCTTACTAAAAATACTAAGAAAAATTATTAATAGCTTTCAAAAGATACACTAACCTATTTCCCTTCGCAAAATCCTTTAAGAACACAATACGCCACAGATATGAATTATTTTATCCACACTGAATAATGAATAAGGCTAAGCTTTAGGGATTTATTCTCTACACCACACTATACTGAAAATACTGTACTGATCTGATCTAACGAACTGCGCGGTACATATATTCATAAGACGCCCATATGTTACAAAATCTTGCTTGTATGGACAGCAGCTGAGCAATAAAGAGACATCTTTTGTGTCAGCCGCGCTTGCTTCAAAGTTAACAATAGTCCACAGAAATTGTACCGTGCCCAGGTGTTTGATTTTGATGAAACCAGATGTGTTTCCCCAGATTTATCATGAGGCAATGTGGGCTTCAAAAGATGATGCCAGGTAGGGGACTCAATCAAAAGAATTTCTCTAGATACCAGCCGAAAGTAATAAAGATTCCAGATAACAGATGAAATAGCAAAACGTGGGATAAAGAGCACAAATGTGGTGGAAAATAAAATAAGAAAAATATAGGAAATGATAGAACGATAAGGCTTTGGCGCTCGTTTATCACATCGACCTGCCTGTCGAAACGCGCTTTTCCTACCTGATTTTTGTCCACGCCCTCTTCAACTTTGTTTGACATTTTAACGTATATTCGCGCCTTCATGCGTGTCAACTGTTATTTAGACAGTCCCTAACGAGACCTTTGATATCATCTTGAACGGGGAAAAACTACAGAAAGTTGAAAGTTTCAATTATTTAGGCAGTAAAATGACTCAGGATGGTGACACAACAAGAGAAATCCATACTAGAATTGCTTTGGCAGCTCGCGCCTTCAATAGATTATCTAACATTTGGAAATTACGATCATTGAATATACATACCAAGCTTCGTCTGTTTAATTCAAATGTTATCTCAGTGTTAACATACGGCTGTGAGAGTTGGAAAATAACAAAATCATTGGAGAACAAGCTGAATACATTCGAGAACAAATGTCTTAGAAAACTCATGAACATCAGTTGGAAAGAATTCAAGACTAATCGACAAATAAGAGAAGACTCTAGGCAGAAATATGTCTCCGACTATATAAGGAAAAGACGATGGTCATATATCGGTCATGTCCTACGAATGCAAAACAACAGAATACCACTACAGGCGCTCACTTGGGTTCCTGAGGGTAAGAGGAAAAAAAGGAAGACCAAAAGAAACACTCAGAAGAACAATATTAAGAGAAGGAAGAACGTTGGGCCTAAATAATGTGCAAGAGCTAAGAGGAGTGGCGTCACAACGAACAACCTGGAGAGCACTGGTTTCTGCCTTATGCGCCGTGTTTGGTGCTTAAAGAATTTATTATTATTATTATTATTATAGATAGATGTTTAACTTTTTTTTATCTTTTGATTTTGAACGGTTTGATCTTTTAATAAACCGATACAATAGGTAGATACCAGACACACAGTTTTCCTAATCTTTTATTTGTCCTTTCTACCTGCCTGATCAAGAAAATAGATAGAGTAGGCAGCTACAACTGAAACCAAGATCATCGTCTCTTAAGTAACCTGTTATCTTGATCGCTGTATGTCACACACTCTGTGCGCCGGTCTGTCCTACCACTTCTGCACTACACTAAATTGGAAGTCCAATTTGGATGCCTTTGCCTTTCTTTTAGTTCCAGCTTTATGAGGTGAGATGACCAGTTCATTTCCTCGATGTCTTTGCCTTGCCCAACTCAAGAACAGAGTTATGTACCCATTTACAGCTAGGGATACATGAGCGTACCGCTACCAGGTTTCGAATCCGTAACCCGATAACCTTGCCGCGAGACTAATGCTCTAACTGCTCTACCAATCGGATGCTCATACCCAATTTACCGACACATTTATTATGGGAATATGTGTTTTGTCTTTGCACAACTCTGTTTTTCCACATGCAGAAACCCACCTCAGAAGTCACATACTACTGAATATTTGCTCGGGGGAGAAAACTCTCAGCAAGCATTACAAAAGTAATCTGCACCGTAGACCCGGATTCTTGATGAAACTGTCACTATCCAAGAAAACAAATGAATTAAACCTGACAGCATGAGAAACTAATGTGTGTACACAGGGCCGGCTCTTAGGCGGTGCGACTGACTTTAGGGGCCGCTGAAATTAATTGTTGTTAAAGTAAATAAAATCATTATCATTTTAAACGATACAGAAAAATGAAACAGAAAATTTCAAAGTTCATTATTTTGCTTACACGAAACTGCTCGTTTCCTTGTATGTCTGTATTATTCCTTTTTTTCTTTTTTTTTTAAGATTTAAAAAAAAAATGTTAAGCGCGCATCTGTAATTCTACACGAATAACGAAAACAATTACTTAAAATGATATTTTTAGAAATCTAAATGAATTCTGTTGTTGCGTGAAATGCTACATTGAATATCACTCGCGGAAAATTACAGTGTGAACCAACTCAGTAACGTGAAACTGAATCTCACAAGAGCACTTTTACAATACTGCGTGGGGGGAACGAGGGCATTACGAGACCTCCCTCCGCCTCGAAAAATCCCTAGTGCCGGCTCTGTGTATACACTTTATGTTTAACTTGTTCAATGTTTGTTTGACATATTAGTTTTACACATCATTTTCTGTTCGCTCTTTATGGAGCGTGAAGCCACCCACCGTAGATGATGCCTTGCAGGAAGCCTGCTCCAAGTCTTGCCCTGCTTTTGTAGCGGTCATTTTTTGTAGCAATTTGTTTTACATTATGAGGTTGGCTGCCTCACGCACAACCTCATATTAGTTGCCTTGTACGACATGTCTGAGGGAACAGTAGTACCGTTCTTTCTTTATCTCTCTCTCTCTCTTCCTATATATATATATATATATATATATATATATATATATATATATATATATATATATATATATATATATATATATATATATATATATATACCCACCCCATGTGTTACCGGAGAATAGGCCATCTGAACGCTCAGGCGTGTCGTAGGAGGCGACTGATATGAGGATGTGCATGGGACTGTAAAACAATTGCCTGATTCAGGCTACCTGCAAGGGGACCAGCTACAGTGGTGGCTCTATGCTCCGTAGGGAAGTCAAAGGAAAAAGTATAATGTATGTGTGCGTGAGTGTGTGCAGGACATGTTAGTTTTACACCTGATATCAGTCTTTTGATAGAGGTTTCGAACCCGAAGGTTATAGAGAATGACACTGCAATCGATGAATCAGCATGACTAAGACTGCTGGAATTTGGCATCAAACGTAAGACCAGCAAGGAGTGACGTATGAGAGGACGCATCCGGCGTGTATACAACCGGTGCGCAACAGGAACAATTAGCATTCATAACTTTGACATTTGCTGAGGGAGAATGAGCACCTATGGGTTTGCCAGGAATACAATGACGCCGATTCTGATTAACATTAACACCTGATATCACTAAATTAAAAAGTAACTGCAAGATATGTGGAAACGAGAAGGCAGCTAGACTTGCCAAAGAAGGAAGAAGAAAAAGACACGGCTACAATATGAAGAAATAAAAGCAGTAACAACAAATAATTTTTAGAGAAAAATGACATAAGGAACACGTAGAGACCGATACAGCAGAACCATAACTACTCATCGCCAAGAAGAAATTATTAGATGATTTTCAGACATGAGAACCGGCTATTGCAGACTCAAATTTGATCTGTGTCATAAATTAAAAATCAAACAGACAGACAGACAGATATGTGCCCATGTGGGCAGGACAAACAAACTGTAAAACATCTGCTCCAAGACAGTCGGCCCCCATGAGAGGAGCAGCGTGGCAGCATAGCCATCTCCAACCTAGTTGAGGGGAAATACTGTATCACTAGTGACGAGAGAAGCCTGAGGCGGACTTCTACCTTTATAACAGAGATAGATGTGATTATTTGACAGCAGCAACCGGAGAAAAGAAACAATTAAAAACTAGCATTACTAATTTCTGCGCATACAATTTGTACTTGTACATATACAGCTATCATAATTGTGTACAACCAGAGCCAGCTGTGGGTACAACATTAGGAAGAATGAACATTTAGAAACCTACATATCCGTGCACGGACAAGGCAGCTTCTGAGGTTTGGATGTGAACCAGTACGGCTGGGGATGCTTACAAGGGTTACAGTCTGCCGATGGATACGCCTTATTAAACCGAAAAACGTCACTAAGCATGCGAGTATCTGTTCCAGCTGCAAGCATCCACGGGTGGTTTCTGGAGAGGCATTGATCAGTTATTACAAGAACAAGTTAGTAAATGCATTCACTGTTAATCAGCTTAAGGTAATGTTAATTGTATTGTTATGTAGCATTATAAGCGCCCCTTGTAGTTGGCGTGAGTCTCTTGAGTAGACAATGTCTGGGACTACTGCATCTTCAGGCAATGTCGTACAAGGCGAATAATTTGTGGTTGTGCTTGAGCCTGGCTACCTTAGCATGGGCAACAAAGTGTCACAGAAACCACGGCAGCAAGAGCATGTGAATGCTTAGTGCAGGCCTCCTGCTAAGGGACCAGCTGCATTGGTGGCTCCATGCCCTGTAGGGAGCTCAAAAGAACATGATGATGATAGCTTTATTCAAGTACTATGGAAGACAATACTTTCAATATATGAGGACATGATTGTCCGCTGTATATCGTCACACGCCGTATACTTTTTGCTGTGTCTTCCGGAACGTTGCGGACAACACGTCTTCAATCAGATCTCTATACGACATCTAGTCTTGGCCAATCTACTTAAATTCCTTCTATGACTTCTACCTCCAGCTACTTCTTCAACCATTCTTCTTCCTCATTCGCCTTCAGACTTCCATATTAATGACTCAAGTAAAGGCAGTAGTCAACTCAAGGTTCCTGACATTCTCCAAACAGTTTTTCGTTGACAGAAATGGATTGTTTCCATATGCTACTCCGTCCATTGCTGTAGGTTCAGCAGGACTGCAGCTTCAGCCATTCGGGTTCCAGAATAACAACTGGCTTGCGATTTTCTCGGATAAATTCCTCGGTGTGTAAACATGACTTTCATTAAGCAGTGCTCTCCTTTTTTTTAATGGATAAAACCTGATATTCCACTTTTACTTTTCAAATTCTTCCCATGAGCTGCCATATTGGTGATGTTGTCATGTCATTTGAGTCCTTCTTTTCTCCTCTTTCGCGTGTCCTTTGACCTAAAGAGCTATGCTGGCGGTAGCAAATTTACGGGTTGGGATCAGACAAAGCGGCAGATAAACCTGCTGACTTGAGGACAGTCAAGGAAGACGAACCCGACAGAAATTCCTGTTAAAAATCGAATGCACTGGGCAACCAGCTTAACGAAACAGCACAAAGTACTTCGCTTGATGAAGAAGTCACGAATTAAAAAGTAAGCAGAATGGTGCTCAACCAGGCGGTGAGAGTGCCAGACCCTCTGCCTCGATGGGGTCCATCCAGTGCTCCTGATGGTCACCTTCCCTTGTTCTGTGGAGTCAAGGCACCGAAGGAAAGGGCAAGAGATCTTAAACTGAGAAAACACTTATGGACGTCACCGATCCGATCCCTGGCGACTTAAAATAAAAACTATGTGGAGATAACCGACAACCTCAGACTGACCTCTGCTTTGTTTTCAACACATTCACACTGACGTCTAAAAGTATTTAAAGAAGAAATTCTTGTCTACACGTGCACCAAATGTATAATTCCCGTAACATCTTCACCACAGCTTGTGTTGTCCTCCATGTTTCAGAGCCATACAACATTACTTACTTACTTACTTAGTCGTTCCCCTTCTACTGTGAGGTGTAGAGGTAACCATACAACATTACTGACTGCATTTATCTTAGGTGAGTTTACATTTTTGTAAACGGTCTTCGATTTCGCTATGCAGTGATAACCCATCTTGCCCTCTCCATTCTTATGTTGTTATCGTTGTCAGTTCCATCAAGTTTACCAAAGGTGCCGACGAGACTGAATAAATTAGCAGAAGTAATCAATTATCGAATGTACAACGGCGATCACTGCAGGTATGTCTTTATTGCGCTTATATTTATTATGGCAGTCACTGTATATTATAATTTCTAAAACAAACCAGACCACACGTCTGTAATATATGGACATGCGCCTGATATAACCGACAAACCTTGTGTCTAAACTGAACATAGCGTGCCTCATTAAAACGAGACAAAGCTCCCATTTAACAAAACAAAACAAAAAGTTTTTTAAAGCCCTACAATATGAAATGTGAGAACAATGGTGCACTGAACGTTTAGATCAGTTAACTTATAAATGTGTGGAAAATAAACGCCTGATTTGCATTCTGGTTGCAATATTTCTGTTGCCCATCAGTTATTCGTGAATTATTGCAGTTAAAAACTCCGACTTTTGTATGGAAGCAAGATAATTTTTGTTTTCTCTTGTTACTGTTGACATTTTATAACCACACTTATTCTTTAGTGCTTTTATGACTGTACAGGGTGATTATCAAGTCCTTGTGCAACTTTAAACTTTGGACGAACACATGATGGAAGCATACTGTGGATAGCACGCTTCTTCTTCGCCTTTCAACTCCAAAAGAAGCATAGGCCTTCAACAAACGTATGTCAAGTCTGCCTGCATCTCTAGCGTCTTCTTCTCATCTCATCTTCATTGGGACAGGAAGTCTTGTCATAAGTTTGTTGAAGGCCTGTGCTTCTTGGGCAGCTGAAGACTGGTGATGATGATGATGAATCATAGAAAGACATATACAAAACTGGCCACCATTCTTCAAATCATGTCAATCCTGCTTGTATCTCGTGTATCATGTGATGACATTGCGAAGTTACTTAAGTTGTAACTTAGATGTTCGAGAAATACGACAACATCTAGCTACTCTGTCAGATAAGCAGGAAACTACCAATTCGGTGGATTTCAACCAAGTTATTACTAACTTTACTATCCACCATAAAATTAAGAAAGGCATTAATTGTATGACTGAATTCACCTGTGTGTATAACAATTTGTTCTTAATTTATCTGTAATGATGATAATGAATCTTCAGTTACTTACTTACTTACTTAGTCGTTCCCCTTCTACCGTGAGGTGTAGAGGTTTGGAAGAGAGAGCGCCAGACTATCCTATCGGCTGTCTTCCTCCTGGCCTGGTTCCATTCTAGCCCTCGGTCCTTCAAAGATTGTCTAATGTTGTCCTCCCAGCGGACTCTGAGTCGTCCTGGGGGTCTGGATCCCTGGCTCTTTGTTTCCCATGCTTGTCGTGGTAGCCGATCTTCTCCCATTCTGCAGACATGGCCAAACCATCTTAGTTGGGACTGGTTCGTCGCCTTTAGAATCAGTCCGGTTTTCTCTCTTATATTTCATATTTCTTATACTCGTAATCATAGTTTAAAGCAAACAGGTGATTGGCCTGTTGTGCCTTTGCATGGTGGAGGGGCTGCCTCCTTACGGCCTCCATGCATGCCGCCCTCCTCCTTTTTTCAGCCGGGCTTGGGACCGGCCTAGGCGGAGTTACACATGACAGAAAGAAATGACTGAGATTTTTCTGTGGCAACTGTGTCCACTTGATAATTTGTTTATTTTAAAGAGAGAGGGCGCGTTTGCGTAGGGGCGGCATAACAAGCACCTTGCCCCTGGCGGCAAACTACTTTGTTACACAACTCAGCCCATATGCAATTGGGGGCATTTCTCGAAGTGCAAACTAGACTTCATTCGCAGCATTTATCACAGTATACAATTGTGCACGAAAATTAGCAATTAATGTTTGTTTGCTGGTTGCAGTATGAAAGCTGTGTGTAGTGTCATATCCCCTACTCGACTCCAGCACTAGAGTAATGCTGCGATATACAAACACAACAAAATCTGTTAGTCATTCCACAATAGAAAGTCATCAGTACTTGGTCTGATGGGGAAAAATCAATCAAATATTTTAGTATTAAACCATCGCAGAAGAAAAAAAGTTTGTGTCAATATTAAACCAATGCTGTTGGAAATGAAACATTTACTAACACTGGATCTAGAGGATACTCCGGGGGGCACGTCAAATCGCCTTCGTTTGGCCTGATGCAAGGATCCGGTGGATAGTGCGGAGCCACTCTGTTAAAGCGAAACACATCAGGAGGGAAAGGAAGGATAAAACCAGCAGGTGGTAAGATGTGGGCGCATTCGTTACCAGGGGCATACATTCCTTCCATATGAGGCATGGCAAGACTGTTGAATTTCTTATCTGCAACAAGATTGTTTTATTTAAATGATCACGTCTTATGTACGAGGAGTGTTCAAATGAAACCCGCCCGTGCTGCGCGAAGTGGACATTTGTAGGAGGAGCATGATGACGTCACATCTGACGTAATAAGCACATACGAATGTACAAGTGTGTAAGTGTTCATTCTCCTAGTATTCATTGTTTGTGCTGCAGACCATTAAAATAATGGCCGGTGTGATACGGAATCCGTCCATGGTCGATCAGCGAGCGATAATCCAGTTCCTAACAGCCGAAGGATGTCGACCAGCCGACATTCATCGCCGAATGAAAGCAGTGTATGGTGACAAAAGTGTGTCTAAGACTACAGTGAAAGAATGTTTCGAGAAGGACGTCAGTTAACGAAAGATTTTCCGCGGCCAGGTCAGGTGCATATTGTTCCGACAGAAGAAGCCATCGCCATAAGGAAGAACGCATGGGGTGGAGTTTAAACCACCTGCTGCGTTACGAAGAGGAGGGTGATGCATTTCTGTTGCGCATAGTGGCAGGCGATGAGTCGTGGTGCCACCACTTTGAGCCGTGCAGCAAAACAGCGAGCATGCAATGGAAACACCCAAAAAATTCAAGTCACAGATTTCCGCCGGTAAGGTTATGCTGACCGCATTTTTTGACCATGAAGGGCTTCTATTGGTTGACTTTAAAGAGCCTGGCTTGAACATCAATGCCATCCGCTACATAGAAACACTAGACAACCTGCATACAGCCATCAAGAATAAACGACCCGGCATGCTTTCGCGTGGTGTGATTCTGTTGCACGACAATGCTCGTCCACATGTAGCGAACATTGTGCAGGAAGCGTTAGCAAGGAAAAGGTGGGAAGTTCTGCCACACCCAGCCTACAGCCCCGATCTGTCACCATGTGACTTTCATTTGTTCGGACCCTTAAAAAATCTCTAAAGGGACAACGATTCGACTCCGATGCAGACGTCAGGGCCTCGGTGACCAAATGGTTCAATAAGCAACCAAAGTCATTTTTCTCGGACGGCATCCGCCGTCTACCCATGCAGTGGGATGCGTGTCTGAATGCCTATGGTGACTATTTCTAAAGAACCCCAGTGAGTACTTGCTTCATAACAATTGCTGTATTTAATTCTACTACTCCTGCTGATGTACCTTACATATATTTGTTATAAAGCCACTGGGACGGGTTTCATTTGAACACGCCTCGTATTTGCTACATGACATCGTGTGATATCATATATGTTTCTTGAACGGTAAAGATTTAACAAAGAATGATGATGGTTTTAGGTCGTATCAATGATGATGGTTTTAGGTCGTATCAATGATGATGGTTTTAGGTCGTATCAATGATGATGGTTTTAGGTCGTATCAATGATGATGGTTTTAGGTCGTATCAATGATGATGGTTTTAGGTCGTATCAATGATGATGGTTTTAGGTCGTATCAATGATGATGGTTTTAGGTCGTATCAATGATGATGGTTTTAGGTCGTATCAATGATGATGGTGGCCTCGTGTAGTTCTAGTGGGTCTCTGATGAGACAAAACAGGAATAGGGACCTACTGGTCCCTAAGGCACATCGTAAAAGGTGACTAATATGAGGTTGTACATGAGGCTGGCAACTCCATCGTGTAAAACAAAATTCTACAGAAACCACCTCTGCAACAGCATGGGAATGCTGGGTACAGGCTTCCCGCAAGTGGGTTATCTTCAGTGGTGGCTACGTGCACCATAAGGAGCGCAAATGAAAATGATAATGGTGAGATTTATGTCATAGATCACTGTTGACACTACACCATGGAAGATATGACGAGAATAATACTTCAGTCAATATACACCGGTAGTCGTGCTACGCCTTACGTGTAAACAAAAACGTTTAAAATGAACAGCAGGACCTTTCAGAGCATCACCGAGGCCAAGGTCATTCCATTTAGCGCAAATGAAAATGATTATGATGAATGATAATGGTGAGATTTATGTGATAGATCACCGTTGAGACTACACCATGGAAGACATGACGAGAATAAAACTTCAGTCAGTATACACTGGTAGTTGCACTACGTATTATGTGTTCACAAAAACGTTTAAAATGAACAACAAGACCTTTCAGAACATCGCCGAGGCCAAGGCCACTCCATTTAGGCAGCCCCCAGTTCATGCACAAGCACGCATTTTCATCATGATACTCAACAGTGCTTATAGGCAATACACAAATAAAACTGAAGATAAGCTAGCTGATCAGAAAGCACATTATTAATATAGTTTTATCATCATCACCATCACTTCCTTTTCGCTCCAGATGAAGCATGAACCAACCATGAACCAATCATTACAACTGATCTCTCTTAAGTCATGAAAACAAAGATTAATTTATCAAGAATAAAAACCTTCATTCGCTTACCCACATTCCCCAAGATATCCCTCTTATAGATATAGTTGCTACTTTTTTGGGTAATTTTTTATAAACGTTCTCCGGGCCTAGACACAACTTGATTATTATTACTGCAAAATTAATTATTCGTGCTATGCCACTGCTGATGTTCTACACGGCCAGCCAAAGTTGATGTTCCTGTCCGATTGCAGAGCAATGATGTATTTAATTTGATTTGTCACAGTGGGTGAAGGATAGGAAATTCTGTGCAAAGTATTATAACAAGAGACAGCCTGATCACAAGAAGGATTTCCCTATTTCTAGCAAGTGTTGCGGCCCTTTTACTTCCCTACTGCTGAACAGCACGGTTCTCTTCATCTTTTTTGGATTGTTATTCAGATTAAAGATCCTTTTTTATCGTAAGGAATTATTCCATTTGTGCAGAGTTGCTTTCGTCTTTAAGCCTAACAGATATTTACGATCAGTTGTAGAAACTGCTGCTTACTTTTCCTATAGAAACTAATCACTTGCAGTGTTTTTTTCAGGTCTTAAAAGTTTTTGTTGACGTTAAATGTACTGCAGATACTGTCGTAGGGGACTGACAAGTCTATGACTTCACTACACTAGGTCCGGCTTCTGTGACCAGTTTCCTTCCTATCTGCCTTTTCCTTCCCTAACTCAAAAGCAGAGTTAGGTACCCACTTACAGCTGGGTAGGCTGGAGCGAGACGCCACCGTGTTTCAAAACTGGCACCTTTACCGTGAGAGGCCAGCGCTCTAACCACTCTGTTAATCACACACTCAATTTGACGTTAAGCAGACATTTGAGAAACAATTTTATCGTGTATGTTATGTGTATTGGAGGCTAAGAGCCAGGGATCCAGACCTCCAGGACGACCCAGAGTCCGCTGGGAGGACAATATTAGATAATCTCTGAAGGACCGAGGAATAGAATGGAACCAGGCCCGGAGGAAGACAGCCGATAGGATAGTATGGCGCTCTCTCTTCCACATCTCTACACCTCACGGTAGAAGAGGAACGACTAAGTAAGTTATAACGTGCACAAAGATCGTTGCATTTGATCATACATTAATAAAAGCATTACATCTCATAAACATACAGATCATAGCATTAAGTCTTATTTGTAGAGTTCGGGCCACAAAGTCTTACACGTACAATCATCCCAGTACAAAGTTTTACACATGCGCTGTTCAACGCACTGAGTCTTCAGTACACCCAAGGCCGGATTAAGCTAGTGTGGTGCCTGTAGCATATGTTAAGAAAGGGGCCCTATATTTAAAAAAAAAACAATAAAACAACACAAACATATTATAATTATCAATTAATTCGTGCTTGTAATCCTACAAACTTGCCACTCATGTTGCTGGCGTGGTCATAACTTTGACCACGGCAGTCTTTAATATCAATGTCATTTGCCTTTAAAAAATTAAGTAGACTTTTAGTAAGCTGTTCAGCACTATGACCTTCCATATCCAAAAATGTCACAAATCTTTCAACTGGTCCAGATGGCAAAACATAGCGCAGAGTCAAAGTCAGCTGGTCCATATTAGATATATCTGGAGTAGAATCCAATGAAACGGAATAATACTTGTATTTCTTCACTTCACAGAGAATGTGATCAAGTATGCTGGATCCAATCAGATTGATGAATTCCTCACACGTTGTTTTAGATAGATATGATGTATGTCCAAATCCTTTGTTTGCATGAGTACTTATATGCTCTGCCAGAAAAGGGTCAAACTTGGCCAGTAATTCTAACAACCCTAAGTAATTCCCGTTATAAGGATACCCAACAATTTCATCACTGCCACGAAATGAAAGGCCATGTTCTGCTAAAAACTTCACAACTTCAATTATTCGCTCTAGAAGTTTGTGCCAATACTTTTCTTGAATGTCCATTTGTTTCACAAGATGGGAATCGACACGTTCACCTTTGTTTTTACGCATCAACAGTGAAATTAAAGCTTGTCTATGTGAGGAGCTTTCTTCATGTCGACGCAATAGATTGCTTGCATTTTTCCAGTCATTAAACCCTTCCACAGTAAACTTTGATGAACATTCTGAACTCATAAGCTTGTATAGGAAACAGAATAGGCGCCCTTTACTTTCTGAATAGCATAACCATTTTCTTGCATGTTGCTTGTTTGTAAGTTTATGAATTTGTGTAAAATAAGACTTCTGACAGTATCGAGTTTTCTTTTCAGTGTCATACAATCGCACGGATGAAGAGAAGGCACTATCAACATGTTGACATTTTTCCCTTCCCTTGGATATGCAATATTCACGCTCACAGTCATCTATATTGTTCGGCCAGTCACCAATATAATTAGAGTACTTCTTCGGTTCACTTATTCTTTCACATTCAGACTCATTGTATACTGGGTTTTGCTGTATGTTTTCTGCTGCACAGCCTGCACTAGTACTAGTTGTTCCTGTACTTCCAGCTTCAGCGGTTAGAGTACCACCACCATGAACATCAAAATATTCTGTCAGCTTAGTTACTTCCCTTGAAAGTTGTGCCATCTCTTCGATCAAACTCCGCGGATAAATCCATTTTACTGCGATTTATTCGTTGTTTGGGTAATAATAGATTGTTCTTGCTTCAGAATATCTATGGCCTGAATTTATGTGTATTGTTTGTCTGAGTAGGACGAGTCTGTCTTATATCTGTATATCTTTACATATCTAAGTCGAACTATATGTTCTGTTGTCTCTAGAGAGGTCAAAGGCTATTCGGCGGATGTGTCGCTAGAGTGTGGTGTGATTTGGCTTCGTCCTGATAGGGACTGTGTGTGTTTTCCTATGTCGGCCTGTCGCCGGGAAAAAGTGATCTCAGTATTTGTGGGGAAAGTGATAGTCGTCTAAACCTATCGTGTATGCTTTACCCCAGTGTTTATTCATATTGCCAAGGAATGGCAGTTTCATATTTCCTCTACCAAGGTAATCAAAGACACTCTTATGAACTCTCGATCGAAGCCACCATTTTCGATAGTTACGATTTGAATGTCTAAGAGAATATATTTGACTCGATGAAAACGACTTCGATTCCTAGCAGCACTATATTCTGTAGAATGCAGTCAATTGTTCATGATCAAATCTACAGAGCAATGCAATGTTTTATGAATGACTAACTTTAGGACAGATTCATTATCTGCATCCAAACGTGAGTGACAGTTCACGAGTGAAGCCATCTTGGAACCAAAACATGTAGCGACTTTCAAGAAGAGAAAGGGGATGCCCGTATTATCGCTTGTTTAGTCCAGAGATCACTGCTACACATGAGAACCCGTTATTAGCGGTTCAATATTATTATATGAAAAAAATATGTGCTGAACATTATGTGGGAGAATCGTCGCTAAACGAGATTAGGTTTAGAAGCCATCTGAAATATTGTTTATAAGCTGACGTGCTCAGTCAGTGAAGTCAGATGATTTATATGTATGGGCGATGCTGAGGGCTTGGCTACTGACAGTCCATTATAATATTAATCTACATGAGTGCCCATGTAACATAACATTGCAAGACCATTTATCCACTGTACTATGATGTATTATGCCAACCTGTGATTTGTCACTATCTGTGCTGTCGAGTGTGTACGTCCAATTAAACTTTAGAAAAGGTACACAGTCGTTGGTGTCGATGACTTCCAGTCATACATGAGTGTGAGAAAAGAACATTTGTCAACAACACGAACCCTTATCATCATTCGCACATTGTACACTCAATCCATGTCTACACACCACTGCGTAGGTCAAGTTGACATTCCATACACTACAGTGGAGCAAACAACACCATAGAGATCTTATCAACTGATGATGATGATGATGTCTGCTTCCATCCACTTATATCTATCTTTTGGTGGATATCATTAACGGGAATAAAAATCCAACATTATCAACCTTATCAACTGGTGGACCAGCTTTCTGGGTTTGACCTCGCAGAAGTTCAGAAGTCAACAGATTACCGATACCAGACCGTTTCCTGTGGCTGATACGACACACTTGCAGTATTGGTTTGCTCTTTGTCAACACTTCGTCACGTGACCTGTCAAGTGAATGCAGTATGTAGGCCAGCGTTGTTGACAGTTTTACATTAGACATTACAGAGTTTCACAGAACAGTTGGATCAATTCTTGTCAATGTTAACAGGAAGACAGTATTTGTGTACTAAGAAGTCCTATTTTCATCGATGGATCTTCTTGTTTTCCATATATGAACTTTAATATTTAAGGCCAGAATGTTTAATTGAATAAAGTGGCAGTTTGTTTATGTTCATAAAAATAACTTTGCCATTACTGTAAAACTGAGCCTATTTTGCAACACATACTATCATACACATAATTTATATATATTTATGTTTACATGTTATTTGTTTGTATAGTATGTTAGTTTCTATGTCAGCGGGTTGTGTTTAAGGTTGGGCGGCGTCCTCACAACAGAATATCCCACGTCATAGAGGGTCCGTTGTGGGCGTTTTCTATAGGTGCAATTTTCTTGATTGAAAATTTGCTGCGACAACTGTTGCTTTTGTGTTAGCTGTGAAGACTGTAATTATTGTTATTTTTGTAATATTTCTTTGTTCTTTAGTTTTGTTTTGAGTTGTTTGTAATTTGTTGGTCTACTCTTTTCTATCTTTCAGTTCTATTCACAATTTGTATTCATATATTGTGACGTCATTGGTGTTGTTATTCTTTGCAGATTCAGTGATTATTTTCATTGATTTCCCTATTTGATTTATTTTGATTTCTGCAAACGTTCTTGTATTGTCAGTCCTATTTGTACTTTATGTATTCTGTTGGTTGACATATGTTTTATATAGGTATATTTCATAAGACACAATTGCCTGTGCACTGCACTTGGATTATGGTATAAACCAGTACCTGATTATTATTACTATTATACAAGACCTTATTAAAGGCTTGTGACCCACAGATATTGGGATAGTATACTGATTAATCAAGTCATTGAGAACTTGTGGTATTATTATTATTTCAGGTGATTAGTATTATTGTTAGACACCATGTCTACATTAGAATACTTCATTATACAAGGGAAAGCCCTTGATAAAACTGGTCAACAATTAGAACAATGGGCAGTTGCTCAATATGACAAAGCATTAGCTGCAGAAGAGAGAAGAGCTATGGCAGAAGAGAAAAGATTAGCTGCAGAAGAAAGAAAAGCTATGGCGGAAGAGAAAAGATTAGAAAGAGAAGCTGAGGCTGCTGCTGAACAAAAGAAATTACAGATGCAGGTGGAGGAAAGGAGATTTGAAGCTGAACAAAAAAAATTAGAAAGAGAAGCTGCTGCGGAACAAAAAAGATTAGACAGTGAAGCTGAACAAAAAAGATTAGACAGGGAAGCTGAACAAAAAAAATTAGAAAGAGAAGCTGCGGCTGAACAAAAAAGATTAGACAGTGAAGCTGAACAAAAAAGATTAGACAGGGAAGCTGAACAAAAAAGATTAGACAGGGAGGCTGAACAAAAAAGATTAGATGCTGAAGAGAAAAAAGCAATAAGAGAACATGAATTTGAGTTGGAGAAATTGAGATTGACAAGTATGAGTAATGTTAATCAGGCATCTAGTGGTAATGGTAAACCTTCTACTTACAAGGTTAAGGTTCCACCGTTCAATCAGTCCAGTGACGATATTACATTCTGGCTGGATAGATTTGAACGTTCTTGTCGTACACATAATGTGGATAAATCACAATACGCTAATCAATTATCAGAAAACTTGAAAGGTGAATCTTTGACTAGATTATGCCTTGTAGGAGAAGCAGATAAGGATAATTATGATGTCATTAGGGCGGCTTTGATAAAAAAATATCAGCTAAGTGAGGAAGGCTATCGCCTTTTATTTAAGACGATGGTACCTGAGACGGGTGTAGAATTCTCAGAATTCACTGCAAAGGCACGTCTCACAGTTGATCGTTGGATTGAGCTTTCCAAAACAGAAAAAACGTATGAAGGACTTATGGATTTGTTGCTCAGAGATAAGATTATGTCATGTGTGAACAAACCTTTCCTTGAATTTATACATGAGCGTAAACCCAAATCTCTAAAAGAAATGGAAGAATATTGTTCCCAATATGTCACTGCACACCCCGACGTGACTTTTGGCAACACTAAGATTAAGGAGAGTATGCCAGTTGCTTCAGCAACACCATACAATCCCAATTATTCACACAGATTTCAGGGACCTCAAAACAGATTTGATAAAAAAGGTAACCATAATAGTTATCAAAACCAAGGTAACCAATCATTTCAGGGTTCTTCTTCAAAGAACTGGAGACGACCTGATAGCTCTCGACACAGGGGTGGTCATAATTATAGGAATTTCCGTAGAGGAAGTAATTATAGAAACTATCAGGGTTATCCGTCTTGGAGTCAACAAGATCATAATTACAGAGATACTCATTATAATGAATATGATAATGGTAACCAAGGGAACTATGACTCAAACCCAAATAGGGGTTACAATAGAGGTAACAATAACTACAGAGGTGATAATAACCGAGGTAGATCTCAAAACAAAAGACATAAACCACATTTTCAGGCAAACTCTGTACAACAAGAGTCCCATGAAGCCTATAAACAGAGTAAAGATAATAATGATGCTAGTAATATGGCATGTGCCGCTTTTGATTTTGGGAGAGCATCTCAGTGCCCCCAATGCAAAACGTTATTTGAGCCAACCACAGTGTCTACTTTAAGCTGTGGCCATCCTCTTCCTGCTCTTCCGGCATCAGTCGCGCATGATGGAAGAGGTTCTCTTGTCTTACATAAGGGTTTAGTGAATAACAATCCAGTCTCTGTGCTATTTGATTCTGGATGCACCACAATTGGTGTTAGGCAGTCACTCGTAGATCCTTCCCGTGCCACTGGACAAGTAGTCAAATGTGTAACATTTGGCGGCACATTAGAGAAATACTCTACTGCTATCATTAGGATTGCTACTCCTTTCTTTACGGGAGATGTACACGCATGTCTTCTTCCGAATCCGATCGCTGACCTCATCATCGGTCGCATTCATGGAGTCAAGGAATGCACTCCGCAACAAATTTCCACGTGGGAAAGGCAAAACATGCAGATTGCTAACGCTGTAGTCACTAGAGCTCAGGCTCTTAATGTGCCTCAAACTTCATCTATTGAAGATAATGAAGTGCATAACCAAGATAATCCCTTGGTAATTTCTCGTGACTCGTTTATAAAACAGCAAGAAGATGATCCCACTCTGAAGAAATTCTTCATTCTTGCAACTAAAGGTGATCCGAATAAGGACACAAGTCGTAAATCGTGGATTACAAAGAAGAATGGCGTACTTGTACGTATGGTTCAAGACTCCATTACGTCAAGTCATTCTCAAATCCTGGTTCCCAAGAATTTGAGAGTTAAAATTTTGCAGCACGCTCACGACTCTCAGTGTGCTGGACACATGGGTTTTTCCCGTACTAAGTCAAGAGTCCTTGCGGCTTTCTTTTGGCCATTGGTAAACAAGGACATACGTATTTATTGTCGATCTTGTAAAGTATGTCAGGAAGTTAAATCCAAAGGTCCACGGCATGCTGCACCCATTCAGGCGGCGGACATTCCTATTCGGCCGTTTCAAAAAATGGCCATAGACATTATTGGTCCATTTAAGATCAAGTCTGCCAGAGGACATCAGTTATCTTGACGTGTGTTGATATGTGCACACGTTGGCCAGAGGCTATTCCTCTGAAGAGCATTACTACTGCTGATATTGCAGATGCTCTTTGGCTTATATTTTCTCGTCTGGGGTTCCCCGGAGAGATATTGTCAGACCATGGCACCCAACTAATATCAGATACCATGTCTCAAGTAATGTCTACCCTGCAGATAGATAGATCTTTAAGTAGTATCTACCATCCAATGTCTAATGGTATGGTCGAACGCCTTAATAGAACACTTAAAAACTTACTGGGGAAGATAACTGAGGATCATCCTCAAGACTGGGACAGAGTTTTACCTGCGGCCCTCTTCGCTTACAGAGAGGTACCCAATGAACATACGGGATTTTCTCCCTTTGAACTCGTCTTTGGCGCGCGTCCGCGTGGCCCTATGTCGTTGCTTCACGATCTCATAACATCTGACAATATTGACGATGACACAAAGTCATCCTACGAATATGTCATCGCGTTGAGACAAAAAATTATCGAAGCATGCAAATTAGCAACTTCTTCTTCTGAATTTGCGAAACAGAAGGCAAGGCAATTTGCCAATAAGAAGAGATGCTTACGACAACTTTGTCCTGGTGACAAAGCATTTGTATTACTACCTTGTAGGGAAAACAGATTACTTATTTCTTGGAAAGGTCCGTACGATATAATATCGAAAATTTCCGATGTCGACTATATTGTCGATATTGATGGGAAGCATAAAACCTTCCACATCAATATGCTTACTGAATTCCATGAACGTCCGGATTATTTGCAACCCATTTTCCAAGCAACGGACAATTCTCCAGTACAACATGGTCATTACTCATCACTGTCCGTGATACAGGATGAGGAAACAAGTTTTTCAGATGTAAATCTTCCTCTTCCAATGATCCCACTTCATTCCAGTGAATCATGGAAGAACGTTACTGTCTCTCCTGATTTGTCTCTAGGAGAACAGCGACAAGTTTCAACTATGTTGCAAACATTTCAGGATGTACTCACTGACATCCCTGGACAAACGAATGTCATTCAACATGACATTGTTCTAACTGACCATACTCCTATTAGGGTTAGACCTTATCCTATACCTATACATTTTCAAGCACAGGTCGAGAAAGAGTTGGATGAGATGATAGATTTGAAAATAATCGAACCATCCACCTCTGCATATTCTTCGCCGATGGTTATTGTGCGTAAAAAAGACAATAACATACGTCTTTGCGTTGACTATCGAAAATTGAATCAAGTAACGAAGTTCGATGCCGAACCTATGCCTTTACTGGAAGAGCTACTTACTCGACTCTCCAAATCTCATTTTTTCACTAAACTTGATTTGTCTAAAGGATATTGGCAAGTTCCTTTATCTGAACGCGCCAAACCTCTCACGGCTTTTTCAACACCTAGAGGTTTGTTCCAATGGAATTTTATGCCTTTCGGTCTTATGAACGCACCAGCTACGTTCGTACGCATGATGCGCCGAATCCTATCTTATCGGTCAGATGTCATTGCATATCTAGACGACATCTGTCTTTTCAGCGATACTTGGGAAGATCACTATTCAGGGTTAGATGAATTGCTGTCTACTTTGCGTGAGCACAACCTGACAGCGAAACCCTCTAAAGCCTATATTGGTTTTAGCGAAATTTCTTTCCTAGGCCACCGAGTTGGTCATGGTTTCCTAAAGACAGAGGACCATAATACTAGTAAGATACTTAACATCTCAATCCCTAAGACTAAAAAACAGGTGAGAAGTCTGTTAGGTCTTATTCAATTTTATGGCAGATTCATTCAGAATCTATCCTCTATCATGGCACCTCTCTCAACACTTCTAAAGAAAGGTTCGCCTAATGTGGTCCACTGGTCTCAGGAATGCCAATGCTCTCTGGATAAGATTAAAACATTGTTTTCAACACCACCTATTTTAGTGCTACCCACTAAAGATAAGACATTCGTTCTTCGTAGTGACGCTTCATCCACTGGGATTGGAGCGGCACTAATGCAAGAGTACTCTGGAACTCTGCATCCTGTAATGTATATTTCCAGAAAACTTAATGCGGCAGAAAGGAATTATTCGGTTTTAGACCGTGAGCTATTAGCTATGGTTTGGTCGATCCTCAAACTACAGAGATTCCTTCTAGGCGCACATTTCATAGTAGAAACCGACCAAAAAGCTCTTACTGCTATACAGAGTAAGAATTTGAAGAGCTCGAGGTCTACTCGATATGCAATTGCTCTTCAACCTTTTCATTTCTCTGTGCGAGCTATTCGTGGATCAGATAATGTGATGGCAGACATTCTGTCAAGATGCCCACATGATTCCACATAACTATTAGGGCTTAGACTTCTTGATATGTCTAGTTCTATAGTAGTTCCTTTTCTATATCATGATAGATACACATTTGTAATTTAATAATATAATGATTGTATCACTACATAGCGGTTCATGGATGTTTATTCACCGCTGTGCTTTGATGATTTTTTTTTCTTCATAAATCATAAATTTAAGATATCTAATACGAAATGATGATATGAATTTTTTAGGCATTGTGTAATTGCCAGAATTGTATTATACTTTGATGACACCTTCCTGGAAAAATATACTTGTAGAGAAATAATTTCTCTCAGTTTATGAGACACATTCTCACCAGTCGCTCCATAAGTCGACTTAGCCTCATATTAGGCGTTATAGGTATTCCTGATATTTTCATCTGCGCATTATTCATGCGTTGTGAGCCTATTGTACGTTGCTCCTAGATGTATTTCAAAAAAAAAAAACGTTCCATTTTTTTTTTTCCCGGGAGGTGTGGTAAGACTGTTACGTGCAGTCTTTGATATCTTACAATATTATACATAGGTAATTTTTTGTGCTTAAGGGAAAGTCATTATTGAGTTACTTCCCTTGAAAGTTGTGCCATCTCTTCGATCAAACTCCGCGGATAAATCCATTTTACTGCGATTTATTCGTTGTTGTTTGGGTAATAATAGATTGTTCTTGCTTCAGAATATCTATGGCCTGAATTTATGTGTATTGTTTGTCTGAGTAGGACGAGTCTGTCTTATATCTGTATATCTTTACATATCTAAGTCGAACTATATGTTCTGTTGTCTCTAGAGAGGTCAAAGGCTATTCGGCGGATGTGTCGCTAGAGTGTGGTGTGATTTGGCTTCGTCCTGATAGGGACTGTGTGTGTTTTCCTATGTCGGCCTGTCGCCGGGAAAAAGTGATCTCAGTATTTGTGGGGAAAGTGATAGTCGTCTAAACCTATCGTGTATGCTTTACCCCAGTGTTTATTCATATTGCCAAGGAATGGCAGTTTCATATTTCCTCTACCAAGGTAATCAAAGACACTCTTATGAACTCTCGATCGAAGCCACCATTTTCGATAGTTACGATTTGAATGTCTAAGAGAATATATTTGACTCGATGAAAACGACTTCGATTCCTAGCAGCACTATATTCTGTAGAATGCAGTCAATTGTTCATGATCAAATCTACAGAGCAATGCAATGTTTTATGAATGACTAACTTTAGGACAGATTCATTATCTGCATCCAAACGTGAGTGACAGTTCACGAGTGAAGCCATCTTGGAACCAAAACATGTAGCGACTTTCAAGAAGAGAAAGGGGATGCCCGTATTATCGCTTGTTTAGTCCAGAGATCACTGCTTGTGGTGAAGTGGGATGTTATAAATATTTATAGGGGACTTAGTGTACTGACTGAGATCAGCTGTGAAGGTATCTATATCTATTAAGAGTAGTGTATTATAGATAACCTTACTTGCTACCACATATCTATATATCTCAGTCAGAATTATTCTGGAATAGTGTGATGACTACGTTATGTGTCTAGGGTATGTGTATGATGAAGTGTAAGTCACAACAACAGCCAGATAAACAATTTAATTTAATCCACTACTCTTGACAACACTGTGACACTCACATACATATAACACTCTATGAGAATATCTTAAGGAGTCACTGATAACTTTTCAAATAACAATATGTATTCATGGTTATCATAAAGGTATATGTGTCCTGATTCAAATACAAAGGAACCAGGAATCACAATCAATTTTAATTACAAGTATATGTACAGACTTTATCAATATGAATATTGTAGTGACATATATTATTAAAATATCAATGTGTGTCAGTTGTGTAGTGGTAATATGAGGTAATACTGGTTTTGTTTTGGATCAATTTCTCTGTTCCATATTTGTCATCATGACTTCAATAGTTTGTCTTTTGGGACTAGTATTGGAGATGTTCTCAGTTCCTGATATTAAGACAATTAAATTCCCCTCTGAATGTTATTTTTACAAAGTCATTTCAAGGTGAGGGGACATAATGTTGAGCTCAGCTGGCCAAATCAGCTTATCTTGCGTGATGGCGGCAGGAAAGGACTCCTCTGCTCGAATTTTCAGACCCAATGGGTGACTCTGGAGACACCTCATCTGATTTACTGACAGAGCTAAAAAGACCAAGGAGTATGCTGTCCGACTCTGGATTCAGCAAAGCTCTGACCAGGTGCTGCTCAGTACCATCAAGACCACGGTCCCTGTAAACAAGAAGGATGTACCTTCTACTTCATAACTAATTGATACTCTAGTTCTACACTGAGCACAAGACAACACAAACATTGAGTTCAGAGCGTTAGGCCAACTGTCAGCTTCATCTGAAATACTTTATACCAGCATTACCATCCTTAATGGTTACCACGCCTCTGCACTTCCAGCATTAGTTCTTTCTAATCAATCATCCAGGGGTCAGTGTACTATTTGGCCATTCCATGCCGTTTTACTTCCCTCCGACACCCTCTGTTCAGGCTGGAGCATTATAGGCTTTATCTCCTGTTTGCCACTGAACTACGCATATATATACAGGCATAAATTAACAATTTACATTCAATTTTCATTAAAAGATACTGAATGGTTCAAGCTTACCACAATTTCATGGAAATAAACACAGATACGTTGGTTAGCAATGAATTCTGGCACAATTACTGGCACAAATTCCCATCTGCTTATGTTCCAGGCTTTTATGTAACACAAATATGAGCTGGCTTCAACGCACTGTTGCTTTATCAAGATTATTTGCACTAGTGGTCTCGAACTAACGCTCCTAAGTGAGTATATCAGCGAGTCTAGCCAATGAGGCCACGTTTCGACAAGTGTTTGAAAAAATGTTACCTTTTCACGTCTCCCCTAACAACGAAAGATAGTATTTATAGCCCGACCAATCGTGGTTAGTCTTTCATTTGTTGCGCTCCAATCAATTTGGAGTTTACATGGTAGGCTAATTCTGTAACGTAAGATTTTTTTCAAACACGTTATAAAAAAATTTTATGAGCTGAAATGATTCCATGCTGTCAGGCATCCCCACTATTTTATTTTGGGTATAATTTATTAATTCCTGGACTATTTGCGTAACGTTTTACTTATTCTTTGTCAGCAAGCCCTAAGGAACCCAAATATCCAAATTTAAAAGAGCTACGTGGCTGCGTTCAAAATATGTATTTTCTACCTCCTGTTTCGAAGATGTGCTGTCTGGGTACTTGTTCGTAATGTTTTCAAACGTAAAACCCATATAATGTTATCTTTTCCTAATAAGCGTTTTTGCTTTCTTGTTTTTCCTGATTTTTAAACTTATTGGGGAAGGGTAGTGAATTTATCACTGTCCGTTAAAAAGTTTTTTGTAGTCTTACACGCGTTGGCAGTATTTCTTCACATGTATCCTTCGATACCATTTTAGACCTGTTCGGCTAGTCTTCTCTCCCTTCTCTACATTTTGTCCAGCTGTGTAGTTTGATCTTGGAATTTGTTGGATACTGTGACCGCAAATTTGTCTCTTGTTTCTTGATTTCTTAGCTGTCCTACATTAAACTGTTGTCTATAATTTTGCATTGTTGCATATCTCTTGAGTTTTATTTTTATTTTGGCTATCAGAAGATGGTGATCTGATGCCACGTCTGCTCCTCTATATACCTTTACATCCTGCAATGATGATCTAAACTTCTTCTTTATGCATATATGATCGATCTGATTTTCTGTTCTATGGTCTGAGCCCGTTATTAGCGGTTCAATATTATTATATGAAAAAAATATGTGCTGAACATTATGTGGGAGAATCGTCGCTAAACGAGATTAGGTTTAGAAGCCATCTGAAATATTGTTTATAAGCTGACGTGCTCAGTCAGTGAAGTCAGATGATTTATATGTATGGGCGATGCTGAGGGCTTGGCTACTGACAGTCCATTATAATATTAATCTACATGAGTGCCCATGTAACATAACATTGCAAGACCATTTATCCACTGTACTATGATGTATTATGCCAACCTGTGATTTGTCACTATCTGTGCTGTCGAGTGTGTACGTCCAATTAAACTTTAGAAAAGGTACACAGTCGTTGGTGTCGATGACTTCCAGTCATACATGAGTGTGAGAAAAGAACATTTGTCAACAACACGAACCCTTATCATCATTCGCACATTGTACACTCAATCCATGTCTAAACACCACTGCGTAGGTCAAGTTGACATTCCATACACTACAGTGGAGCAAACAACACCATAGAGATCTTATCAACTGATGATGATGATGATGTCTGCTTCCATCCACTTATATCTATCTTTTGGTGGATATCATTAACGGGAATAAAAAATCCAACATTATCAATAAAGTGCCACCTCCGCTGTGTAAATAACTGTGATATTAATAAATAACAAGGAAAACAGATTTGTTACTTAACAAAGTTTAAAATGGACAAGCACGGTGGCATTTACAAATTGGTCCTTATATTTTATTTAGTATATACAACTATCTACTCTTCGTGCTGAAGGGTTGAATGTTGAAAAATGGAATGTTAATGGATTTTGTAAGTTTACATGTGATTTACAAAATATTTTTTTTATAATTATAACAATAATAAATTTCTTTTTAAGCACCAAACACGGCGAATTAAGGGCAGAATATAACCAGTGCTCTCACAGGGGTCGGTTCGTTGTGACGCCACTCCTCTTAGCTCTTGCACATTATTTAGGCCCAACGTTCTTCCTTCTCTTATTATTGTTCTTCTGAGTGTTTCTTTTGGTCTTCCTTTTTTCCTCTTACCCTCAGGAACCCAAGTGAGTGCCTGTAGTGGTATTCTGTTGTTTTGGAAGGCGTTGGGGGTCATGATCGTGTG
>JAMPIV010015709.1:0-318924 GCA_024509875.1 Oreohelix idahoensis | reverse complement strand
TATTGCATCAAAGTTCTATTACTACTCTCATTTCTGTATAAATTCAGAGAAGATCAAGTGATGTATTGCATCAAAGTTCTATTACTACTCTCATTTCTGTATAAATTCAGAGAAGATCAAGTGATGTATTGCATCAAAGTTCTATTACTACTCTCATTTCTGTATAAATTCAGAGATCAAGTGATGTATGTGCATCAAAGTTCTATTATTACTCTCATTTCTGTATAAATTCAGAGAAGATCAAGTGATGTATTGCATCAAAGTTCTATTACTACTCTCATTTCTGTGCTTAAAACAATTGAAATAACATTCCAAAGTAGTTGTGTAATTGTTTATTATTAAGTTAGTACACTTTAAGCAACTGGCTTGTGCTTGTTTGTGTGTATGTGCTCAGGTGTGGGTGTGCATGCGGACGTGTGTACATTTTTTTCATTAGAAAAGCAGATGGAAGAGAGAGGAAGATAAGGACAGAAAGGAAGTGACTGATAAAAAGTTTTCATAATGTACTTTTTTAACCAGGAGTGTCCATTTGGTAGAGTGGTTAGAGCTAGATTAAAAATTGATTTTTACCAAGCACTGAAATAGGCTGAGAAATTTAACCACACTTTTAAATTGAACGCGCACAATGCAATTCCCTGCTACCCCTAGATCATTCAAGAAGCTGCTTTGACATAAATCCCTGCGGAACGTTTGTTTTCCTCCCTCAAAGTAATCAACTCCGATTTGAGAGCAGTAATTAAGCCGGACCTGTTAGAAGTGATTCTGTGTTTACAAACCAGTTCAATTTAAATATAAATTATCATATTTGTAATAAATAGTTAAAAATGTAATCTGCGAAAGCCATGTATTCATTTGTTCACACATATACTATAATAATAATAATAATAGCCCCTTCAGTCATAACTGACTATGGGAATGCGCCCCTGAGGTGACAGCCCTCAGCTGTATTTTATTTTATATTAACGTCATATAAGTGTATAATTTTATGCCATGTGGCTAGTAAAACAAAACTAGCAGAGTCGGGCGTCCAAAATTTTTTGGCCAACTCCACAATCCTGATGAAAATACTGGATGATAGTCACAGCAAGAGGGTCTGAAAATACACAGGAAAAAAGACATATATTATGAGAATTGATGCAAGAAATGATGACAAGGTGGAACTTGAAGAAACACCACTATAAGATGTAGAATCTTACACATTTCTTGACAGCAATATAGACAAAGTTGGAGGGACAGAC
Source organism: Oreohelix idahoensis (assembly GCA_024509875.1). NCBI lineage: Eukaryota > Metazoa > Mollusca > Gastropoda > Stylommatophora > Oreohelicidae > Oreohelix > Oreohelix idahoensis. The sequence goes on along the minus strand of JAMPIV010015709.1, from coordinate 317,686 downwards.
ATTGATATCAAAATGAGAATACAAAAAGTAACAGGAGTTTTCATTGCAATAGGAAACATATGAAGATCAAGAGAAATCAAGTCCAACACAAAAATAAGAATCTTCAAACTCAAATGTCAAGTCAGTCCTATTGTATGGCTCTGAATGTGAAGAACAACAAAGACAACAACCGAAAAGCTACAGACATTCATAAATAGGGGCTTGCGTAGAATAGAAGGATTGAAATGGCATGACAAGGTCACCAATGTGGAACTGATGACAAGACCCAAACAAGCACCAGTGGAACAAGAGACGAGAAGAAAATGCAGGCAATGGATAGAGTATACACTGATATGGCTAACATGCTGAATGATTGATTAGAAAGAAGAACTGATGTATGTAATCTGTACAAGCTATAATAGAGAATCTGAAAATATCTGAGCTCTCGAACATTCATATTTTTCAGCCAATTATTTTTATTCACCAGCATTTCTGTTGTCTTTTACCAACACTGTTGACCAAAATTGCCATCACTGCACTCCAGGCAAACCCACAGGTGCTCAGTCTCCCTCAGTAAATGTCAAAGGGTGGGAATGTTAATTGTTCCTGTTGCGCTGAATGCATCCTCTCCTACATCCATTCCAGCCAGTTCTACATTTGATGCCAAATTCCAGCAATCTTAGCCTTGTTGATTCATCTACAGTCTTGTTCTCAAACAGGCAATCATTAATTGTCCTTAGTATCTCTCCCGTATCCATTGCCAATGTCACTGCTGGGCTTGACTTGACTTTGATCCACTGTCATTGAGCGTCAGCTCTTGGCGGCCTTGATGCCATTATGTGGCACTGTGCAGTTTGTATAAGCTGTTTTAGGATGTCATAAAGTGTATAATCTATGGATGGGTTGTGTGGTAGGAGGAGATGTCTCATTCCTTGGAGTGCAGGGCACAGTAGTAGATGGTGTTCTACTGTCTCCAACAGGTTTGGGCAGTGCCTACATTTTGCGACACTGCTAGGCTAACATAAGCCATGGCAGTGCAGTGGTTAGTGCACTGGCTTCCAAGCTCAGTGGTCCTTGGTTTGATCCCCAGTTGAGGTGGGATTTTTTAGACCCGAAACGGCTCCGGGGGTCGACTCAGCCTCATGAACTGGATACCAGAGCAACTCTGGGAAGGTTAAAGGCGGCCGGCGTGATGTTGACCACATCAACTCTAGTGTACCGATGGTCAAGACAATATGGGCCTAACACCCTATTCCCAATATGCCTCAGTGGGCATGTAATGGGATCCTTTACCTACCTAGGCTAACACACAAATAATTTCAAGATGCTGTATTTATATACCTATTTAATCTACCTTTTATTTCAACTGGCCTGGATTCCACTGTGCGCATCAACCACAACCTCTTGCTCGACACATTTGTGCAACCCATATCTTCATTCATGCATTTTTTTGGGTCCACTTACTTATGGCATCTTCAAGGTCCACACTATTCTTCAAAGTTTTTTTTTTTTTTTAAAGTCCCCTTTCATCCTTATGTCTACTTCTTTTCGCCAAGTACTGCCAATGTGTTACCAGGGTCAAAACCCTGAGGAGGTAGATAAACCTGCTAAAAAAATGGGGAGCACTGCAACAAAACGATATAGAGACAACTTATGAAATGGCTAGAACAACTATTAAAGCCATATTCAAGTCTAAATGGGACACAGAACACCCAGGTCACATAAAATATGATGCCTATCACCAGCTATCTAGGCGAGACCAGGTCATCATTTTCCGCTTACGTATTGGTCACACAAGTATAGGATTGGCCCAACAGATATCTGCTCCTGTGGCACAAGCCCCACGGGAGCCGAACATCTGCTCCAGTCCTGCCCTTACAGCAGTGAACGGAGTAGCATATGGCAACAACCCACTTCTCTCAACGAAAAACTGTTTGGAGATCTCAGGAACCTTGAGCTGACTACCGCCTTTATTAGAGTCATTAATGTGGAAGTCTTGAGGGTGAATGACAAGGAAGAAGACACCCTGATAATAACACTGAAACCTAAAACCAATGTCATAAAAGGTGACCAAGGAAGGAGACAAATTTGGACAAAAAGCACTGATCCATATTTCAGGAAGAAAATGACATCAATATCAAGGTTGTTCTTAAAAACGCAACTCTCAGAGACTTACCAACATTTGGGACAGAGAAAACCGCTAGAAACACAAGCCCCCAGAAATTATTGAAGTAGGTCAGTAGACCATTGGCAGCCCCCTCACTGGTCGGATAGGCCAGCTCACAGGCCAGCTCATACATCATTGGCACAGCAGCATTGAATAAAACATTGGCTGTGATGACCGTTACGTACACATAAACTGAAATGAAAAACCAGATGAAAGTATCAGTGAGAAAATGTGAATGTAAACATAAATGAAATTGGTCTAAATCAGAATATTTCATTCAAATGTCAAGTCAGTCCCACTGTATGGCTCTTATTGTTATTGTTAATCAGAATTGACCTCACTGCCCTCAGGGCTAACCCATAGGTGCTCAGTCTCCCTCAGCAAATGTCGAAGAGTGCGAATGCTAATTGTACCTGTAGCACGCTGGTTGTACATACGACAGATGCATCCTCTCTCACGTCCATCTCTGCTAGTCCCACGTTTGATACCAAACTCCAACAGTCTCAGCCTTGTTGATTCATCCATTGCAGTGTCATTATCTAGCAGGCGATCATTAACTGCACTTAGTATCTCTCCCTTATCCATATCCAGTGTCCCCATTATGGGTGCTCTCAAGCCCAGTCTGTCACCTCTTTCATTGCCACATACCCCTGCATGAACAGGACAGATCCACACCAGTTGAAAACTTGAGGATCCTACTGATGTTTTCCATTCCTGCCACAGAACATCCATTCTGAACTTTCCGAAGCATGGCCTGAGAGTCTGACAATATAACTGCCCTGGTTGAGGGAGTTTCAGACAGCCACCTCAGTGCTGCAGTAACTGCCTCTACCTCCATTCTCATGCTGGAGGTTATTGTCATGTAGGCTCCACTCTGTTCAGCAACAACCCTGCTTTTTATTCTCGCAGAGAAGCCCCATCCTCATTTCTCACCACACACTACAGACCCATCAGTGTACACAATGGCTTCATCATCCCCAGCATGATCACTTATCAGCTGATTAATCTCCAGCTCTGCTTTTCCATTGCCCCAAGATCTGCACTCTCTGCCAAAGCTAATGATGACCTGCTGGTAGCTTATCCATTTCTCCCCCGACTTACTCCTCCCTTCCCCTTTGGATATATTTTCAACCTTGTTCATCTGACCAATCGTAGCCTCTACCTGTGCCATCCATGACTGATAGTAGAATCTCAGCCATGTATGGCTCTGAGATATGGAGAACAACAAAAACAACAACCAAAAAAAAGCTACAGATTTTCATAAATGGGTGCTTGCATAGAGTAGAAGGATTGAAGTGGTATACCAGAAATGCTAACATGGTACTGATGACAAGAACCAGACTAGTGACAGTGGTTCAAGAGATGAGAAGAAGATGATGGCGATGGATAGGACACACATTGATGAAACCTGTTGATAGAATTACAAAGCAGTAATGGTTCTGGAATTTCGAGTGTAAAATAGGTAGAGGAAGACCAAAGAACACATGAAGAGAACAGGAGACAGAAATGAAATAAGACATGGAAAGATCTTGAGTAGACGGCACGGGACAGAAAAACTTGGCATAAGTTTGTTGAAGGCTTATGTTCCTTGGGGAACTGAAGGGTGGTAATGATGATGATGATAAAGGTAAAGGATCCCGTTACAAGCCCAAAGAGGCATATTGGGAATATGGTGTTAGGTCCATATTTTCTTGACCATCGGCACACTAGGGGTGATGTGGTCAGCATCACGCCGGCCACCTTAACCATCCCAGAATTTGCTCTGGTACCCAATTGGGGCTGGGTCGACCCAGGAGCCGTTTGCGGCCTAAAAAAAATCCCACCTCATCTGGGGATCGAACCATGGACCACTGAGCTAGGAAGCCAGTGCACTAACTACTATGCTACCGCGGCTCCCGATGATGATAAACTGAAATTAAAACTAGATGAAAGTATTCGTGGAGACAATGTAATATGAGCAAAGCTTCATCACTCCTGTCCAATGTAGTTCCAGATGACTCTTAGGAGACAGAACATAATAGGACTACCTCATACATACCGCATGAGATGACTAGTTGTGTATAGGGCTGGCCACTTCATCACATAGAACAAACTGCTACAGAAGCTACTCATGCCACAGCACATGAATGCTTTAATGCAGGCATCTTGCAAGGGAGCTACAGTGGTGGCTCAGTGCTCCTGTGGAGCTACACAAAAAGTGATGATGATAGTAGTGATGATGATGAAAAGTGTGCAATCATTAGTATGTCTTACCATCTGCATAAGGTATAACATCGATAAGCACCAAGGCAAAGGCGATAAGGGAACCAGTCCCCAAGATGTACATGACTAGTATAAACATCTTGATGAAACGAACAAACAAGTCTGCAAATCTATTTGGAAAGACAAAAACAAAATATATTTCTTTACTTCTTGTATGGTACATGTTATAAGTGGTAGATATCGTCATTGTCATCCAACTCTTCAAGGAGATTCTTCAACTACCATGCCTAGTGGCATAGGAGATCATGTCTCTCCGCATTTTCCTGTACAATATATCACTTCTGTTGTTGACCTCCTTCCATGCCACAATGACAGATTGTCCAGTATTTGCTCTCTTTGTCTTCCCCTATCTCTTTTTCCCTTCAATCTTCCGTGTTGTTATGATATATTCCAGCTTTCCTCTTCTCAGAAGATGCCCAAAAAAAAGTGGATTGCTTCTTTTGAACTTGTGAAATAAGTTTCCTTTGCGCATTGGCCTCTTTTAAGACATCCTCATTACTCTCTTTGGCCGTCCATGGCAAGAGGATTAGACTAACAACAAAATCATGCGAGGTCTTCCTGTCCCGTGCCTTCAGTCTCACCCTGTCCATATCTGTCACCAGCTCTCTTCTCTGAAGTTTTTTGATCTCCCTCTGCCTCTCTGACCCTTGGTATTCCAGAAGAAGGACTGCCTTGTAACGCTATAAATTCCACCCTGTCATCAAAGAAGTACATTTTGCCAAGGCAACATTTTTTTTACCTAATTTTAAAAACGAGGAAAAACTTACACACCACCAAAATAATATTTATAGAATGTGTCATTCCTGTAATACACACACTGGGACCCTTGCCAGCGCTATGGAGTTCATGCACTGTGTGATCTAAGACAGGAGAACAGAGCACGTGGGAAGTTGTCCGTTTATAGAGTTGTCCAATTATAGAGGTAGCCCCATGTAGGTTTCCTGTTGATTTCTAAACAAAGACAGAAAGAACATGACAACTGCACCTTCAGCCATGTCATACAAGCCAACTAATGAGGTTCTGCATGGGGTCGACAACCTCTTAATGTCAAACAGATTGTCACAGAAACTACCGCTGCACGAGCATGTGACTGCTTGGTGCAGGCTTTCTGCCAGGGGACCAGCTGCAGTGGTTGCTGTAAGCTCTGTAAGGAGCACAAAAGAAAAATGCTGGAAGTAATGCTATTAAAGAGGTTTCCTCAATGTCTGTCATATCCAGCGATGTGGTAGACAACCTACTGCTACTTCACTTCTTTCTTTCTTGACCGTCAAAGCAGTCAGTGGCCATCATGCCTGGTGGCGTCTTGTAGGGCAGCAACAAATTGATTCCACTTTGCTCGGTCGGTGGGCATCGTTTCGTACAGTGCCCCAACTCTGGTTCATTTTTTGCATCTCAGCCTCCACAGCCCTCCGCCAAGTTGTTTTTGGTCGGCCTCTCTTTCGTTTTCCTTCAGGGGTCCATAGCATAGCTGTTCTTGTGATGGCATCGGGGTCTCTTCTGAGGACATGGCCAACCCAACTCCAGCGTCTGCCAGCTATGATGGTATGCATGTCCTCTTGCTTGCTCTGAGTAAGCAGATCTTGGTTGGTGATGGTATTCGGCCAAAAGATTCTGAGAATTTTTCTTAGGCAGGTTGTGTGGAAAGAGGACAATTTCGACATTTTCTTCTCTGTTACTCTCCAGCATTCTGCGTCATGCTACTTCACTTAACTAAAGATATTTATGGCCCTTACATTTACCATCCTGTTACTATGGAAACTAATGTTTCATGCAGCAGTGCCATCACTACTGTTTAAATTCATCAAATAATACCGATTGAGGAAGACGAGGGGGACTACAGTAAGACAGACTGGAATGGATGGATATGAGAAAAATTCAAAAAAAAGGTGATTCTTCTTATTAGGACAAATGACAAAGAAAATAACCAATGTAGCGGCCACAAGGCCTTCATCATGGAAAGAAAAGAAAGTGAGAGCTAAGTAGGGAACATGAGAAAATACATTAAATATGGATACCATCCTTAAAATCTAAAAAGACCTCGGTCTGAGGTGATCTTTTCCATTCTTTTTCTATTTTTCCTGTCAATCGGCATTTATATATAATTTTTTTTCCCTTCCTCCATTTACACATTTTTTCTTCTTTTACTTCCTACCTAATTCATTATTATTATTATATTTGGGTCGTTGCTAATTACGTTTCCCTTCTTAGCATTTACTTTTTTATTACTTTTCCCTTCTTAGCATTTACTTTTTACACCCGAAAGTGGCAGTCATTTTATGGACACATGAAGTCTTTAGTAGATTTTATGGATAGTACTCATTTTTAATTTGTTCTCTAATGTTTGCTATTTAGCTCTCATTTTCTTTCAAATAATACTAAATATCCATCAACTGTTAAGAGGGTTAAAAAGGTCAAGGTAGTTGTCGTAATTTTTTATAAGATAGGTATGAGATATTTATGGTCCTGTTCGAGCAGAGGTGATAGTGGTAACTATGTGAGAGTAAGGTGTAAGAGATAGTTTTTATCACGAGGGGGATAGTGTAAGAGAAAGAACAGTCTCAGGATTGAGTAATATTTATAATCCAGCCTCTTTACAACAATATTTAAATCAGACGCACTTTCTCTCCTTGTACTAAATACAAGTTACACTACACTCACGTACACACAATTTTGTGACAAGTACGCACAAACGTGAAAACAAACTATGGATAACATATATGGGCAGGGGTTGACCAACACAATAACTTAAGGTTTATTAAGTTTATTATCACTAGAAAATCACAACATCAAAGCATATACATCAATAAACATGGTTTACAGACAAAAATGAAAATTAACCCAGTAGGCCCTCCCCTCTTGTAAAGGAAAACAAAGAAGATCCCAACAGAGGTAATTAACCCAAAAAAATGATCAAAAAGTTAACAATGAGGTAGGGAATAGTCAGTACGGAAAAGAACAAGTTCCTAATTTAATCTATCCCGTGAATACTCAGATTAGTGAGGAAAAAAAACAATGAAGATTAGTATACTGATGGTAACAAAAGAAAATAAGTTTCTCTCTTTCTGTTCATTCACTTCACTCATACAGTGGCCACATTCATATTCGCTTACCCAATAGTTGTCGCAGATATTCCATGGAAATAAACTCTAACAAGTACTATGCCTATATAGAGTCTGATTCTTTGCCAATTTCAGCCCCAGACTATTCTGGTTGCTAGGTATATTGTTCCGGTGTTGTCTAGCCTCTGGTGGCTGAGACACTCTGAGACGTGATAAAAAAATGTTAATTGGTAATAACCATCGGCTGTTCTCTGAGGTGATGGCCGAGTCTGAACAGTGAGTTCTCTTGAGTAAAATCCCGTGAAAAAAACTACTGTCAGATAATTATATATATATATTGCCACAGCAGGCTGATAATATTTATATGAAAAAAAATTCTCGTACTGTTCCGTTCCAGTTACTGTTATAAATTATTGTTAGTTTTCTTATTTTTGGCCTCTCTCAAGAATGAAGAAGGTGGATCCCACAGGGTCACAACACGATTCAACAACAATAATCTCTGGATGCTTATAAGAACAAAAGACCCTAAGACCACTAGTTCCCAGGGTTATGATCAGCCTAGATTTTAGGAAGAAATACAAACATGTTAACAATAATATAAATATCCTAACCTATCACGCATTACGGCAAGACTACTCCGGTATTAAATTATACTTAAAAACCACAAGTGTCTAGCTTATCTTATCGCTTTTAACACGAGATATGAACACTAGTCATTTATAAAATTACACATGATGAATAGAAGTAAATTGTATTCCGTCAATTATCAATCGCCTTCTTCTTCTTCTTCGATCCTCAACCACCGACCGTCAAAGCAGTCAGTGGCCATCACGCCTAGTGGCGTCTTGTAGGGCAACAACAAATTGATTCCACTTTGCACGGTCGGTGGCCATCCTTCGTACAGTGCCCCAACTCTGGTTCATTCTTTGCATCTCAGCCTCCACAGTCCTCCGCCAAGTTGTTTTTGGTCGGCCTCTCTTTCGCTTTCCTTCAGGGGTCCAAAGCATAGCTGTTCTTGTGATGGCATCGGGGTCTCTTCTGAGGACATGACCAACCCAGCTCCAGCGTCTGCCAGCTATGATGGTGTGCATGTCCTCTTGCTTGCTGCGAGTAAGCAGATCTTGGTTGGTGATGGTATTCAGCCAAAAGATGCGGTGAATTTTTCTTAGGCATGTTGTGTGAAAAGAGGACAATTTTGACATTTCCTTCTCTGTGACTCTCCAGCATTCCGCACCATAGAGAAGCACAGAAAGCACGCAACTCTGGTATAATCTTAATTTTGTGCTTGTGCTGTATTGGGAGGACTTCCAAATGTTATTTAGGCTAAAGAAGGCTGTTCTTGCCTTATTCATTCTGATGTTGATGTCTTTGCCTGCCCCACCGTCTGGTGTTACTATGCTTCCTAGGTATGTGAAGGTATCTGTCTGTACCAGTTGCTGATTCCTTACTGATATGGGCTCAGGGTTGCTCACATTGAGCGTCATGACCTCAGACTTCTTTAAATTGATGTTCAAGCCCACCTGCTGGCTAAATTTATTAAGTCTATCCGTTTTTTCCTGGATGTGTTGATGCGAATGTGCCAGCAGTGCAATGTCATCTGCATATTCCAGATCTTCCAATGTAGAAAATGTAGTCCATCTTATTCCTCTTGGACTGCCCTCTGTTGTCTGGCGCATCACCCAGTCTATGACTGTTAAAAATAGAGTGGTTGATAAGGGGCATCCCTGTCGTACTCCTGTCTTCACCTCGAAGGTTAGGTTGCTCTGCCCAACACTACATGTAAAGTTGGCATAGAGGCTTTTTATGATTGACACTATGCAGCTTGGAATTCCATAAGCCCTCAGTATTTTCCATAAACTGTCCCTATGTATGCTGTCAAAAGCCTTTTCAAAATCAAAAAAATTTATGTAAAGCTGTCTTTGCCATTCTGAGCACTGCTCTATTATGTTCCTGAGAGTGAATATATGGTCTACACATCTTCTGTTCTTTCTAAATCCTGCTTGTTCTTTCCTCAGTTTGTAGTCTACTGCCTTTGAAATTCTCTGTATAATTATCCTGCCTAGTATTTTGCTGGGAACTGAGAGAAGAGTGATTCCTCTCCAATTATTGCAGTCTGCAAGATCTCCCTTCTTGGACAATTTGACAATTATTCCTTTGTTCCACTCTGATGGTGTTGTCCCCGTTTTCCACACTTGTGCAAATAGTGGTTCTAGTAGTTCTGCTGCTAGCTCAGGGTCTGTCTTAAATAGCTCTGCATTTAAGTTATCATGGCCCGGAGCTTTACTGTTCTTTAACCCTTTGATTGCTGTGATGATTTCTTCTTTTCGTGGAATGTCTGTATTTACATCTAGATCGTTTTCAGCCTCAGGAACATTCAATTGTGTCTCTGGTATTTCCTTGTTCAGAGTTTCTCTGAAGTGCTCTGCCCATCTTGTTTCCTGTCCCTCTGCTGTCGTGATGAGATTTCCTTGCTTATCTCTTACTAATGTAATATTGTTTGCACCTTGTTTTCCGCTGATGAATTTAGTTATTTTGTATACTGTGCTTTGTTCATTTCTCAGTGCTGCCTCTTCTGCCTGTTTTGCAAGATCGTCTAGGAAATTCCTTTTGTTGGCTCGGGTTTGGCGTTTAACTTCCCTGTCCAGCTGGCTGTACTGTTCGCTATATAGTTGCTTTAACCTGGGGGACTTCGCTTCTGTTTTCTTTCTTTTCATTTCCTTTCTCATCTTTATGGTGTTTAGTGTTTCTGGTGTTATCCAGTCTTGCTTCTTCCTTTCCTGGAATCCTAAGCATGATTTGCTACTTTCCTTGTATATTGTTGAAATGGTGTTGAAATTCTGGTCTATATCATCAGTCAATGTCTTTTCCTGGCTTTTGGCAAATTGATATCGTTTCTTAATGTCGGCCGCAAAAGCTTTTCTGGTAAGGGGGTCCTTCAATTTGCTGATGTCAAACCTTTTCTGTGTAGTTACAGTTGGTCCAGCCCTTCTTAGTTTCACTTTCAGTTTTGCTACTACTAAATGGTGATCACTTCCCACATCTGCACCTCTTCTTACCTTCACATCTTGTAATGCATGTCTCCATCTACCGTTAACCATGATGTGGTCTATCTGGTTTCTGTCCCGACCATTTGGTGATTCCCATGTTAACTTGTAAATTTCCTTATGTGGGAAAAGTGTTCCTCCAATGACCAGGTTGTTAATGCTACAGAAACGTATTAGCTTATCCCCATTTTCGTTTGCTGTTCCGCTGCCGCATTTCCCCATTGTTCTTTCATTGTATGTATTTTGTGTACCAACTTTCACATTGAGGTCTCCCATTACTATAACAAGATCATATCTAGGTGTGTCTTCCATTTCTTTCTGCAGTTGTTGATAGAATTCATCCTTGACCTCCTCATCGCTATCATTCGTTGGTGCATAGCATTGTATTATTGTAGTGTTGGTGTATCTCCCTCTCAATCGTATCAGTCTGTTGTTGATGGGTTTCCATTCCAGTAATGTCCTTTCTATCCCTTTCTGTAGAATAATGGCTACGCCTTCACTGTGCTGTCCATCCTCTCTTCCAGAGTAAAGTACTGTTTCTCCTGTTGCTGTTTTAACTTTTCCTGCCCCTGTCCATCTGCTCTCACTTATCCCCAGGATGTGTAACCTATAGTTTCTCATTTCTGCCGTGACCTGTCTTAGTTTACCTGTCTCGTACATTGTCCTGACATTCCAAAATCCTATTCTTGTATCCTGTTTTGCGGTCAGGACATCCGTTTTCATGTCAGTGGCTTCCTTTCGGCTTTCACCACTGACAGTCATAAGAGCCACAGACTCCGAATGTCCATCCCGCAGCAAAGTTTGTTCATTTGATGTTGTTTCCGTAACTTCATTATTTTTTTTACATAGACAGGGGTGTCAGCCCTATGCTAAAACCCCCAACCTGGAGGACCAGGGTACCAGCTTTTGTCTGACCCCTACCCACACAGACCAGTCCAGCTTAGTTGAACCTACCAGGAGTAAAACTCCCACTGGCATAGCTCTGGGGATTGTCAGGGTACGCAAGCTGCCATACCGCTACAAGGTATAGGTACCATTGATGGCAGATCAATCGCCTAGCGTCTATTAATTAATTAAAGCATCTCTTACTGGGGAATAGCGAGTAATTAAATTTACGTTACAGCTGGAAAAATTAGCTATATGTTATTTAATACGCCATTCAATTTACACAGAAAATCCCAGTGAAATATAATGAAAACTTTAACGCGTTAGATTCCTTAAATGCTAATATATATATTTACCGCAACACAGACAAATGAACTATCTCCATGAATCTAAGTAATCCAATTGTAATATGGCTCTTATGATAGAGAGCTAGATATTATCAAAAAATTTCTGAAGCGACTGATAACTGAGTTTTTTAGTGGATGGGCATATATACTGAAATAGCACAATCTTGCTGGCAGATGACGAAATTCACACCTTTGCCGATCGGGGAACTCAGGCGGGGTTTTCTTCCAATATAAAGGATTTCTCCGTCCGCTCTGTTACCTGGTGTTAATCAACAACAAAGGTTTTCAGATCTCGGTGATTGCCGGGCGTGTAGGGAACTTCAAAGCAGTTCACCTTCCACGTGTTTGTTGTCATAATCTGACAGCTCTGGTTTCATCGAGCTTCAGGCAAACGCACTTGGCCCGTCCCCTTTTGAAGGAATGACAGAGATCTGAATAGCTGTTTCGTCAGCGCGTGGAACAAGACAAAATAGGTGTGGCTAAAACTGAGTTCGACAGCTAGCAAAAAGGCATGGCTTATGTGTAATAACCCGTGCATGCTAATTAGTAAAGCAAGGTGGACCCAAGGTGGAACGTAATGAGGGGCGCCGATGGGAAGCAAGAGGACGGATTAACTGTAGTCTGTTCTCATAACCTGTCACAGTAGTCCCATAGCAGAGACTGCTGCAAAAGAGTGAAATGTTAGAGACTTTACCATACAAGGTCAAGCTTTATGAGGTGGGGGTGACTAGTTCCCTTTCTTAGCTGCTTTTACCTTCCATAATTCAAGAGCAGTCAAATACCCATTTACAGCTGGGTAGACTGAGGCATGTCTCATAGAAAGAAAATAAAAAAAAAATAAAGAAGTCCTAGAAAACCTAGGAATGAAAAGAGAATTAATGAAAGAGATCAAAATTAGACAGCTAAAATATTTTGGCTATGTAATAATACACAACACCTCACTGAAGACCATAACAGAAGGGAGAGTTGAAGGCAAATGTGCAAGAGGAAGACAGTGCTATAAGCGCAAAGATAACATCAAGAGATGGACAGGAAAGAGTCTATCAGAGTGCACCATCAAGACAAGAGACAGAAGACATTGGAGATCCATGGCAGCCAGCCTTCGATGCGAAGGTGGAACCTGATGATGATGTACACAGCTGTAAATGGGTACCTGACTCTTCTCTTGAGTTATGGAAAGCAAAGGCAGTGAGGTAGGGAACTGTTCACCCCACCTCATAAAGCTGGACCTAGTATAGTGAAGTCTCTAACACTTCACTACCTTATGACATTATCTGCTAGATGACTACCTTTTCCTAAGAGACTTACCTTCCAATAATTAATGCTGCTACACAGGCCCCCACTGTAGCATAGAAGCCTATCCAGCCAGCAGTTGTCTGAGTGGAAAAAAAAAGAAAGTTATTTTAGCTTTTATAATTGTAAGATTCAAGTACAGTCACTGTTGCCCATGTGTTACCAGACCCCGAAAGGGAAGCAAATAACTGTAACACTGTTCCCTACCATGCATGTCGTAAAAAGCGACTAAGGGGGGTTGGGCATGGGGCTGGTTACATCATCCTGTAAATAATGTTAAAACCACAAAAACTTCAACAAACAATGGACAGATCTTACTTACTTACTTAGTCATTCCTCGTCTACCGTGTGGTGTAGAGGTTTGCCAGAGAGAACACCATACTATCCTACTGGCTGTGTTCTTCCTGGCCTGGTTCCAATCTAGTCCTTGGTCCTTCAGAGATTGTCTAATGTTTTCAATGGACAGGTCAACTAAGGAAAATAAAAATCAGCCGCGTAGGGAGGTGTATGATGCAACACAGAGAAAGCTGAAAGGAGTCTGTGTTGCTGACTAACCTTCTTTCTTCTAGGAGAACCTCCAGATTTGGCACCTGTAACGGTTGGGATATTGAACAAACAAGGGAAAATGGTACAGGTGGCAGCAGAAATGTAGAACACATGGAAAAGAGAACTGGAGACAGACATAACAGTGATGAAGGAGATATGTAAAGACCTTGAGCTGATGGCACAGGACAGGAAAACTTGGCATAAGTTGCTGAAGGCCTATGTTCCTTTGAGAGTTGAAAGGTGAAAGAAGACGGTCATTATATCAGCTACCATCTATCACAGAGAGACAGAAAATAAAATACAACTGCATAGGCTACCTCTACAAGCCTCCAGCAATAGAGTAACTGACTACGAGGCAACGGCATGCCCGAGAGGAAACTTAAAAAAATCTGGACGAAACATGGTATGATGCTGAAAAAAGCAATATACCTCACAGAAGAACGAAAGGGGTGCAATGGAATTTACTTCTCTCTTACACAAATTCCATCCTTGGACCACTAACCAAGACCATGAAACACCTCCAAGTGCTATTTAATTGCATACGAGGTTGCAAAACCAACGGGCTGATCACCCGTTTGCCAGTCACTTCGATTACGGAAACAACAGCAAATGGATTGATTTGCCGTTGCCCTAAAGATGCCAATAGGCGTGATGGGAAACAATGGCAAAGAAAACCTATCTGCTGTTGCCCTAAGACGCCACTAGGCGTAATGGCCACTGACTGCTTTGACGGTCGGTGGCTAAGGACAGAAGAAGAGGTTGCAAAAGCTGATGTTATATAATTACGTCTGAGGTCACAAACAACACCAGGTGTTATTTAATTACACCTGAGGTCATAAACAACACGTGGTTAATTCTAATTATATCTTCTTCTTCTTCTCATTCCTCGTTCGCCCTCAGACATCGACATAAATGACATAATAAAGGCAGTTTTCAGCTCATTGTTCCTGAAATCTCAAAACACTTTTTCGTGGAGGGAAGTGAGTTGTTGTTATGTGCTACTTTGTTCACTGCTGTAAGTTGTGCAGGACTGAAGCAGATGTCCGGCAGTTATGGGGCTGGTGCCACAGCAGCAGAGATCTGTTGTACCAATCCTGTACCTATGGTATAGATGGTACCTCAACCTTTAGTGACCAGTACCTAAGTGGAAAATGATTTCGTGGTCTCCCCTGGATAACTGGTGATAGGCATCATACTTTATGTGACCTGGGTGTTCTCTTGCCCATTTAGACTTGAATATGTCTTTTATAGTTGTTTTAGCCATTTCATAAGTTGTCTCTATATCGTTTTGTTGCAGCGCTCCGCCTTCTTTAGTAAGTTTATCTGCCTCTTTGTTGCATCTAGTTTCACAATATCAGGTGTTATCTAATTACTTATAAGGCCACAACACCAAATGATATCTAATTACATCTGATGTCACAACACCAGGTGATATATAATTACATCTCATATCAGAACACCAGGTGATATCTAATTACATCTGATATGAGAACACTGGGTGACATCTAATTACATCTGATGTGAGAACACCAGGTGATATCTAATTACATCTGATGTGAGAACACCAGGTGATATCTAATTACATCTGATGTCACAACACCAGGTGATATCTAACTGCATCTGATGTCACAACACCAGATGATATCTAATTGCATCTCATGTCAGAACACCAGGAGGTATCTAATTACATCTCATGTCACAACACTAGGTGATATCTAATTACATCTGATGTCACAACACAAGTTGATGACTAATGACATCTGGTGTCACAACACCAGGGAATATTTAATTACATCTGATGTCACTGTCGCGAGAGGCGAGTAATTCTGCATTTAAATTCTTAAAACCTATTGCCGATATTTTGCCGATAAATGTTACAAGGCATGTGAAAGCAGTGAATGGTGAAAACCCATTGTCCAAAATAAACAGCGGTCTTCTTAAGTCATGGGAAAGCCACAAATGTTGCATGGAATGTTTACATAACAATGAGACATTACACCAACAGACCATCGATGGACAATTGGAAGTAGCCACCACTACGTCTCGGTTGTGTTTACACAATGGCGGTAATACACAAGTATTATTTTGGCTAGTAACAGAGCATAATGGACGACAAGAGACAGTTCAGCGAGGAAGCTTTTCAATGAGTATTTTGGTAAGTCGGATCTCATGGAACAGACAAAGTAATATTGGATTAACGGAGACCCAAAGTCTGGGCGAAGATCAATATGAAAGAAGAAATTATAAAGAGAATAACAACACTGCATGCAGACACCCAAAAGACGAATGCAGACGGATGGTCTGGGTGAAGCAAAACACGAATGAGATCATAGCAAAATATTATAGAAACTTTACAGAGTAATTGTTGCGCACAGATTCTTTTGTGTGGTAGTCTGTGACGCACAGATTACTTTTAGTAGGCATACAAATGTAAAGTATAACTATTTGTCTGATGAAAAGTATTTTATTTGAGAATCAATGATTCTTAGTCTAAGGGACAGAACCCTGATTGATCGATGTTATATTCGGTTATATGGGTTATCTGTTCTTGTGTCTCAATCTGGCGTATGAATACTAGATTTACGTCATTTTTCGTCTGGTATGGCCAGAAACAGATTGGTCTTGCTTAAAATGTTTATGGCCCGAATTTATATTTATTCCTTGACTATTTAAAGTGATTCGGTCTTGTATCTTTGTATTTCTATGTCGGACTATTTTGTGAGCTGAACTCTGGGGTGAAAGGCTTTTCTGCCCATGCGTCGATTTTGTGGGTGGACAGAGAAGGCTGTCATGTCGTCGCTACTATGGGCTGGTCGATTAGAAAGTTTGAAGATTGATCTCTGTGACTTATTCTAGGAAGGAGATTGTTTCTCTGTATGATCATATTATCAGAGATTCTCCTAATGTCCATTATTAACGCCTAGGAATGGCGTGCGTTATTCACTAGTGTGTGTTTTCCTAAAGCCAGGTAAAACCAAAACCTTTTTGCTGAACTTTTTTGCTAAGCCTAGATGGGAGATGTATTATCGTGCATCTAGGATTGTTGACTACAGATGAAGATGAAGTGTTATCTAGCAGCACTAGATCACTTGATGTAACCAGCCTTATTGATAGCAGATATGTATAGAAGCCCAATGGGGACATTTACGTATGAATAACGAAGTAATTCTACTTCATAATTTTTCATCCTGGGTGAGTGAAGCTCACGGAGGAGAGCCATTTTGGATTCCCGCCATTGTAAGCGGATCATTGTCGGAGAACAGAAAAGGTCTTATTATCTGATGATGGTACAGAGATCTACATATTATGAAAACCCACTACTGTGGTTTAACATTGTTACTATAAACATTGGATGAATTTACGGCTTGAGAAACTTAGCCAGGAGAAGGTTCTGTCAGTGAACCATTGTTGATGATTATGTATCCACCTTAACTGACGCGATTAGTCAGTTGAAGCATGAGACGATAGACAACCAGAATATTGAGTGCTTGTCTACTATCGTTCCATTATATTTACATGCCACATAAATGCACATCTGATATTGTCACCCATTTTTCAAGTATACGATGATTTTTGTGCCAACCTGTTCAAATGACTGTAATCGTGATGTCGAAGTGTACGTCCATTATTAAATGTATGAAACGTCATCAGCAGTCTACCCTTTATTGACTTCTAACTATGATTGAGTGAGTGACTTGTCAACTCAACAGAACTGTACACACATTCGCGTCCTTTACATCTACATTCTCACTCGATGTCAGCACTGTGTCGGAACGAGTTGACCATTCGTCTACGTGTCCAGTATGACCTTATGAAAGCAGTAACATCACAACAAAAACGCCTTTATCAGTAATGAAGACTGGTTGTCTGACTAAAGTAAGACGAACGAAACTTCACATGACATCAGAAGAGAACACGGAAATCGCCAGCGGCCATTCGGACACGATATAACTCAGTGAAGTTCGTCTCTCAGTATTGCAAAGAGAAGCATTCCGCCAGACCGACTTGTTTCTATATTTCACGAGGAAGAATCAGGACATGAAGTCAGTGATTTCTTTATATGGAAACCAAGGTTAGTGTACTATAGTTTGCACATCATTAATATACATCCATTTTAATTCCAGTTATATATATACATATTTTCCATAAATATAACACTTATAAATACTAGTCACGTTTTACTATAATATTATATTTTACATTATTAAGTACAGGTTGCAATAAACACCGAGCAGAGAATTATTATATTTATAAGATTGCACAGTTTCCCGTAACTATAATGAAGTAAATACAAGACACTTTGTTTTTGCTTTTTACATTACCCGTTAACAGTGCAGTAAACACCGCGTAGTCATTCATTATAATGATAAGATTTCACAGACAAGAACACACTGCATGCTTAGCATAGGTTATGGGGTACTTATAAGGCTTTATCATTTTATCCATCGCAGTGGTAGAGACAGGGACCCTTTGAGATAACTCAGCCTTCGTCTTACTACCCTGTCTGGCGCAAATCACGGGACAAGCTGAATGAGTAGGGCCAACCAGATATACTGCGACGACACGTATCTCACAGATATTTAACGGCAACAAACTTACCAACAAACAACGGGGGTTTTAGGAAGGAATTTGCCAGGCGGCGATGGATACTTTCTACTATCAACCACCCACACAAAAAAGTAATCACAAATTACCTATAATAATGGATGCATTACTAAGAGCTGTCTACGTGAATTATTGATCAGAAGTTGCATGAGTATATGGACGATCTTTTACTAAGAGCTGTCTACGTGAATTATTGATCAGAAGTTGCATGAGTATACGAACGATCTTTTACAACAAGTGCCTACGTGAATTATCGATCAGAAGTTGCATGAGTATACAGACGATCTTTTACAACAAATGCCTATGAAAATTCTTGAGATTCTAAATTACCTACAGTAAGGGACAGATTCTCAAGTAAACCTGCTGCGCCACTCAATACAAATATATAAAATATTTCCACCATCATCACCACATGAGCAAAATATCTTCACCACAAAGAGACATCTGCATACCAGACGAAGTCTCTACAGAAAAACATTGCGGTCTACACAACCGATGACCAAGCCAACTCAGCCGCTCATTTCATTGTCAACACTCGCATTGTGAAGAACAAAAGATCAGGCCATCGACACCTGAAGAAAAGTCAGTGAGCCGGACAATGTTATTGAATGCAGAAAAAGACATGGCCATAGCGTACAAACACCCAGAGTTTTATTAACAGTCCTTCAGAGACCAAGAAACAAGATATCCTTTTTTTAGTATTTAGGATTAGATTAAATTCAGCATCATCATCACATAGTATAGACTTAAGATTCATTTGTGTATTTTTGCATTTAACTATTTTCTTCTTTTCCAGGTATAGTTAATGTTAGTTCTTATTGTATTTGTATTATTGTAATTGGATGTTGTGTTACCTTTAAGTGATTCAATAAATGTTGTAGTTGGGTTTGCGTTACCAACACACGTTAATTACATATATAGAGAAGAAAAGAAAGTGTGCGAGAGAGTGTGGTAAAAGAGGTTACTAGTGTTATTAATTAGGGGTAAACAGATTGAGGTCAAGCTGTGTAAGTTCCCTGAGTCTAATTGTTGATGATGATGATTCTCAGAGTCCCTATCCGCCACCTCTCAGATCTCAATCTGTGTAAAATAGGCTCTGTGATGTTGTGTGGCTGAGTGTGTCTAGGGTAATGTATTTAATATAAGGACGAAATAACATGTAAACAGAACTGTAACTCAATAATATTAAAATGAGTAAGACTTTTGTTAAAGTTTAGGTAATTATTTACAATTTAATTTCCCTGTACCTCAATTTTCTGGGACAGGGAATGTCAAACTCAATAAATTTGTTTATATACACTATTGAAAATAAATAACTGGAACTCTGTCCAAGTATCTTGTTTCTAGGAATAAAGATCACTATAAGAATTCCACCTACTGATCCGTCTATCTGCTTGTACGTATCACTGTTCATATGTTGGACAGATTGTCTTTGTCATCATCTTACGGTGAGTGTAATATTTATTATTTTTATTATTATTATTGTGGTGGAATATTTGATGTTACACTCTCAGTGCCGGTATAACGGACTTAACTTATAAAATGGTGACAACTGTTGGCCCTTTGGTCCTCAAATACATTCAACTGGCTTTAGAGCTGAAGAACTGGGGTAGCTGCGGCAACAAGGCTGAGCGTTCCTCCCAAAGTTTCTTCCCTCACCCGGTTTCCTGCCACCAATAAGTATGCGGGTATACGACCCTCAAACAAGAATATCACATATCATAAGCCTGACTTTGGCAGTTAATGGGTTCTACCACTGCCTTACGTGTCCAGACGGTGAAAGCTTTGGTCACACAGGCTCTCCCTCTGATGTCAGCTTTAGATAGTTTTAATTTCAAATGGCGGTTTTTGCCAACGAAAAGTTAATTTTATTGCCCGCAAGCTACTCTACGCCTTGACCAATCAGATCGCGTGTCAAGAAATTTCTAACATTCTCACGCAACCAAATTGAGCAGTTGATAAGTGTGTTTGTTCGTCTGTCTCAATTTTTATTTATACCATATCTTTGTTATTAATGAGTCGATTTTTAATATTAAAAGTGATTATTAAAAGGACAACTGTCCTCTATCTTCCTATATAGTTTCTCTTTACCCATTTATCCTTGTTTTCATCTGGGGAATTTTTTCCTAATTTATAGTGCTCTGTTCACTGAACTAAAATATTAATAAAATACTTGTCTAAGGCCAGATTAATTTATTATAAGGGAAAAATTTATGATATATATTAACCATGTATTAGCACTACCCTTCAAGACATCCTTGTTACTTATAAAGACAGAAATTATCTAAGTTTCTTTTCAAACGCCCAAGTTAGGTTTGATTTTCATTGTAATCCACCTTCTCTCTCCCCTATAAAATGAGGCAAAAAATTGGTTCGCTGCCAAGCTTTACGGCTTTCGTCATAAATATTGGGAAGGGTCGAGCGTGTGCATGTGTTTGGGGAAGGGGGGGGGGGGGGGGGGTATTTTTACGCTTGGTGTTAGAAAATTCAAACTCTTTAGTTTAAATGTTAGCGGTTGATTTGAAGATGGCCTTGAAACCAAGGCCAAACACGGAATTTATTTATAGATTTTTAACTGAACTCCGCCTATGCCGGTCCCAAGCCTGGATGAAAAAGGAGGAGGGCGGCCTGCATGGAGGCCGTAAGGAGGCAGCCCCTCCACCATGCAAAGGCACAACAGGCCAATCACCTGTTTGCTTTAAACCACGATTACGAGTAACACAAGAGAGAAAACCGGACTGATTCTAAAGGCGACGAACTGGAACGGACTACGGACTACGACTTATGGAACATGGAACACAAGAAGTATAAATGGGAAGGAAGAGGAGCTGGTGGAAGAGATGAGGAAAGCAAAACTAGAAATCCTGGCTATAACGGAAACAAAGAAAAAAGGACAAGGAGTCATGGATCTCAATGGCAACACGCTGCTCTACAGTGGTGTACCCATATCCGAAAGAGCTAAAGGGGGTGTGGGTTGCATTGTGGCCCAAAATCAAAAAGATAGTATCAAGGGGTGGAACTTTGTCTCAGAGCGCATTATGGTTGTGAAACTAAAAGAAGGAGAAACCATAGTCAACCTGGTCATAGTGTATGGGCCAAATGAGGATGAGAGAGCAGAGGTCAAGGAGGAATTCTTCGAGCTGCTTCAAAGGACAGTGGATGACTGCCTAGATGAAGTTATCATGCTCGGAGATTTTAATGCCAGAGTTGGAAATGACCATGCTAGATGGGGTGGAGTTATCGGAAGATATGGAGAAGATACTCTCAATGACAATGGAAAGCGACTCCTTAGATTCTGCAGTGAGCAGAATCTGATCATTACAAACACAAAGTTCCCCCATAAGCGCATACATGCATACACTAGATGTGAACCAACAAAGAATGAGAAGTCAGTGATCGACTATGCCATTGTTCGGAGAAGCTCATTCAAATATGTCCGAGATGCTAGAGTCTGGAGGGGGCCAGAGATTGGAAGTGATCACTACCTGCTAACAATCAAACGAACAACTGAAAGAGTTGCTCAGCCTAGGAACTCCTCAACATCACGCAAGAAACCAAGTAAACGAGCAGGAGAAATGAGCATTAGGACCTACAAGCTGAGAGAGCCAGAAATTAAGACCAGATATCAGGGGCTTATTGCTGCAGCGGTGAGCAACACAGAAGAACAACCTGATGACTTGGAAACCCTCTGGATTAAATTCAAGGATATCATAAAGACAGCTGCTGCAGAAGCATGTGGTGAAATCCGACTTGGGAACCAGAGAAAGAGGACACCTTGGTGAACAGAGGAAGTCAAAGAGAAAATAAGAGAGAAGAAAATGGCATGGAAACAATACTTAGGAGCTAAAAACACAACAGGACAAATGGAAAAATATAGAGAATATGTGACACTCAGAACAGAAGTAAAGAGCAAAGTGCTAGCAGCAAAACAGAAGTCCTGGGAAGAATTTGGAGAAAAGCTAGAAAAAGATGCACAAGAAAACCAGAAATTGTTCTATAAGACCCTAAAGAACATGAGGAAGGAAAAACAATGCCCTCTCAAATTTATAAAGGACAAGCAAGGCAAATTGCTTACTGCCCCGAAGGAAGTAATGGAAAGATGGAAAGAATATTTTTCAGAACTCCTTGATGGTGAGCAAATCAAATGATAACCACTAGCACAGAAGAGGAAACCAATGGTGATGAAGATGACATAAAGATGGAAGAACTGAAGGCAGCACTGGAGAAAATCAAGATGGGCAAAGCAGCAGGGCATGATGGTATAACACCAGAAATGGTTAAGTACATGGGAGCATCAGGCGACCTGTTACTCTTAAGGGTCCTACAGGCAGCATGGTCCAACAAGACCATACCAAAGGATTGGGAGATCGCCATCATAACACCAATTTTTAAAAAGGGTGACAATCGACAGTGTGGAAACCATAGAGGCATATCCCTTCTCAGTGTCCCTGGAAAAATCTACTCTAGAATCCTAGAGCAGAGACTCCGACGCCTAGCTGAGCCACAATTGGATGAGGTCCAGTGCGGATTCCGAGCAAACCGAAGTACTCAAGACCTAATCTTCACACTCAGACAGCTGAGTGAAAAGGCCCTTGAGTATAAGAGTGAGATCCATCTTTGTTTCATAGATCTGGAAAAGGCGTTTGACAGGGTCCCTTGGAGCAAACTTTGGGACTGTTTGGCAAGGAAGAATATTCCAGCACCTCTGATTCATGCTATACAGAGCTTCTACAAGTCTTGCAGAAATTATGTGAGGACAGCAAACCATAAGTCAGAAGAGTTCAGGACCACCACTGGTGTAAGCAGGGTTCATAGCAAATTTCTTCAAGCATTTTCCAGGCTTTTTCCAGGTCCAGCACGTGATTTTCAAGGATGGGAAACTCTAATATTTTCCTCATCTAATTTTCTCAGATATAATTATCACTTTGCTGATCAGCAATCCGGAGCATTACCGTCTCCCATTACCAAGGGTGTTTGCAGATTTCTTTAAAAAGAACTTTTTTTTTTTTAATTCATAAAAGATTGAAAAACAGACATTTTTTCAAAGTTTTTAGTGAATTTGTTCAACATCAGCGCAATAAAATGTTAGTGACATGGATGGTAATGAATAAAATAAGCTTGATTGACGTATTGATTTAACGATTAACCACGTATATCAACATAAAAGGCTAATAAAATTGGAATAAAATGTTTAAAAAAAAACTGTATTTTTCGTGTTTGTCTTTTTTGAATGTATTCTGTGTCTGTGGCATCTGACAATGAGCGTTTGTAAATGTTTGAGTAGTTAAGTACCTCTAGTTGGAGTCTGAGCTGCTTTTTTTCATTAACTGGGGTTGAAGTTGTAGCTGTAGGCCTCTGCAAGAGTCTTTGTCAACGATCCACGTTGATAATCCTTGACTGTGTGGTATAACTTGAAGCAGGGTATCAGGCATAGAGGTACATTGCAATCTGGGCAGTACATGCAAGTCTGGCTTCTGTTCCCTGCAGCCTTACACACTTTACAGTCTGGTTTGTACCTTGCCCTTTACTTTTTTATCAATGAAGTGGTGCTCAGTAAGTCATGTTGTTTTGAAGGTGTCACATTGCGTCGAAGAATAGCAGGTTCAATTTTTTTTTTTTTTTGTACGCCCGCTAATACTCGAGGTGAAATCTCAGGTTATTATTAATGTCTAACCTGACATTGATTTTACGTGAGTATCCCTTTTTTCTTGTACAGAGACAGGTGTCCCTCGCCATTCAGGCAGATACTCGCCGATTTCGGAGGTACCCATTAGAGCTGGGTCGGCTCAGGAGCCGCCAATCCCTGGTCGACGACACACCTTCAAATGTTCTCGCCAGGTCTCGAGTTAATCCAGTCCAAATCCCGGTCAACGAAAAATCCTCAAATGCCATCGACTGGGTTTGATCCTGGATCACCTGGTCGCCAGAGCGGTGTGGTAACCACTACGCTAGCGCGGCTCCTAGCAGGTTCAATAAGAGTCATACTGACATCCTGATCTTCGCTTTGATCTTTTTTTGTAGAGTTGGCAGTGTTGTAGGTTATATGCCCATTGACCAGGGCAGTTTCAACTAAGAAATAATATAAAAATAGGATCTGTGTGGGTAGGGGTAGCTTGCACCTAGTTGGCTGAAGTTTCCACACCTCCCATACTTTTGCTGTATTTTTCTGCAATCACTGGCTTCTGAATTGTTCTGCCCTAAAGAATTTGTCTTCCTAACTGTCTTGTTTATATTATCATTGGAGTGAACAGTGGATATAAGGTTAAATCTTTTCGTATCATGCCAGGTGACTGGCCTTATCTTCTGTCACACAAAACACAGGATGATTTGTCTTTTTCAATTTGAGTTGTTTTTTCTTCAGTGCTACAGGAAAATGCTTCCTATTTTCCGCTACTGTTCCAAATGCACCAATCTGAATTTCAGGTCTTGAAATAAAGCTGAAGGCTGAATCAAAACTATCACAGAAGAGAATATGTCCCTTGTTGCATATGAAATTTGAATTAAAACTATGGTGACTTTTCACTGAAAAAAAAAGAGTCCAAATAATTATAAATGAGATAAACGAATTTATTACTTACGACGAGTTTTAAAAATAAATCTGCGTTTACGTCGTTAACGCAAGGCGCCGAAAACTTCTGGAAATGGATTTAATGCGCAAAGGGAAGTAAACATTTTATGGTAACTTTGCGCAAAGGGAAGTAAAAATTGTACGGTAACTTTACAATTTTTACTTCCCTTTGCGCATTTCCAGAAGTTTCGGCGGTTTCGTTTTCGGCGCTTTGCGTTAATGGCGTAAACGCTGATTTATTTTTAGACTCGTCGCGTCTGTTGTTGCGAAAAATACCATCAATAACCAAAAAATGGACACAAAGTAACGAACTTTCGATTTCGTATTATTTTTCAAGGTCCGATGCGGAAAATTCAAGGCTTGTAGCCATTTTTCCAGGCTTTTCAAGGCCTGGAATTTTTTTTTTTCGTTTTCCAGGTTTTTCAAGGTTTTTCCAGGTCGCTACGAACCCTGTGTAAGACAAGGTGATATCCTATCACCTTACCTCTTCATGCGGCCGGCGTGATGCCAACCACATCACCCCTCGTGTGCCGACGGTCAAGATAATATGGGCCTAACACCATATTCCCAATATGCCTCAATGGGCGTGTAACGGGTTCCTTTACCTTTTTTTACCTTTTACCTCTTCATACTCCTTATGGACGATGTCATCAAGGCATGTAAGGAGAGAACAAGAAAGTATTCAGTGGGGTACTGGAAGCTGAGACAGGTCTATATTTCAGAGCTGGCATTTGCTGATGATGTTGCCCTGATTGCTAAATCAGAGGCACATCTCCAATCCAACCTGCAAGTCTGGAAGGAAGAGCTGGAGAAGAGAGGGATGGTCATAAGCAGCTCTAAAACAAAATCCATGGTGATATCACGAGAAGAAAGAAGACATCAGATTAAGCTGGGAGAACAGGTCCTGGAGCAGGTTGACCACTTTAAATACCTCGGAGCTATTATAGACCGAAAGGGAGGCATCAAAGAAGAGTTGGCCACTCGAAAAGCAGCAGCTGGGAGACTTTTTCAGGCCATAAATCGAGGGTTCCTCAGCAAGAGAGAGGTTGGTAAGAAAACAAAGATGGCTGTATACCGCTCCACCTATGTCCCAGTCTTGACATATGGATGTGAGTCATGGGCAATGACTACAACCCATAAAAGCCAGATCCAAACCTCAGAAATGAGGTATCTGAGGAAGGTGGTTGAAGTAACAAGAAGAGACATGGTACGCAACCAGACGATACGTCAAGGCCTAAAATGCCACCCCCTACAGACCCAAGTAGAACAGTCCCAACTAAGATGGTTTGGCCATGTCTGCAGAATGGGAGAAGATCGGCTACCACAACAAGCATGGGAAACAAAGAGCCAAGGATCCAGACCCCGAGGACGACCCAGAGTCCGCTGGGAGGACAACATTAGACAATCTTTGAAGGACCGAGGACTAGAATGGAACCAGGCCAGGAGGAAGACAGCCGATAGAATAGTCTGGCGCTCTCTCTTCCAAACCTCTACACCTCACGGTAGAAGGGGAACGACTAAGTAAGTAAGATTTTTAACTGTAATAGTGGAAAATTAGAATTATTTTGTCCAATTTTTAGCGGTAAGTTTGACCTTGCCCTTGGCAATTTTTCAAATATAGTAGGAGTGGTTTATAGGTTGTGAATTTACGTTACTAGATTTTTTGAGTACGTTAGTTAATTTTCAAACGGGGAAATTTGAGCGCGTTGTGACCCAGATTCACTTCATCACAGAGAGACATGCAGTTCTTCCTTTTCTGTTCACGCAGTATAATAGGGGAGGTGGGGGGGCTCGCGAGCATTATAATAGAGAGGGGGGATAGAGTGGTAGGAGTGACAGTGTCACGAGATCCAGAATCACTGAGACCAGCTGCTGGGAACTTATCCCCAAGTCTTAAATTCACCTTCTCCCACTCCTGCTGCCTACCTTCAACCGGTTGCCAGGCAAATCTGAGCCATTGACAACGCCGGCACCACAACGAGAACTCTCTTTGGTTAACCTTCGGGTTAACCCTGTGACAGTCACAACACAAAGTCATATCTAATTACATCTGATGTCACTACACAAAGTGATATTTAACTACATCTGATGTCACAACACAAGGTGATATCTAATTACATATGAGGTCACAACACAAGGGATATCTTATTACATCTGAGGTCACAAACAAGACCAGATACTGCCTAACTAAACATGAGAGGTCAAAAACTGTCACCCACCTCACTAACACGACTCTTCAGGTTAATGTTGAGGACACTTGCCCAGCAGTTTATAACTCCCAGGGAAACACCATAGGTCACAGCTATAATTAGAAAGTATCCCTTCCTGGCATTGAATACAGATAGTAATACATTCATTAAAATATAACATATAAAAAAAAATTACTGTATGTGTTAAGTCTCCATATAGTTCACGGGAGATTTTGAGGAGATTTTTAAAAATATGACTACTGCCTCCTGAGGCATGTTATCATCATCATTATCTGGTGCCATCTCAACAATGAAGGTAGGCCATCTCAACAATGAAGGTAGGCCATCTCCCCAACGAAGGTAGGCCATCTCAACAATGAAGGTAGGCCATCTCCACAACGAAGGTAGGCTATCTCAACAATGAAGGTAGAATGCAATGAATCTAAAATAAAAATCTTCTTTCTCTTGCCTTGATGGACTATTTACTGTCCATCTCTTGATGCTATCTTCCCACTTAAGCTCTGTCTTCCTCTGCCACGTTTGCCTTCATCTCTGTCTTCTATTATGGTCTTCAATAAGGTGTTCTGTCTTTTTATATGGCCAAAATATTTTAGCTGCCTAGTATTGATCTCCCTCATTAATTCTCTTTTCGTTCCTAAGATTTCTAGGACCTCTTTGTTTTCTTCTCTTTCCATGAGATATGCCCCATTCTTCTAAATATCCACATCTCAAAGGCCTGAATTCTTTCTTCCAAATGCTTGTTCATTGTCCATGTTTCTACACCATACAGAAATGAAGAATATATATAACAGCTGATGCTTATCAGTTTTAATTTGTGAGTTAATTAATTTTTTTAGATGTCAGTGTTTGTCTCATGTTGTTGAATGTAGCTTTGGCCACTCCTATTCTCTTCTTGATTTCTGTTTCACATCTGCCATCTTCTGTTATTATATGACCAGGATATGAGAAGCTCTTGACTTGTTCCAGGATTTTCCCATTTATTCTGACCTTTAATGTTGGCTTATCGTCTGTTTTGCTAATTATCCTAGTTTTCATTTTCTCAGTGTTAATGTCCAATCCATATTCACTAACTTAGGCTGTTTGTTTGTTTCACTAGTTTTAGTAATTCCTGTTCACTTTCAGCTAACAAAACGGTATCTGCATATCTAAAGTTGTTTATTGATCTTCAACCGCTGTTAAGTCCTGCCATTTCCTGTATCTGTTTGAAAATATCTTTCTGCATAGACTGAATAGACAGGGGGGGCAATACGCAACTTTGTCTCAAACCTCTTTTTATGTTTATATATGATGAATAACTCTTGCCAGATCTTACTGTTGCAGTTTGTTCCCAATAAAGGTTACTGAGTAGTCTTATGTCTTTTCCATCAATACTTATGTCTTTGAGGCATTCAATTAATTTCTCATGATAGATTTGAGGTATGTTATAAGAGGCAACAAACATAAGGTTGTTGTTTAACTAGGGCTGCTAAGCTTCTCGCTCTTTTGCAGCCTGTACCAAGTCTAAGAGTCCTTGGTATTATCTACCCTGTAGAACTAGGTTTTTCCTGTGGCTTTTCTGTCATTCTGAAACATATTTTGAAATCATGAGCTCCAGTTTATTTTTTTATTAAGGCGTTTGCTACTTTTCTTTGTAGCACGCCCCTTTCAACCATCTACCATATTATACATGGAGCTGTTGGCTTTATCAGGACGTGTTTCCTTTTTGTAATACGTTTTTGTTTGTATTTATTTTATACTTTATTATCTCTAGTGGAGCCGCTGTAGAGCAGTGGTTAGTGCACTGGCTTCCTAGCTCGGTGGTCCATGGTTCGGTCCCCATTTGAGGCGGGATTTTTTTTAGACCGCAAACGGCTCCGGGGTCGACCCAGCCTCATGAATTGGGTACCAGAGCAACTCTGGGAAGGTTACGGCGGCCAGCGTGATGCTGACCACATCACCCCTAGTGTGCCGATGGTCAAGAAAATATATGCCTCAATGGGCGTGTAACGGGATCCTTATATTATCTCTAGAAAGTATTTTTACTTTTGTAGTTATATTTCTATATGGTTTTATTATCCAAAATATGATATTGTCTAAACTGGTTTGTTTTTAATTTTCACTGGAGGGTTATTTGGTCCATCCGTATGTATCTGGGGGAAGTCTTTCACCAGTGTAGAGTACTGGCTTGCATCTTTATTTATTTATATGTTGGCTTTTGTTTTTGTAATATAGTGTTTTATTAACTTTTGTATTTCTGATGGGGTCTTTGTGCCTATGAGATTTTCTACTCATTTCTACCTTGTGGTTACTACAATCAATCAATCAATACCCTTTAGCTCCCCGGGGAGCACAGGAGTTCAACAAACACATGCCAAGTCTTCCTGTCCTGTGTCATCCGCTCAAGCTCTTTCCATGTTTTCCTCATCATTTTCACCTCTGTATCCAGCTCTCTTCTCCATGTGTTTTTTGGTCTACCTCTGCCTCTCTTTCCCTGTGGATTCCAGAATAAGGACTGCCTTGTAATGCTATCAACAGGTTTCCTCAATGTGTGTCCTATCCATCACCAGCGTCTTCTTCTCAGCTCTTTTTCCACTGGCACTTGTCTGGTTCTTGTCATCAATTCCCCATTTGTGACTTTGTCATACCATTTCAGTCCTTCTATTCTACGCAACACCTATTTATAAAAGTCTGTAGCTTTTTAGTTGTTGTTTTTGTTGCTCTCCGTGTCTCAGAGCCATACAATAGGACTGACTTGACATTTGAGTTGAAGATTCTTATTTTCGTGTTGGACTTGATTTCTCTTGTTCTCCATATGTTTCCCAATGCAATGAAAGTGCCTCTTGCTTTTTGTATTCTTATTTTGGTATCATTGTCTGTCCCTCCAACTTTGTCTATATAACTACTAAGATATGTGTACGATTCTACATCCTTTAGTGGTGTTTCTTGAAGTTCAATATTGTTATCATTTCTTGCATTTATTCTCATAAACTTTGTCTTTTCCCTGTGTATTTTCAGGCCCACTTGTTATGACCTCTCATCGAGAAATTTCATTTTCTCTTGCATCTGATTATGGTTATGGGACAGAAGAGCCAAATCATCTGCAAAATCCAGATCATCAAGCTGTTTAGTCAGATTCCACTGGATTCCATTTCTGTTGTGTGATGTCGATGTTTTCATAACCCAATGTATTGCTAGTAAGAAAAGAAATGGAGACAAGAGGCATCCCTGTCTCACTCCCGTTCTTATCCTAAACGGTTCTGTAAGTTGTCCTTCATGAAGAACTCTGCATGTCATGTCTTCATAGGTCTTCCTTATTAAGTTAATGATCTTCATGGGAACTCCCATTCTCTGTCTACACTGTCAAATGCCTTTTCGTAGTCCACGAATCCGATGTAAAGTGGTGAATTCCATTCCAGACTTTGTTCAACTATTATTCTCAATGTGGCTATCTGGTCTGTACAGGATCAGAGATTTTCTACACTCATTTCTACCTTGTGGTTACTACAGTATGTCTTAATGTTTTGCCTCTGCTCCAGTTTCCCCAGCTTGGCTAGTATTTAAAGGATCATCAAATCTGGTACCAAGCTAGGAGGCAGAAGTGCGTGGCATACTGTGCATTCCCCGCCATCCAAGGGGGCTATCCAAATATGCAGAGCTAAAATACTGTGCTCTGGTTCTGGGCTCTCTCAAGGAGTTGTCACGTCTTGTACAGAGCCACTTCTCAGCTCCCCCTGCCTATCATGGGGTCCATAGTGAGATCCTCCTGCATGCATGTAACCAGGTAACAGCCAGTTATGTCTGGGGCTCAAGTGACTCCTCCAAGCTTAGTATGCAACGCTGGGCTCTCATGTTTCACGACAGGGGGAATCCCTTGAAGTGTGTGGATGATGTCAAGAGTCAATGAGGGTGTAATTAGTCTCACAGACAAAGGTTCGCATCCAAATGTAAATAATATAGCATTGTGCATTCCTGGTGGTCACATAAGGATGACTCCAGATATGCCTCCATGCATACTTAAGGCTGTGTGCGGAGATAGCATCCTCATTCATATAAAACAGATTGCTATAGAAACCACCACTGTAAGAGCACATGAATGATCTGGTGTAACCTTCCTACAAAGTGTAACCTTCCTACAAAGTGTAACCTTCCTACAAAGTGTAACCTTCCTACAAAGTGTAACCTTCCTACAAAGTGTAACCTTCCTACAAAGTGTAACCTTCCTACAAAGTGTAACCTTCCTACACAGTGTAACCTTCCTACACAGTGTAACCTTCCTACAAAGTGTAACCTTCCTACAAAGTGTAACCTTCCTACAAAGAGACCAGCTCCAGTGGTGGCTCAATGCTTCATAAGAAACAAAAAGAGGAAATTGTCATGACGATACGTGTTAAAGCATTTACCTACAGAACAAAATATTTGTTAAAAACCCTGTTTGGACAGGCCAAAAATGGTCTCATAAAACTGTAATAATAGGCAATGATTTGCACATTAGTTTTCACATGTTTATATAACCACATGATCATTAATGTGAAGCTGATGACAAGAACCAGACAAGTACCAGCAGAACAAGAGATGAGACGAAGACGCTGGAGATGGATAGGACACCACATTGAAGAAATCTGTTGATAGCATTACCAGGCAGTCCTTGTTCTGGAATCCACAGGGTAAGGGAGGTAGAGGTAGACCAAGGAACACATGGAGAAGAGAACTGGAGACAAGACATGAAGGGGATGAAGAAGACATGGAAAGACACAGAGCAGACGGCACAGGACAGGAAGAGTTGGCATGAGTTTGTTGAAAGCCTATGCTCCTTGGGGAGCTGAAGGGTGGTGATAATGATGTTGATATAACCCCATATCACGCTGTACGTTACTGTTAAGGAAAATCAGATGGAATGACATTCATGTATACGTAACGATGGATTTCAGCAAATACAGCAATGTCTCATCGTAGGGCAGTCTCAACATAATGCAATATGAGGTTTGTGCATGGGGCTTGCAGTCTCATCATGATATTGTTGTTGTTTAACTAGACCTGCTGAGCTTCTCGCTCTTTTGCAGCCAATACCAAGTTGAAGACCCATGGTATTATCTACACTGTAGATCTTGGCTTTTCCTGTGGCTTTTCTACCATTCTGAAACGTGTTGAGTCATGAGCTCCAGTTTGTCTAGCTTGGCTTGCATTTAAAGGATCATCACATCTGATCCCAAGCTAGGAGGAAGAAGCATGTGGTGTGCTGTGCATTCCCCACCATCCAATGGGGCTCTCCAACTGTGCAGAGCTAAAATACTGTGCTCTCCAAAAGAACTGTCAAGCCCTGCGCGGAGCCACTTCTCAGCTCCCCCTGCATATCACTGGGTTCACAGTGAGATCCTCCTACAGGCAGTCAACCAGGTCAATACGAAAGAGTTAAATCTGGGGCTCAAGTGACTTCTCCAAGCTTAGTGGGCAATGCTGGGTTCTCAACACGTTTCACCATAGGGGGAATCCCTGGAAGTGTGTGGATGATTTCAAGAGTCAATGAGGGTGTAATTAGCCTCACAGACAGAGGTTCACGTCCATGTATGTATATTATAGCATTGTGTATAGCTGGTGGTCATAAAGATGACTCCAAATATGCCTCCATGCATAGTCTCATCACGTAAAACAAATAGCTGCAGAAACTAACTATTGCACGAGCAGATGAACACTTTTGCTACAAGGTTCCTGCCAAGATGACCAGCTGTAGTGGTGGCTCCATGCTTCATCACTTCCCTTTCTGCCCCCTAAGGAGCATGGAGTCACCACTTCATCTGTTCCCCTTGCAGTAAGCCTGTACCAAAACATTCACATGCTCTGGCAGCTATGGTTTATGTAGCAATGTGTTTTACATGATAAGACCACCAACCTCATGCACAAACTCCCATTGGTCACCTTGTACGACATGCCTGAGACAGCAGTAATACTTTTCTTTCATGATCTCATCAGAGACCCAGCTGGAGCTAAACTATACAGGGCCCCATGCTCCTTAAGAAGCAAAAACAAAAAATGATGAAGTTGAAAACGATGACCTAAACATCCGGTGATCAAAAGATGAATGAAATTCCTACTCACTTTCTTAATGACCATAACCCCGGCCAGTACCTATCTCTCTCAACAGTAGCTGACACGCAGGGTGGGCACGGTGGCTTCGCAGGAAAATAGCTCAAGATGATCACAAACACCAAAACTGACCATCCACACTCTGTAAGACAAGTACACGTCTAGTTGGTTTTGTTGTAAGGACTATTTTCATTGCAAATGGACAACTCCATCAGTGCTCCGATATCCTCCCTTACATATTACAACAGGATCTCAGCACAGTGCACAATCTCTGTAGCACCGGCAAGAATCCCAGTGTGTATATATAGGAATCACACATCCTATAAATATTTTTTTGGTGGGTAGGTTTTTAACTTTTAAATTTTGCCATGGCAGTGGCCATTTGGCCTACTCTTTAAGATTTCTAACTGCTGTGAGATTTTTAACGTGTGTAACTTGCACACAGGACCTCCTGTTTTTTCACCCTTGTCCGAGAATGCTAGGCATCCCATCTCACTACCCAGGAGACCAGGGGGGGAGTATGACATCATTTGGACCACTGGTTGTAAAAAAAATTTCCATAAATTATATTCCCTCTACTGGGAAGCAAACCCAGTACCTTTAGAATTTGAAGTAGACGCCATACCACTCACCCATTCCGTCCTTAAGTACAAGTCTAACAATCGATTGACTAACAGGTATTGTTAATCAGAATCAACATCATTGTGCTCCAGGCAAACCCATAGGTGCTCAATCTCCCTCAGCAAATGTTAAAGGGTATGAATGCACACTGTTCCTGTAGTGTGCTGGCTGTATACACGAATGCATCCTTTCATACGTCCATCTCTGCTCGTCTTAGGTTTTATGCCAAATTCCAACAGTTTAGCCTTGTTGATTCATCTACTGCAGTGTCATTCTCTTTCAGGCGATCATTAATTGTCCTTAGTATCTCTCCTTTATCCATAACCAGTACCCCCACTATGGGTGCTTGTAGCGGTGATTTTTCTACTGGCTACTATATATGTTGCAGTATAGGTCTGATGTTGTTGCTAAGATGTAGCCAAGTAATGTACCACTACTATAGACACCAGGGATGACGAAGGCTGTGAAGTAAGGTGTCTTGTCTGGTCTGTTGCTTGCTGTGAGTGTAGATGAGATGAAGCTCCACAGATCTACAATACATGGGTCATGAGGACATTACATTCACTCACGACGTGGAAGTCATAGAAGTATGAACTGCTGGTGACGTTTCCATCATTTATTTATGACGCCACAATGACAAGTACGTTAACATCCATATACATAAGTCACAGACACTGTAGGACATAGTAATCAGCATAAACAAAGTTCCTCAGTAAATCATGCATATATCATGTAAGCTGATCCCATATAATTCCAGCTTACAACAGCCTCAGCTCCATATCGTCACTCTATGAGTGTAACAAACTCCACTCTGATACTAGTAGATCAGAGGTGTAAATAAGTCTATCGTAGGCCGCACGGGAATGGCGGACTTATGTGTATAGTTCAAGTTGACCTTTGTAGGCATTTCTAAGTCTAACCTTGATGAGGGTGTCATCAAATAAGACGGGAAAATTTATATTGACTCTGAAAAAATCTGTGTGTAACAGTGCTCTCGAAGCTAGTCTGTTTAACCAATATCTTTCAGAACCCTGTAGGGCTCAGGCCCTCAACATAAACATACCAAGATATTCTGCCCTGTGTCACCAGATCTTTCTATATCTTCTTTGAGCTTCCAATTAGCTTAGAGGATACAGCACTTTCAAGCTTCTAGCAAAGTTACTGGATTCTGGGGATCAGAAACTGGTAGCGTCACACTCCAATCTACCCAGCTGTACCTGTTATGCAAGCATAACTTTCGAGGAGGCAAAGAGTTTTATTAGAATCAGATACAGAAACAAATGGGATTGTGGTGGTATTGCCTCCCCTGCTTTGCAGTAGTTGTCCAACAGTGGCCAAAACTCAAGAGTATCTATTATAGGCATCAATGGAGACTATCTTTACACAAAATTACTCTTGGCAGAAATGTAGATAGAAGAGCAGTAAAGCTTCTATCACATGGGAGTCTTCACAAGATATTCAGATAAGCGAAAACAATGCTGGCTGTCCCTGAGCACGTTAATTCTTTAATCTGCCGACACCTTTATGAAGAATTTTGCAATGGTTTATTCTAGCTCATTAAGCCCCCACCCCTGATTTAATCAGTGGAATTATTATTTTAATGTATATATAGCTCTATTTAGAGTGTGTGTTTAGTAACTTTGACTGAGACAAACATGTAGTACATTTAAAAGGATTAAATCAAAGTTAAATTTGTAACATTACAAATAACAAAATTTAATAATCACTAAGTTTTAACAGTTGGAAATAATTTGAATATTTATGAAAAGGATTTCATCACTTGAATGGGATTTAACTGAATAAAGGAGGACACTTTTGGCAGTGGATATTTTCACTTAGCTGCCAATGGTAATTTCTTCTCCCGCTGGGTTAGTTCCTTTCACTTTGCTCACGCTCGTCTCTGGTCAAAGTTCAGGCGCCGCACGTACCCAGAACGTCCAGGAGTAATGGCCAAGTTGGTTCTGCGTCTGTCTATAAGACCCTCTTATGATGGCATCTCTCACAATGTCAGTCCACTTCTACCTTCACTTGGTTCCAGAGATAGTACTTTCTGCTGGTACCACCAATAACTGGTAATAGAAATAGAAACGAAAAGCTCTTTTGAGTAGCGTTTTCCGACACAGTTATGTACCCCCCTCTTCTATTCTACTATCCCATGTTAGAATTTACCCTCAGTGAGAATTAAATTTAATCCCTCGGGATAAAACTTCCTTTACATTTAAACTGAATACTTTAGCTTTACATTACATTTAAATGAAAAGGTTAAACGTACAGATATAATATGTTTTATATTTACATCTCCACTGTTTGAAAAGTGTTCACAATATAAATTCATTTATGTTGCCTTTATATTTACACTTATGGAAAAGTTTGAAACTTCTATTAATTTAAAATGAATATTTTCACATAGACATTTACACTGGTTTAAAGCTTGAAAACTTACATTAATTTTAAAGTGAATATGTTTATAGGGACATTTACACGGCTTTGAAAATGTAAGTATTATACTTAGAATGTACATCATTTCTTTTCATCTTTCCCTCCCTGCTCCATAGGGAATATGGAACTACTTTATGCTTTTAGTTCTCTTTACAAAACTATCAATAAAGCAATCACCAACCCGTGCAGTGGTGGTTCATGAATCATCACTCTACACGCTGAGGTTGCCAGCCTCAAATGACTTTGACATCCAATAGCGAGTTTGCACACATTAAACTTCACATGGTAATATATACATATATATGTTAGTTCACATGTTAGGAATAAAATATGAAATGTAAATCACAACTTACGCCAATCCTGGCTACAGACTTTTTTGTTCAGATGAATAAAAGAGACGAATTGTTCTCTTACACGCGTCTGGGATGTCTTTAATTTTACAACAGATTCCCCTCTGACTCCGTGTTTCTTCAGTTTCTTTGTCCCGGGGTGCCTTATTAAAATTTGAAAGAGATTTCCTGTGCTTTGTAAGTCTTATCTGGTTCTCCAATAGAAGGTCCAGTTAACAAAAAGGAATTATGAAGTTGGTCTTCACTCTGGCGAGGTCTGATGTTGTCTTGGCGAGCGGAAAATTCACAGTGAAATAAAACTGCGAAATGGTCAGCCTATTGTTGCGTGATAAATTCTCGCAACATCGTTTTATTTCAATATCTGTTTTATAACGCAAGGGCAACAACTGCTTGTAATTTATAGTCACTTTTCTCGGTAAGCATTTGTCTTCTCGCGTTGGTATCGAATGCAGTTAACTTTTGAGCTGTGGTCATTTTTGCGCTGGACTGCGCATGACTTGTCTTGTTGTTTGTCGATCGGTTTCCGCCCACCACTAGTGGGAGTGAGCGATTTGGAATGGCGAAAGAGATGCCTCGTTGAAGAGGGGATCTCCGCTATTTTTGTTCTGTCAGGGATGTGTAGTCCTCTTATGGATATTTCGTTTAGTCGAGATAATACCTCTAGTGTTTCCCACATGTCGGGAGGCGTGATATTTCTGTGTATTTCATGAAAGCAAGGTAAATTGACTCTTTCATTAACTCTATCGATTTTGGGTCGTGAGCGATTTCGATTCATAGCCTGTCTCCGAAAGTCGTCGTCACGAGATGTTCTTTTCCAGCTCACATGTCGCTGCATTGTACTGCATCGGTTGATGCATGTACCAAGGACCATTACTTGCTACTTTGTTAAATGAACTAGGTTTAGAAAACCTTTATTATCTAGAGGATATTTTTGAGGACATTATTTATACTTCGGCAGACGTGTCTGTCTTGCTGAAGTCAAACTAAGGAGAGTGAACTGATCTCATACATCTGGTTATCTCCTGGCTGTTATAGAAAAGGATGGAGTTTTCCACCTGACTAAATTTACAGCACTATGAAATATAACATGCATCTGACTCATCATTGTAATGCTGTCTACCGTTTATTGCTGTATTGAATGTTGCTGTGATAATGACTGTTTGATGTGCCTACACATTTGCGTAACCATTTTGTCACTGTGGCGTCCACAATAAATAATGAAGAAAAACGTCAACGGCTGTTTCAAGACTCATTGACTTTATACGTCGTGAGTTTACTGACGTCCTATGTGGATTGCCCTGTTATTGTTGCATGAACATTGTTTTGACTGAACACATCTACACACTACACAAAACCAGACATGCGGATGCCATCCATCATCATATGGCATCACGCATCATTTGGTGGCCATAAGCTGGTTTGATTCTGGTACTAGCAAACACGGGGTCCCTTACCCACTTCATTTTCAACAAGAATTCATCAGCATCCTTCAAGAAATTAACATTCTTCAATACAGTCAACATCTTCAAAATTTTCAAAGTACTCGGCGTTGCCCGGTAAAAGTCAAAATTTCAATTTTTTTGACGGAAACACGAATTTGACAGTACCCGGCGTTGTTACATGTTGCCGGATAACTCGGACTGCTGTTATCTTTTACGCAAGTCAAGCAAGTTGCTGCTGTCAAGGTTCCAGTGCTGTCGTTTTTTGAGAAGGTCAAGTGCCGGTTGAAGCGGGTTGTTTTCTGAAGAAGGCCAAGTACCGATTTCCATCAACTTACTTTTGGATTAGAAGGTCAAGTGCCGAAACAACTCAACACACAGTATGTCAGAAGCTCTTGTACCATCGTGTTAGCAGTGGAAGCAGTTCAGATGTGCCATCATCGTTGGAGCTTCGCTCTTTAGGACGTTGATTGACATCCGTTTTTCTGCTGTTCTACGATTGGAAGCCTTTAAGTTAAGTGGCCTGTTTGTATGTAAACTGTGCCCTTATACTTCTGCTGAGTCTTCTGTGTATCATCTCATTCTATATGTTATATGTCTATATGTTATTTGTATATTTATATGTTTATATTTCAGCGGGTTCTCGGTTGGGTGGTGTCTCCGTTAGATTATGCCACGTCATAGAGGTCGTCTATTGTGAGCGTTTTCTGTAGGGTTTGCAAATTTCCGATACTGGAATTTGCTAAGCGACTTCTGTTGCTATTTATGTTAGCTGTGATGACATGTTTTAATATTGTTTTCGTTATTATTTCACATTCTTTAGTTTTGTTGTGATTTGTTTGTATTTGTTAGCCTACTCTTGTCTATAATTTAGTTTCATACAACATTTTTGTTTATACACTGTGGTGTCATGTATTTTGTTTAATTCTATCGCAGATATCGTCACATTTTTTGTGATATTTCATTAATTTCTGCTTTATTTTTAGTTGATTTCTGCGAAAGTTTTTGTATTGTTGCTGATCTTTGTTATTGTTTACATTGTTATTGTTTACATTGTTTGTATTGTTTACATTTTCAATGTTTACATTCTGCATGTGTTTACATAGTCATTGTTTACAGTTATAGTAATTAGTTAATGGGCTATGCTAATGCACTGTTACTACTACACTGATGATAAATGAATGATGAATAGTGTCGTGCACTATTGAATGAGAAGTGCACTTATGATCAAGAATTGAGTGCTGATATTTCATATACAAGTTCTTTGATTGGAGACTTGTTTCCCACAGAGACTGGGATAATATAATGTGATGTGAATATACAAGTGCTTAATTAATACTTGTTACACTTAGGTTTGAAATAAATTAGTTAATTATTTCAGGTTTTGGACTCATATGTTAGACAACATGTCTACATTTGAGCACTTTATTGAGCAGGGTAAATTGCTTGGCAAGACTGGTGATAAGTTAGAAGAATTTGCAACTGCTCGATATGATAAAGCAATGGAAGCTGAACAAAAGAAACTGCAGATGGAAGCTGAACAAAAGAAACTGCAGATGCAGGTGGATGAAAAGAGATTCCAAATGGAAATGGAAAAACAAAAAAGGGAATCAGAAGCTGAGGAAAGAAAGCTACAGCTAGAGGCTGAGAATAAAAGACTTGAAAAAGAAGCTGAAAATAAAAGACTTGAAAAAGAAGCTGAAAATGAAAGACTTCAAATGCAGGCTCAAGCTGAAGAAAGGAAGTTACAAAGAGAGTCTGATGAGAGGAAAGCAAAAATGGAACATGAAGAAAAACTCTTAGCTTTAGAGTTGGAGAAATTGAAATTGACGAGCATGAGTAATGGTAATGATTCAAACAAGGGTTCATCTTCTGGGAAGGCTAATAATGATACTTTTAAGATTAAGTTACCAACATTTAGTCCTTCCAGTGATGACATAATGTTCTATCTGGACAGATTTGAACAAGCATGTACAGCTCATAACATAGACAAAGCAAAATATGTTTATCAGTTATCAGGGATACTGACAGGTAAAGC
Organism: Oreohelix idahoensis; assembly: GCA_024509875.1. Classification (NCBI taxonomy): domain Eukaryota; kingdom Metazoa; phylum Mollusca; class Gastropoda; order Stylommatophora; family Oreohelicidae; genus Oreohelix; species Oreohelix idahoensis. Next base: position 277,774 of record JAMPIV010015709.1, on the reverse strand, counting down.
TCTAAGTATATTAAATATGGTGGATGAACCTGACAAGAGCAATTATGAGGTTGTCAGGGCCGCTTTGTTAAAGAAATATCAGCTTAACGAAGACGGCTATCGTCTACAATTTAAAAACATGTTACCTGAAAATGGAGTTGAATTCTCCGAGTTTATTGCAAGAATAAGCATTACTTTCTCACGATGGGTTGAACTATCTAAGACGGAAAAAACTTATGAAGGACTTATGGACTTAATACTTAGAGACAAAGTCATGTCGTCTGTCAATGAGTCTTTCCTTGCTTTCCTTCATGAACGTAAACCTAAAACAATAAAAGAAATTGAAGATTTCTGTTGCCAATACGTAACTGCGCACCCACACATAACCATGGGTAACTCTAAGGTGAAAGAAGGTTTACCAGTTGCTTCGGCAGCTCCGTATGGTCAAAACTTTGCTCGTAGATCCCAACAAAATTTTGATAGAAAGGGCAGCGGTAATTTCTGTCAAAATCATGGAAACCAATTTCATGGTGATTCTTCTTCGAAGAATTGGAGACAACCTGATAGTACTCGTTACTATCACCCTAATAATTATAAGCATTTCAAAAGAGGATATGGTAATAGAGGTTATTCCTGCCGAAGACCTCAAAACCAAACAAATAGATGTTCGCATCAATGTGAACATGATAGTAATCGTGGAAACTGGTATTCGAACCAGGATAACAATTACAATAGAGACAATAATAACTGCAGAGATAATAATAACTCTGATAACTTCAGAGGTAATAATAGTCGGGGTAGATCTCAACACAAAAAAAAGAGATATCAGCAGGCTAATGCTGTACAACAGGAAACTGAGGGAGCCTGTAATCATGTTGTTGATAGTAAAAACTTTGACGCTGTCACTAGTTCTGCTTTTGACTTTGAGAGAGCAAACAAATGCCCCCAATGCAGTACTTTATTCGAACCAGGTACCATAACTACTTTGAGTTGTGGTCACCCACTTCCCGCTCTTCCTGCTGCTGTTGCGCATGACGGGAGGGGTTCTTTAATTCTACATAAGGGTCTTGTTAATGATACTCCGGTCTCACTACTTTTCGATTCCGGATGCACCACTATTGGTGTTAGACAATCGCTTGTAGATCCATCTTGTGCTACAGGAAGGGTTATTAAATGTGTCACATTTGGCGGCACTCTAGAAAAATATCCTACTGCTGTAATTCGCATTACCACTCCTTTCTTTACTGGAGATGTGCATGCTTGTCTCTTACCTAATCCTATTGCGGACCTTATTATTGGTCGTATTCACGGAGTTAGGGAGTGTACCCCACAGCAGATTGCTGCTTGGGAAGATAATAACATGCAAGCTACAAATGCAGTAGTTACAAGAGCACAAGCTCTACAAACACCCGAAACTTCACTGAATAGTGATAATGAAGTTGATAGCCAAGATAGTCACTTAGTAATTACTCGTGACTCTTTCATAAAATTGCAAGAAGAAGATCCTTCTTTAAAAAAATTCTTCGTTCTTGCGAAGAAAGGTGATCCGAATCAGGATACAAATAGAAAATCTTGGATTGCAATGAGAAACGGCGTACTTGTACGTATGGTACAAGATTCGACTACGTCGGCACATTCGCAAATTCTTGTTCCCCAGAGAAATATTGAAGATTGGGACAGGGTTTTACCCGCGGCGCCCTGTGCCTATAGAGAAGTCCCTAATGAACACACAGGATTTTCTCCCTTCGAACTTGTCTTTGGCGCGCGTCCACGCGGCCCTATGTCTTTATTACACGATCTCATCACTGCCGATGATATTAGCGATGAAACTCAATCCTCATATGAGTATGTAATTGCTCTTAGACAAAAGATCATTGAGGCATGTAAGCTAGCAACTGCTTCATCAGAAATTGCTAAAGAGAAGGCAAGGCAGTTTGCTAACAAGAATAGATGTCTACGACAACTTTGTCCAGGTGACAAAGCATTCGTCCTACTCCCCAGTAGGGAAAATAGACTTCTTATTGCATGGAAAGGTCCGTATGCAATAGTCTCTCGGATTTCCGATGTTGACTATGTGGTCGATATTGATGGAAAGCATAAAACTTTCCATATAAACATGCTTTCGGAATTTCACGAACGTCCGGACTATTTGCTGCCTATTTTCCAGGCAACGGATGATGCTCATGCACCTCACGGTCATTATTCATCCCTGTCTGTCATTCAGGATGAGGAAGCTACCTTCTCTGATGTCAATCTTCCCCTTCCAGTGGTTCCATTACATTCCACGGAATCTTGGAAAAACGTTTCTGTTTCTCCTAATCTTTCTGGTGACGAACATCGACAAGTCTCGTCGATGTTACAAACATTTCAGGATGTTCTCACTGACATTCCTGGACACACAGATGTCATAGAACATGACATAATTCTTACCGACAATAATCCAATTAGGGTTAGGGCCGTATCCTATTCCTATACACTTTCAGTCGCAAGTGGAAAAGGAATTGGATGAAATGATTCAATTAAATATAATTGAACCATCGACTTCACCATATTCTTCTTCCATGGTTATTGTCCGGAAGAAGGATAAGAACATACGAATTTGCGTTGATTATCGCAAATTGAATCAGGTCACAAAGTTCGACGCTGAACCGATGCCTTTGTTAGAAGATCTACTGATTAGACTTTCTAATTCTAGATTCTTCACTAAACTTGACTTGTCTAAAGGTTATTGGCAAGTGCCTTTAGCAGAGCATGCCAAACCTCTTACTGCTTTTTCTACACCTAGGGGTCTATTTCAATGGAATGTTATGCCTTTTGGTCTCATGAACGCCCCTGCCACTTTCGTTCGCATGATGCGTCGAATTCTGTCACATCGTTCGGATGTCATCGCATACTTAGATGACATCTGTCTCTTCAGTGATACCTGGGAAGATCACTATTTAGGGTTATATGACTTACTGTCCACTCTACGTGAGAATAATTTGACAGCAAAACCTTCTAAAGCTTTTGTTGGTTTTGGTGAAATCTCTTTCCTGGGTCATCGTGTTGGTCATGGTCTCTTGAAGACAGAAGACCACAATACTTCCAAAATACTGAACATCTCTGTTCCTAAAACGAAGAAACAAGTTAGGAGTCTCTTAGGTTTAATTCAATTTTATGGGAGATTTATTCCAAATTTATCTTCGATCATGGCACCTCTCTCAACATTGTTGAAGAAAGGTTCGCCTAATCTGGTCCGTTGGTCTGAAGAATGCCAATCTTCACTAGACCAAATCAAGAATATATTTTCTTCTCCTCCCATCTTAAGATTACCTACTCTTGATAGGACTTTTGTTCTTCGGAGTGATGCTTCATCCACTGGGATTGGAGCAGCACTGATGCAAGAATATGCAAATACTCTGCATCCTGTTATGTACATTTCTAGAAAACTAAATGCGGCAGAGAGGAACTACTCGGTTTTAGACCGTGAGTTGTTAGCGATGGTTTGGTCAATTCTAAAGCTACAAAGATTCCTCCTGGGCGCACATTTCATTCTAGAGACTGATCAGAAAGCTCTTACAGCTATTCAGACTAAGAATTTGAAGAGTTCGAGATCCACTCGATATGCTATAGCTCTTCAACCTTTTCACTTCACGGTACGAGCTATCCGTGGTGCGGATAATGTGATGGCTGACATTTTGTCTAGATGCCCACATGACTCCAATTAATACTTCTGTCCTATATTCCTATATATTACAGAGTCATAACACACCTATATTTCTACAATAGATTAGCACATCTGTACTTACTTTATATGTACACACTATCGTGCTTTGTTGTCATCTTCTTCTGTTCGTTTTTTAAAATGATAGAGGAGGACTGAGTAGTTAATATAAGGGCCGTTAGTTTACTAAACAGCCACAATTATTAATAATGTATTGTACCTTATGAAGCATATTAGTTATTAATTAGCATTATATTGCTTGTACTTTCTCAGAATGTCATTGTTGAGCTGAGGACTTACCTTACGAGTTCTAGATTGTGTACTTACCCTCGGAATACCAGAGCATATGTCCTGGATCGTCATGTAGTTTAACTTTACTATGTACTTATGTCATTACATGTCAAAGAATGTACTATTTAAATTTTCCTATCAGATTTGTACATCCATTTTTAAAGACAATATTAGAGTATGCTGTTTAATGATGATTATAGTAACTTGCATACGTATATTGTGTTTACATGCTAACGTGATGTGTGTTGGTGACACCTCCCCGATGTGAATATTTTTTGAGACATATTTATTTTTCTGTTGAGGTATATCCTCACCAGACACTCTATAATTAGCCTATTGTTTGGCAATTTAGTTAATTATCAGCGCATAATTCGTGCGTTTTGAGCCGCTTATCGCTTGCTCTTTGATATTGAAAAAAAAATATATGTTCCACATTTTTTTTTTATCGGGAGGAGGTGGTGATATGTTGCGTGATAAATTCTCGCAACATCGTTTTATTTCAATATCTGTTTTATAACGCAAGGGCAACAACTGCTTGTAATTTATAGTCACTTTTCTCGGTAAGCATTTGTCTTCTCGCGTTGGTATCGAATGCAGTTAACTTTTGAGCTGTGGTCATTTTTGCGCTGGACTGCGCATGACTTGTCTTGTTGTTTGTCGATCGGTTTCCGCCCACCACTAGTGGGAGTGAGCGATTTGGAATGGCGAAAGAGATGCCTCGTTGAAGAGGGGATCTCCGCTATTTTTGTTCTGTCAGGGATGTGTAGTCCTCTTATGGATATTTCGTTTAGTCGAGATAATACCTCTAGTGTTTTCCCACATGTCGGGAGGCGTGATATTTCTGTGTATTTCATGAAAGCAAGGTAAATTGACTCTTTCATTAACTCTATCGATTTTGGGTCGTGAGCGATTTCGATTCATAGCCTGTCTCCGAAAGTCGTCGTCACGAGATGTTCTTTTCCAGCTCACATGTCGCTGCATTGTACTGCATCGGTTGATGCATGTACCAAGGACCATTACTTGCTACTTTGTTAAATGAACTAGGTTTAGAAAACCTTTATTATCTAGAGGATATTTTTGAGGACATTATTTCACACTTCGGCAGACGTGTCTGTCTTGCTGAAGTCAAACTAAGGAGAGTGAACTGATCTCATACATCTGGTTATCTCCTGGCTGTTATAGAAAAGGATGGAGTTTTCCACCTGACTACATTTACAGCACTATGAAATATAACATGCATCTGACTCATCATTGTAATGCTGTCTACCGTTTATTGCTGTATTGAATGTTGCTGTGATAATGACTGTTTGATGTGCCTACACATTTGCGTAACCATTTTGTCACTGTGGCGTCCACAATAAATAATGAAGAAAAACGTCAACGGCTGTTTCAAGACTCATTGACTTTATACGTCGTGAGTTTACTGACGTCCTATGCGGATTGCCCTGTTATTGTTGCATGAACATTGTTTTGACTGAACACATCTACACACTACACAAAACCAGACATGCGGATGCCATCCATCATCATATGGCATCATGCATCACCTATATTCCCAAGCGTTGTTGTTATGAATCTAATCAGAAAGATTCAATCATTTCAAATCATGCAGATAGGGTGTGATGTTTCAAATTAGTCCCACATGAAATAAGGTGCTTCCCTGCAAAGGTCATGTATTACCATATATGGACATCTGATGCCTTGCATACACTCTCACAAACACATTTGTAGACTCATACTGTACCAATGTAGAACTGATGACAAAAACCAGATCACCAAAGTAGAACTTTTGGAAAAAACCAGATCACCAATGTAGAAATGATTGAAAAAACCAGATCACCAATGTATAAATATAAATGATGGGAAAAACCAGATCAACAAAGTAGAACTTTTGGAAAAGATGAGATCACAAATGTAAAAATGATGGAAAAAAACGAGATCACCAAGGTAGAATTGATGAAAAAAAACCAGATCACCAACGTAGAACCGATGAAAAATGACCAGATCACCAAAAATCAAATGGAGACAGACATGAAGGTGATGAAGAAGGCATCAAATGACCTTGAGCTATTGTTATTGTTGATCAAAATCGACATCATTGCACTCCAGGCAAACCAAGAAGTGCTCAGTCTCCCTCAGCAAATGTCCAAGGGCATGAATGCTAATTATTCCTGTTGCAAGCTGGTTGTATAACGCTGGATGCATCCCTGCTGGTCTTATGTTAGATGTTTGATTTTTAAACACTGCAATCGATGAATCATCAAGGCTAAGGTTGCTGGAATTTGGCATCAAACATTAGAAATCAATGCCAGATCTATGAAGCCAGATCTATGAAGCCATCAGTGTCCCCAGGTTTAGTTTCCAGTTTTGTTGGGCGTCCATCATCAAGATTGTTAGGTTTGTGTTCAGTAATACCTGACTCAAGGCCATACCCTGTTTATTGTATATGATGTTACCCCACTCCTTAGAGATGGCACTGAAATCATCAGCAATTCAACACCTTTTGTTAGGTTCTTCGGACAAACCTATCAGGAAATCTCACCTACCCTCTTCTTGAAGGTGGTCTACATGAGCATACAAATTATAGACTCACCATTCCTGATCGCTTGTATTCACTGCAATCCCCTGCAATTTAATATCCTCACTACTGTGAGATCTTGCTATTCAACCATGTGTGAGGGAGTTCATGTTTGACACACAAAGATTGCCCTCGTCTGCCAGGCCCACACGGATTTGTATAACATTTGTAGCCTGGGCAATTAATCTTGCTATTCGCTTTTAAATTTGTCTCCTGGATCATGAGGATATCAAAATCATAGATGATTTGTTGTATAACTGCTGCCCGTTAATTGGTGCATTGGCAATTCCAGTATCCTATACGCAAATACTTCAGTGATAGTCTTTCCGATTTCTTTCTGAATTTTCTCTTGCCATCTCTTCTTCTTGTCTCCCCTACCTCTCCTTCTGCATACGTATTTCTTCGTTTTGCCAAAGGTAGCATCGGCGGAGCACAATCTCTGTAGCTCCCATGATGATTCTTGTTTGTAAGATAACTCATGGCAGCATTGCAATAGATGTATGAAATATCCAGTCACTCTGGTAGAGCCACCATACCAGGGAAGAGACAAGGGATGTCCCTTAGGGAGTCCATCTGATCGGTGCCGCCCTGCTCATCCTGCAGACAGCCAATGTTTACGACTGCTTACCCACCAGCCATCCAGTCTCTCTGAACATTGGTCCATCTTAGACTTGGGGTCATTTACTAATATTACTAAGCCCATGATATGGGTATGTTCTGCATACTTCGCTGGGGGCTTTCCATGACTGAAGACGCCTTGACTCGAGTCTTACCATGCTTATTACAAATCTTAATCAGCACTGTGTTAAAACTGAATGTGAAGACGTTTGTTGACAACACCATTGTTGTGAAAATATGTGTAGAAACTTCGCATCATCTTTTTAGTGTGCAAAATCTGCCTTGACAATATGGCTGACAGTATCGTTGTACTGAACTTTACATAAACATACTACTATTCAAGCATATCCATAAGTTACAGCCATCTATTGTTGCAAAATAAAAGGTGGACTTCTCCTCACATGAACATTCTGGCTCAAACCAAGTCAAACACATTGAAAAAACGGATCAAAGCATGCTTAAAAAAACTCAGATCGTAAGAAATGCATCAGACATCTTTGGACCTTGAGCTAATGTCATGTGACAGGAAGACTTGGCATAAGTTTGTTAAAGGCCTATGCTCCTTGTGTAGCTGAAAGGTGATAACGATGAACGTGGGAGTGAACATTACTCTAAAGAATGTAGAAGTTACGAGACTCAATGTAAGAAATCCTGCACCCATTAAAATAAGGAAGCAGAAGCTAGAAACAACCAACACTTACATACCTGGGAGGTACAATAATGCCAGATGGTGGAACAAGCAAAGACATCTGTAACAGAATGAAAGAAGCCAGAACAGCCTTTGCCAAACCAAATAACAACTAGAAATCTTCCCAGTACAGCACAAACATCAAACTGAGAATATTTGAGGGTTGTGTACTTTCTGTATGATGCAGAATGCTGGAGACTAACAGAAAATGGAAATGTTAAAATTGTCCTGTTTCAATACATGTCTGAGGAAAAGTTTCCAAATTTATTGGCCAAATACCATCACCAACCAAGAAGTGTTTACAAGAAGCAATCACAAAAATATGCACACCATCATAGCTGGTAGAAGTTGGAAATTGGCAGGGCATGTTCTCAGAAGACACTGACACCTTCACCAGAACTGCTATGCTGTGGACCCCAGAAGTAGGGTAAAGAAAAGCCACCAAAAAACAACTTAGTGGAGAACTGTGGAGGCCAAGATGAAAATCAGAGTTGGAGTATTGCACGAAGGATGGTCACAGACTGAGCTAAGTGGAGAGAGTTTGCTCCTGCCCTACAAGATGTCACAAGGCATGATGGTCACTGATTGCTTTGTTAGTCAGCTGCTACAGATCCAAGAAGAGGTCACAACTCCCTGCAATCAAAACACCTGGGACTTACCATAATACATATACCGCATGATCTCCTCTCTTTCCTTGGGGCCAACATCTGCAGAAAAATAATAAACAAACAAAAATAATATTTACTGCACAAAAATGCCAGCTAATTTTCTTGTACAGCAAGCAAATAAGAAATGCACACAGATTGTCCTCTACGTACGATGTATGCAAATTACGACCATTAGTATTTCATCTAATATTTGCCAAATATAGTCATCCCAGAAGTACTGTATACCAATTTTTCATTACTTATTACAGTACAGGGCTGTACAGTATAGCAATTTTATGATGTACTACTTCACTTTAAACAAAGAGTAAAATTTCTTTTAATACATAACAAAACAGACATATATATTTGAGCATTCAGACTTGTTACTCGCTAACATATCTTTATGGTTGGACAGGGCTGGATTATCCATTACGCTAAATTGACTGAAGCCTGGGGGCCCTGGGCTCTTGTGGGCCTGTGCATAAGTTAAAAAAAAATTTTTTTAATGCATAGATTTTTCAATAAAGTGTGTTTATTGTGTTTACCTTAATAATAATAGAAATAATATTAATAAACATTACTAAAAAATAATTACTAATACAAGCAGTAAGCAATGCTAACAAAACTAACATACTATTCTATTAATAATACTAATTCAATCCATCACCATGCTAAGGGGTTTGAAAAGAAAAATATTAAAATTATTGCCCATTAGGTGAAGGGGGGTCCAAACATCAAAAAGCCTAGAAGCCCTTCTTGGCTTAATCCGGTCCTGCTTAAGGTTCATACAGTATATAGTGATTTCCAACTTACAACCACTTCGACTTATGACGGAGTTGTCAGAACTGAACCCTGTCATAAGTTGAGGAAAATACTCTGGAATTTTTGTTGTCGATATTTAGCTTCTTTTTATTCCAGGCTGTTATTTCATGTATGTAAAGTACGTTTAAGTATTTACCAAATATAATCAGTAAAATTAACCAATAATGCTGATGTGATGATGCAATAACTACATAAGCTGGAACATATTCTAATGGCTGGATTTAGTGATTGTAATTTTGCAAGGGATTAACTAGGTTTGAAATTAACCATGAAGACAAGAGACAGACACAATCTATTAAAATCAGCCATCAAGATAGGAGACAGAAAATAGTCTATTAAAATCAATCATCAAGGTAAGAGACAGGAAATAGTCTGTTAAAATCAACCATCAAGGAAAGAAACTGAAAATAGTCTATTAAAATCAAACATCAAGACAAGAGACACAAAATAGTCTACTAAAATCAATCATCAAGAGACAGAAAATAGTTTTTTAAAATCAACCATCAAGACAAGAAACAGTCTTCTATAATCTATTAAAATCAACCATCAAGACTACAGATAGAAAATAGTCTATTAAAGCCAACCATCAAGACAAGAGACAGAAAATAGTCTATTAAAGTCAACCATCAAGAAAACAGACAGAAAATAGTCTATTAAAATCAACCATCAAGACAAAAAACAGTCTACTATAGTCTATTAAAATCAACCATCAAGACAACAGACAGAAAATAGTGTATTAAGGTCAAATATCAAGATAAGAGACAGAAAATAGTCTATTAAAATCAACCATCATGACAAGAGACTGAAAATAGTCTATTAAAATCAACCATTACAATAAGAGACAGAAAATAGTCTATTAAAATCAACCATCAAGACAAGACAGAAAAGATCCTATTAAAATCAACCATCAAGACAACAGACAGAAAATAGTCTATTAAAATCAACCATCAAGATAACACAGAAAATAGTCTATTAAAATCAACTATCAAGACAAGAGACAGAAAATAGTCTATTAAAATCAACCAATATGATAAGTGACAGGAAAAACTGAAATATTGGAAATCCATTACAGCCAAAGTTCAGTGTGTAGAGAGATGGCTCCTGATTTGAACTGAACTTAGGATAAATATCATAACACCATCTATATGGTGGTCTGCATGTCACAACAGAAGTCCTGTGTTGGCATGCCGTGTAGGGTTCACAATACCAAATCTAACAATTTATTTGAAGAATTGAAAGTGTTTTTACATAAGAAAGATGTTTAAAATATTGACTGCTATATTCACTGGCCGCGGATCTGAGACACGAGGGGTTCACTACAAGGGTCATGGCTGTTGAAGTGGGCGCAAGAGGGCTTGTGGCTGCATCAATGTATGATCTATTGAAACTGTTGGGGCTGAAGGGACAGGCGAGAACAAGGGCACTGAAGAGGCTTAGTGAAACTGCCGAAAAGGCATCAGGCTGGCTGTGGAACAACCGCAATGGGCAATGGAAATCGTGACAATAAACGCTGCAGTACAGAAAACACCAGGAATTTTTCTAAGTCCACAAAACGCTGAGTTTTGTGGTGTACTAGTGAGCGGGCTGTGACTGAGGGGCAACAGGCGATGTATATTATAGGAGGTGTCAGAGTCAGAATTTCAGTGGTACTCGGCGGCTTCGCGATGGTGTCTCAGTGTGTGCGACGGAACGAACGGTGACTATTGCCAATCTTCTCTTCAATAATTTGTCTTCTCTTTGGAAGTACACCACGTTGACTACTTTTTATTAATGTCACATGATGCACAATTGCCTCCACGGCTGGCGGAGTTGTGGATTAAATGAAATGTGTAGTACCTTGCTACCTGTCGATCACATCCAGGACATTTAATATTTTAATTCATCGGGTTAAGCTGACGATAAATCAGTCTAAAGAATTATAATACTGCCACTGGGGCAGAGTAATATAATAAAGGACAGACAGGAGAAACTTGAATTCAAGATTAGACTCTAGACATATGATGTTAGAGACTAAAATCTGAGGTGACAGGCAGAGGGACGGCTTAGGGAAAGACTGCTTTCTAAAGCTAGAAAATTAATGAAGCCGTCGTATTTGTCTTCAGTCTATGGTGGAGCCTTGCACGACAGTCCAATCTCAGCGCAGAATACGGAGTCGAGCACAGAGAAGGCAAAATCCGAACCATTCAAGACCTACCGGGGCAACGTCAGGAGACCGGAGAACTAACCACACTTCACTATCAGCCGGGGGCTGAAAAGCTAAGTCCACGACAAAGGAAACTCACCTAATCAATGCCACAAAGTTTAGTCATCCATGATGAAAAACACGTGAATTGTGAGACACATAATACATACAGCAGACACTAATTCCATCGACAATACTATCATTCACCATCTATTCACTTTATTGCAATAAACCAATTGGGTGTATATACTGTACCCCACGCTTTGTTCCTTCCATTAGATGTTGAATATTGTCTATGTTTATCTTCCTTTATAAGGGAGGGGGGGCTCGTAAAATATAATATAATTTAAAGAATAATAATAATAGATAACTGAGAAGGGGACGACGGTAGCGAGAGACCAAATATCTCCTTACAATCTTTTCCAGACCTGTCGAGTTAGGAGAATTTACCCTCTTCGTCACCCTTCGGAAGTGGGAAAACCCAGCAGGGATTCCTTGAGCCAAATCTTCCACATCAGATCTATTATTTCCTCTAAATAATTCTCTTATCCTTTAAACGCTACGTGACACTACCATAAGTGAAATGGGTTCATTTTCGATACAAGACAACAGGAGGCTGAGACGCTTGGGAGTCATGACCCAAGTGGGCCCGCCCCCCTTAGAGTGTAAGGAGTATACTGGGCCGAAACACTTGTCCGATGGGGGGACTTCTTCTGATGATCAGATTGCCTCCTGTTGTATCGCTCTGTAAAGAGTTTCCTATCATAGTTACATGGTCAAACCAGTGACGATCGGGAAAAGACCGATTGACTTCTGGAAAGACAGATGACACTGGGAAAGACTAGAAACCGGCTGACCGGGTTAGCACCCCGTAAGCTGTATTCAATTGCTACAGGACCCAAAAATGATAGATGCCCCCAGGATTCACCGAAAGGGGGGGAGAATGATGAATCCACAGGCGCCTCATTGGAATCGACCATACCCGTTACACGGACTTCGAGCTCTGAACAACGGCTGGAATTTCCATGTGCCTGTGGTAGGGAGTTCTCTACTCAGAGAGGAATGAAAATCCACAGAACGAAAAAGGGGTGTGGGAGGTCATCAGGGGGAGATCAACAGCGCTCTGTCTCGACGGATAAGACGTTAGAAGAACGCAGCCAGGAGTCAATCCACATGCTGATTACATTCAAGTTGATCTGCCTGATGACTCGAACACTCTCACACACTTCTCTTGGACGGGAAGAGAGATGCCAATCAAGTTTTCCACCTGCACACGTGCAAGCGACAGGGCTTTGGAACAGCTGGACGAAGCCTTGGCATTCTGTGGTTTTGGTTGGGTCGCGTGTTGGACTAACAAATTGAAGCAGATAAGTTTGGAGAAGAAGCTGGAAATCTTCGGCGACATAATATATCTGCACTCTTGCAGATTGTTCTGAGCAACGGAGGCGAGGGAAAGTAACCCACGACGAAAAAGTAGAACACGAATTAAAATAGAAGAAATCAGGAAACAGAAGAAGCATGCCCGAAAACTTTTCAAGAACGCAGTTGCCACAGAGAAGGAAGGGTTACGACAGGTTTGGGAGCACCTGAAAAGCCAACATAATGCCCTTTGTAGAGCAGAAAGGTTGTGCAGGAAGAGAAGGAAGACTCGAAGGGATAGGGAAAGATTCTTCAGGGAGCCCTTCAAGTTTGCCAAAGAACTGTTTGAGCAGCCACGTCGGGTGCGCTAAACATCAATAAAGAAGACCTGGAAGAACACCTTAGAATGACATATTCATGATGGTAGCAGATGATGAGCCGCTCAGGCATGCATGGCAGGCTCAAATGCACGAGTAAGCCAGAGCTGAATTTAACACCAAGCCCCAACGGTGCAAGAGTAAGAAAAGCATTGTCCAGTAAAGCTCGGTGCAAGTCAGCTCCAGGTTCCTAATGTTGTTCCGTATGTGGTGTATAAGAGATGCCCTGAAGTGCTCAAAACGACTGCTCCTTTTACTAAAGAATGTTGGAAAGCCCAGCTGGTTAAGCAAAGGAATGGAGAAAGGCGAACTGGAGGAGTCTATCATCCCGAAGGAGCAAAATTCACCATACATCAAGTCAGTTCATGAGCCCAATCTCTCTACTCAATGTGAAAGGGAAGATATTCTTCTCAGTGATAGGCGAAAAGACTCACTACATACATGTTACCTACCATGGCAAGGATGGAGGCATGCCACATGATCTGGAAGCAATCCAAAAGGCAAAGTCTGACAGAACAGACCTCCAAAGGGATCTGGTGAATGCTTATGGAACCGTTCCACTACACCTTCCCGAAGGAGCATGCCTCAGGGAGCACTGTGAAGGGAAGATATTCTTCTCAAATGAAGGAGGAGTCTGGGAAATAGACAATCCATAGAAAGGAGGTATCCCACACCAGGATTCTGCAACGTCTGGAATCATAAAACAAAGTCTACAGTTGTAATCTGGTTGGATCTGGTGATTGCTTATGGAATCCGTTTCCATCCACGGAGATGTTGTGGCAGGCCCTGAAAATGTATCATGTTCCACTAGAGATTGCCAGCAATGCGAAAGTGTATTTCGCAGCTGTCAGATTTTCAACCAGTGAGTACACACAACGAAGTGGATTGGCCTTGAAGTTGGAATTGCAATGGGTGTTCCATCTCACCGATACTATTCGTGATGGCTATGCAGGTAATCCTCAATGCGGCTGAAGAAATGGCTATAGGTCCAAAGCCTTCGGGGGAATTGTCACATGCCACCGCTCAAAGCATTCATGGATGTTCTGACATCAGATGAACATCCAGGCCCGAGGATGTTAAAACGCCTGGACTAGTCAGCTGGTGCAGAATGAGCTTTTCAAACCCAAGAAGTCCGAGAAGCCTATAGTCAGGAAAGGGAAGATAGCAGAAGGACATATTTTTCCAACCAAAGAATCCCTACTGTTTAAACCTGTCTACATGCCTCATCGAAGGCAGTGCAACAGACAATAGAAATGGCAGACAGAGGGGCTACAGATCATGACCAAAGTTCTTGTAACTGTTGCTGATGAAGGTTGCTGTGATTATATAATGACCAAGTACAGTCGAAGCTATAGAGCAGAAGGTCAACAAGTTCAAAGAAAGTGGCTAGGGGTACCACCAGGTCTTGTCCTGCATACCTGTTAATCTGTAAAACAGATTCAAATACTGTTTTAAGTTTTTCAAGTGGAAGAAGCTGTTGATGCAGACGGATATAATACGGGGATTTGGTCATGGAAGACATCCCTGGTGGTCCAAGGCATCAGAGCAGGGGAGTGCAGAGACATGGTTGTTCTGAGAATTTTGGTTTTTTCCAACAAGGCTGGGAAGGAGCCCTGGGAATGATATATGGCATATTGAGCACCTCTTAGCTCTGCATTTGAAAGTATGACCGCCTGCCGTTCGGCAACCAATCCTGAGAAAAGGTAAGGTGTCATTTTTAGGGCCAGTGCACGCAAATACATACTTTCTTATGCAGGAAATTCAGCAGCAGTTTACACTCTTCCTTAGACTCACTGGCGATACACCTGATAACAAAATTCTAAATGAGCTTGCGCACTGTAGTAGCAGTTTTACCATCTTCTCTTGATTGATCAAATGACTGGGAGATGGCGGTAGAACCCTACTGGACAGGGGCAAAAAAATGAAATAATTTAACAATTTAACGAACCATCATCGCATAGTGTTGTAGAATATGTGATCAATGGAATCATCAGTGATCCTCCAATGATTAACTTCACTGATCATTAGTACTTTCAGTGATAATCACTGATCATTAGCGCTTTCACTGCATTAGCACACACTCTCACAGCAGTGGTAATAAATTGTTTTCTGGTTTTGTATTTTTCTTGCTTTATTATTTCTCTTCACCCGTGTTATTATAATTCTGTCACAATTTGTTCTAGGTTACCAGCCCCCCCCCCCCATACACAACCTCATATTAGTTGCCTTGTATGATATACCAGAAGAAGCAGTAGTTCCTACTCTTTCTTTCTCCCACAAAAGACCCCCCCCCCCCCGGAACTACGCGGGGCATTAGGAAACATATGAAAATAAAAAGATATCAAGTTTGACACACAAATACCAGAACCTTCAATGTGAATGTTGTGGTGGGTTTTGATGTTAAGAAGGTTGGTGTGTGGTAAAGTTGTACTTGAGTGAGGTCAATCTGTGAAGGTCCCTGATGTAGACTATTGATAGCTATGTTTCAGAGTACCTTGCTGATACCGCCTACGATCTCACTCTAAGTTATATTTTGGCCTATTATGATTGAGAGCTACGTTAGTGTCTAGGGTAATGTAAGAGTGATGTTATAGGAATTCAATACAAACACATACACATACAGATACTAAATGCTATTATGAACTTAACTAACACCAGTGTGTAAATTTATAGTTTGGAATTTCTTTTTTCTCAAATTTATTTGTCCTGAACCGAAATTTATTTTGGCCAGGACCACAACTCAAGTGAATCAATAGATATATATATATACACACAAATATAAATATATTTACATAAATAGGACCATATGTCCAAGGCACATTGTTACAATTGAAATCTTTCAAATAGTATTACTTAATATATGATGACTACTGGTATTTGGAGACAGGTTGGGGATTTATAATCATTCCACGATTCTTCTG
Organism: Oreohelix idahoensis; assembly: GCA_024509875.1. Lineage (NCBI taxonomy): Eukaryota > Metazoa > Mollusca > Gastropoda > Stylommatophora > Oreohelicidae > Oreohelix > Oreohelix idahoensis. The sequence goes on along the minus strand of JAMPIV010015709.1, from coordinate 261,609 downwards.
TTATAGCTATACTTGTTTATTTAATCCTTGGGTGGAAATGTTATTTGGTATACAGGAGATTCGTTTAATGTTTTTGATAAGTTGTCCCAGGCCAGATATTATAACTTATCTGGACCCAGGAATCACAGCAGTTGTCGTAGATTCGGCCACAAGTCACAGTCTCCTCTGGTCTTTCAAATGCTTGAGTACAGACTTAGTAAGAGGGACTCCTCACAATAGTGTAGGCTTTCTCACTCAGACAATTCATTGACACCAGATAAGTGCCAGCAGAACCCCTGTAGATGAAAGTTATGTTCCTGTCTTAACTTCACATTAATTCCACCCAGTTTACAAATAATAATACAATTTAACAAAAGAACTTGGTCAGCCCTTTCTGATCAACCTTACTTCTCCACTCTAGATTGATGGAACAATTTATACCAGTTTTCTTTTCTTTTTCCTAATAGAGGTTACGCCTCTGCCATTTGCACTGATCTTTTTCCATAAAATATGATGGGTGATATGATTCATGAGGACCCCTGCATGTCTTTTGGTATCTACCTCTCTCTGGTAGCTAATCATTTAATAGATACCTTATAGGCCCTGTCTGAGTGCTGGGGACCTAAGTACTTACTAATCATGATGGATTTTCATCTAACATTTTCTCACATTCCAATTTATTTTAAATAAAAGATAATTAATATTCTCCTTACCACAATATTCAATAAAAAGCACACAATTAATACGTTGACTGGCAATGGAAATACACTTTTGTTCCTTCTGCCTTTGTCCAGACTGCTGATGGTCTACAGCAATGCTGCTCTCAACGCACCTGCTTCATCTAAGGTTTTGAAAGAATGGCATCTAAGCCTTTCAAGTTTAAATGCAGCTTTGGTAAGCTGACCAATGACTACGCATATCTCAATTGTAAACAAGTCTTGCAAAATAAAATTCAAACTTTCCCTTCGTTACTCGGTTAGTATATTTTTATTTTGAGGTCGGCCAATAATATTTCGCATTCCTTCAAAATCCATCCAATCCAATCTCTCGTACCTTCTTAGTCTTTATTTCCCCAAAGTTTTACCAAAATATGCCTGTTGCTGTCATTTTCGACGGAGTCATCTGTCAAGTTATTTGCTTATGTTTGTATCATAAGTATAATTGTGTCTTTACCTGCGATGTCAGGTTGATTAGGGGTTGTCTTCCCTTGTTTATTCATTCATTGTGTTTGACCTTTAGGGTCAGAGGTTGACAGTTCGGCGTGGGCCTATGGGAAGGTTTTTTAAGCGGGAGTGAGATATACTTCCGGGAAGCCGGGAGGTCCTGTTTTTCTGAAGGGACCAAGAGTCCATTGTTTTTCGGGGAGAATCTTCGAAGTAACTGCTATGGCAGTTTTCCCCAGTGAATCTCTGTGCGTCGGGATGACGACAGAATTCCTTGTGTAGTTCTGAGGATTCATTTACCAGGTAATACCGACCTTTATGCATTATTACGCTTTTCGGTGGCAGAACATGTAAAGGATTACCTAGGGTGAACAGCGGTTCACGGATCCGCCATTTCAGAACTTATATATTTGTGCTCGAGGTAGCCATCCAAGACTGTTAGTCTTATATTGTCCAGAAATCCAGTGACGAAGATATATTGTGGGAGCCGCAGATTGGCGGAACTTCTATCTACAATAAGTATTACTGCAGGGTTGATGATAACCTATTTAACAGAAGTACACGGCCGATGTCAGAACGAGGCCTGTGCTTCCGGCTATTATACTACAGCCTGATATGTGCAATTGGCAGGGAGTGCCAAGTTGCACCTGTGTGTCAAGGTAACTAAGGCATCTGACGCGTTTAGTCAGAGACGCCAAGGGCGACGCTACGAACTGTCATTATTGAAGAACTTTGCTATTGACCATGCACGTCTATTCTGATGTTTACCTTTTTGAATGCCAAATGTATACCTATCGATGTCAGGTCAGCATGACCTTGTTACACTGACTGTTCCTGTTGATATTATGTGTGTTCCCGTCAATAAATGTCTTGAAACATGCCTGCAGTGTCAAAGCATCCTTGATTACTGCATGTGAGGGTATGGGTTGCAGGATCTACATCTATACGAGCCTAAACACATTCGCGTCTTCATTCGCACCCACACTCAACTCATCATACGCTCGCACTACACATCTAACAACATGTAAACTGTCTTGGGCCAGTGATCACCTCAACAAGAAAAAAAAGACAGTTACATTTCTGGTGGACCAGTTACGTGGGCTCTTATGATACATTTCTTGTCGCCAATGTGGCCTAGAAACTTACATTTCTGATGGACCAGATCTGTGGGTTTAAAAAGAACAGAGCGAGCATTTGACATTATTGTTGACATTTATGGATCCAGAAATTTACATTCCTGGTTGGCTGTTACATGTATGATGTCTCCAGTTTTGTCGAGAAAGTTACAAGAAGGACAAGTACACATTACACTTCTGATCTGTGGGTCTAAGCTACACACGGGACAGCCGTAACACACAACGCTAATTCTACACTTGCAAGTTTTGGCTACAACAGGACAGATATAGGTCATCAACGGTTGACACAAATAAACAGTACGAGCATTTATATCATAATGCTACATAAACCATAACAAGACAAGTACTGAAGTGAACTACTAGGCATTTGCTACGTGGACCATAACTGCATAGAAGGCGGGTTCCTATTGTAAACAGTACTGCGGGTTGTTACACGTTTCATTCAACAACAGACTTTTCTAGGTCAGAGTATTCAAGCTACATTGTTGGAGGTCAAGTGTCTGTAAACAGTACGTGAAATTGTAAACATTCAATGTGCAAGCCCTAATTTGAGAAGGTCATAGTAACTTTGGTTCGTGAATACCACTTTATGTTACAGTGGATTTGACGTTCAGTGCGCGTTTGACATTTCGTTTCTGTGTTCGCAAGGAGCAAGAAATTTATTTTAGTTTCAGCTGTGACTGAACTTGTTCTGCAACACATTGAAATTGATTGCTATATGTTTATGTCACTTCTACTGTTTTGTGTATTTTTCTGCGGGTTTTTCGGTTGGTGGGTCTTACGGTAAATATGCCACTTGATCGAGGCTTACTGTAAGCGGTCTGTAGGTGCAAATTTTCTTAATTTGGAAATTTGCTAGTGACAATTGGTCGCTATTGATGTTAGCTGTGATGTAATTGTACTTAACGTTGTTTTTGTAATATTTTGTCTGTTTTTCAGTTTTGATTGTCGATTTGTTTTGTTTGTATTCTGTAGGTCTCTCCTTTCTTGTGTATTTCTCTACACATTTTTGGTTAAAACAGTGTTGCCATTTGTATTGTTTTGTATTTTTGTCTTTGTATTTTTTTTTTTTTTGTACTACATTACTGTCATGCACAGTCTACATACACATACTTGGTCATGTTTTGATATTATTGATAAGGTAGACTCTTCATATAGAGTTTGTTAAATAATATTATATAAGATATTTATACAAGTTCTTTGATAAAAGACTTGTTATCTACAAAGATTAAGACAGTAAAATAAAGTGAAGTGAGTATACAAGTCTAGCATTTCAGACTTGTCTCCCATTGAAGTGGGATAAGGTAATTTATTTAATTTTTTTTCAGGTTTCTGATCTCATTAGACAGAATGTCTACATTGGATTTCTTCATCCAGCAAGGGTTGACCCTTGGTAAGTCTGGTAAAGAATTGGAAGAATATTCATCTGCTCAATTCGCCATTGCATTAAAGTCAGAAAAAAAGAAACAAAAAGAGGAAATTAAATTGAAAGCAGAAGCTGAACTAAAGAAGCTAGAAGCTGAGAATAGAAGATTAGAACTTGAAGAAAGAAGGTATCAAAGAGAGGCTGAGGAGAGAAAAGCTCAAGCTGATGAAAGAAAATTTCAGATGGAAATGGAAGACAAAAAAAATTCAAGCTCAAGCTGCTGCAGAGGAAAAAAAACTTCAAGCTGCTGCTGAGGCTGAAATTAGGAAAATGGAACATGAGGAAAGAAAACAGAAGATGGAACTTGATGAGAAACTCGCAATTTTGGAGTTAGAGAAATTGAAATTGGCGAGTACGGGTGCTCAGCAAACAACTTCGAGTACGACAAAGGAGTTTGTTAGTAGGATTAAATTGCCTCATTTCAATCCTTTAAAGGATGACGTAGCAGATTATCTAGATAGATTCCAATTTTTGTGCGATACGCATAACATAAAAAAGGAAAAATATGTTGAACAACTGATGCCATTTTTTACAGGTGACACAGTGACTACTCTTATGACAATAGACGAACATGAGAGGACTAATTATGATGTTGTCAGGGCAGCATTACTAAAGAAATACCAATTAAAACAAGAAGACTATCGTCTTCGTTTTAGGACAATGTTGCCAGAAAATGGAGTAGATTTCTCTGATTTTGTTACAAAGATACGTCGTACATTTACACGATGGTTTGAGTTGTCTCAGATTGAGAAAACATATGAAGGTCTAATGGACTTATTATTGCGAGATAAGGTTTTGTCATCTGTTAATGATTCTTTTCTTGCATTCCTTCATGAGCGTAAGCCTAAAAACTTAAAAGAAATGGAGGAATACTGTTGTCAGTATGCCACAGCACATCCCCATGCTACAGTTAGCAATTCTAAAGTGAAAGAAGGGTTGCCAGCTGCTTCGGCAACACCATATGGCCCTAATTTCAGAAAAAAAATTTCAGGGTGCTCAACAAAATTGGAATAGGGGAAGTAATCAAAATTACACTCAGAAGCGGAGTAATCCAACACATGATGGTTCTTCGTCTATGCAGTGGAGACAAGATGGTAGTTCTCGTAATTTTAGTGGTAATAATTTGAGACACTTTCGTAAAGGCTATCCAAATAATAACTATTCAAATTTTCGAGGTAATCATTCTCGACGTCAAGATTATGACGATGGTGAATTTAGAAACCGGAGTGATGATTACAATAGGCAATATGATAACAATTACAGGGGAAATGATAGTCGAAATAATTACAGGGGAAATGATAATCGAGGTAGACCTAGGTTTAACAAGAAAAGACCTTACCAACAGGCAAACTCTGCGCAACAAGAGTTTGATGGAGCCTGTAATACAGTAAATGATAGTGGTAACTCTAGGGCTATCACTGGTTGTGCTTTCGATTTTGGGAGAGCAACTGAATGCCCCCAATGCTTAACATTGTTTGACTCATCAACTGTATCTACGCTAAGTTGTGGTCACCCTCTTCCTGCTCTACCTGCTACAGTTGCGCATGATGGGAGAGGATCTCTCATCTTACATAAAGGTCTAATAAATGATAGGCTAGTCTCAGTACTTTTCGATTCGGGATGTACTACCGTCGGGGTTAAGGAGTCTCTGATAGATCCTTGCTGTGCCACGGGAAAAACAATCAAATGTGTTACATTTGGTGGTACTATGGAAAGCTATCCTACTGCTATTATTAGGATTGACAGCTCTCCACATGTAAGCCTACCTTGCCGTGGTTGGAGAGCTTGAGCGCCTCAATGATCCCGGGAGCTATGCCGGCGGGAGTTTTACTCCTGGCAGGGTCACCCAAGCCGGACAGGTCCTGGGTGAGGGGCCAGACTAAATGGGCTGAGGAGTGGGTGGAACCCTATAGGTGTAGATGCAGAACCCACCGGCGAGTGGTACATGCTCTGGTCTGCACCAATCCACCCCCACTTCATGGGTTAAATGCTTTCTTGCCTCATTCTTCACTGTTTGTCGTCTATCACGCCCATGGCGACCGTTGCCTCAATTGGCTGTGTGTGGTGTACCCGGAAACGGGGCCTCCCAGTACTGAGGCAAAGTTAAGTCTCCGATGTCACTTATCGGTGCAGAATTGAGAGAGATGGCTGAGCATCACAATCCCTCCTGTGTTGCAGCATGATGAGAACCCAGCATTGCACACTGAGCTTGGGGGGGATCACTTGGGCACCAGACTTAATACTGGCTCTTGACTGGATGGCCGCATGCAGGAGATTTCTACAATGGAGGGTTGGCAGGTGGTGGGTATCGGGAAGTGGCTCTGTGCAGGACGTGAGGATTCCTTGGGAGAGCCCCGAACCAGAGCACAGCATTGTGCAAGCTCTGCATAGTTGGAGAGCCCCCTGGATGACGGGGAATGCACAGTGTGCTACCCCACCTATCCCCAACTGCTAACTTAGAACCAGAAGTGGGGTCCTCTGTATGCGTGCCAGGCCAGGATAAAATGCCTGGGAAAGAGACTGGAGCTCAGAACTCCCTAACTCAAAGTTGCAGGATGGCAGAAAAGCCACGGGAAAGACAGGGCTATTTTAAAGATAACGCAACCATATTTTCACCATACGAGCTCGGACGCCGCCTCGGTAAACAAGGTCCTCGCAGAGCAGTGACACCCCCAGGCTGCTTGCGAATAGTCTACTACTGGGAACATAAACAGATTAGGGATGAGCCCACTCTCCCGTTGAACAGGTGCTAAAGTCGTAGATACTGGGCCAGAAGGCGCACCGGAAACCACAGTATCATGCAACTCGCTTTTTTTTTTCTATGGAGAGTACACCGTCAAATAAATCTCGTTCTGGTGCTCGCCCTGTGGAGCTCCACCAGGCAGGTGCAGTGCCGGGCTCTGAGCCTCGACAGAGCCCACCCTCAGCTACTGGAGGACCCTCTAGACCGTCTTGTGGAGTCAACAGACGGCGGAGGAGAACTACGGACCAAAACAAAACAGAAAAAGAGAAACCCAGAGTGCCACTTGTCATGATGCACTGGAATGCAGAGGGAGTGAACAGCAAGCAGGCTGGATACAGCAAAAAGACAGAGCTGGAAAACATCTTGTATGAGAAGCAAGTCAGTGTTTGCTGTATCCAAGAGACTCACTTGAAAGCAGATCAAACCTTTAAAATAAGGGGATATCAATGCTTCAGATCCGACAGACAAGATAGACGAAAAGGAGGAGTACTTACTCTTAGTAAGGGAAAACATATTCCTGTGGCACACGAAAGGAAAACCTACGCTTTCATGGATGGAGCAAAATATCAGCTCTGCAGATAAAGGTAGACAAGGGAAAAGTAAACCCTAAACTTTTTGACTGGGGGCACCAGGGGACCAACGGGGGAATTAAAAAAAAACCCTGGTCTCCAGTTTTTTTCACAGTTACCTAAAAAGCGAATACTCAAACCACAGGATGTCCTTTACTCGTTGGCAGGAGACTTTGTATAATTTTGCTTCAACGCCTAGAAATGGGGCTGAAAACCCAACGCTCCCTGATCCATACAGAGGAAATGAGAGGTTGAAACTTACCATATGCATCAATCAAAAGGTCTGGGGCCTGAGTTGGGGAATAGGGAGTATGCCAAACATGCTTGCATTGGGGGTTTGCTGGGGGTCGAAAGGGGCCTCGGGTGTGGTTTTGGGAAATCCCACCCTCAGCTACTTCACTGGTGGAGGCAAGACTCAACTTCTTAGGGGGGTTTCCAACTTGGCGCTGTTCAATGAGCCGTCAACGAGAGGGGCCGGGGGGAGGGATAAATAGAGATCTACTGGCCACGTAAAAAATAAAACGCCAAGTAAAAAACAGGAGTTTAATCATAGTCGGTGTAAGGGTAAATATACCAGGTTACCACTATGTCTTTGCATCACTCGTTGGGTCAAAAAAAACCTGGGAGGTGATTATGAAACATAGTCGGCCAGGGTAGCATCGGCAGCTATGCTGGGGGGCAGGGATACTGCTAAAAAGGTAAGGGGGGGACACTCATGGCACTGGGAATTATAAAACTACCCTTGTTGGAAAACTCGAAGTGAACGAAAAAAAAAATCAGCAAAACTATTGGCAGTGGGGTTTCCAGTGAAAATTTTGCTAAAAACCCTGGGGTGTGATTCGTTCGAGGGGGGGATGTATGCAGGGGATTGGGTATCGCCAGGGACTTTTATAAGAGGTGACACTTGGGAGGGGGGGCTCTTAGGTTGAAATAAAGCCAGTTTTCTTCGTAGAGGTAGAGGCTGAAAAAGCGATGGGAAAAATTTAAAAACCCATGGTGGGGATGATCAATAGCTTCTGATCCCGGGTATCAAGAGACCCAGGTTTTGGAAGATTGTTCAGGGGTTAGGGGGTTGACATGGGATAAAACCCTGGGCAAAGGGATGGGATCCAATCCCTAATTTATCTTAGGAATCGCAATTAGGGGAACAAATTGGGCTTTGTTACCTTGCTTACTCCAAGAGGTTGGGGGAATCAACCACATTAAAATTGCTGACTCTTTCACAGGTGCCCGGATAGTAAATCTTTGCTTTTGATCACCACGGATTTATAGGCCCTAAACCCCCCCCACCCCAGAGGGAATAAAGACATTTTAAGGGGAACCTTGAAAAAAAAATTAAGAGGGGAAAAAACTATTCCGACTTGGGACGATAACAGAAAATATTTTTCTTATAGCCAGACGGAATGCCAAAAATCAAGCCCCATTGCAAGGTCTGCATTCGAAGTGCTTTCTAAACCAGGGTTGGCCAGGGCCCTGCACCTATCATTACTGCACGATGGGCAATGGATCATTTGAATGGGTTTCGCTCGTAAATATCCTGAATGGACATAGCCAAATAGATTTGGGGGCATACCGATAGCAATCGACAAATAATGCGATGGAATGACCATGCTGGGTTCCTGGATAACCAGGATTTACAGAATAAAAACAGTGGACTTCAATTTAAGATCAACAAGTGGGGTCAACCCAAGGGAAAATGCTTTCAACTCCGCTTGATCACTTCCCCTCCTAAATTTCCTAGGGCTCCCCAAATTTTTTATGAGACTCCCACCCCAGATCAGATTTACCCGTTTTATCCCAACTTTCTACTCCCAGAAAGGGCAGGACACTGGCCGAGCGTGCAAAAATGGCGCCAAAAACCTTCAACACCAGAGCATCTTTGCCTTCCACCCAAAAAACCAACATTCGCCAATTTAGATGTTTTCAGGGGTAAGCTTTGGAAACTACAGGCTAGAGGATAGGGAGGGACGGCAGGAGGGTTTTCAGAGAATTCACTTTGAAAAAACTTCCCAAAGTAGATGGGAAGCAAAAAGGAGATTTTTTAGGGCGGAAGATCCCAAGTGCAACCAAGGGGGAAAAAATCGGACCCAAGCGAGTATGTCCTTCACAAAACTTACTTGAACTGCTCCAGGGGTGAAACTTGGATGAAAAAGGCCCAGCTTTACAGAAGGAAACTATATAAAAAGCATTTGTGGGAAGGATTTATTCAAAGGTTCTAGACATCAAAATGAACACGTGAATGCTATACCTCACGAAGTACAGGCCACAGGACCTTTCCGATGCGAATTGGTATTGAAGAGGTGGCAAAAATATGGTCATACTTCCACGTAGCTGATTTCGAAAAAATGCAACCAATACCAAGCTGAAGGGCATAACTATTGCTTTTATGCCTAGCCCACCTGCAAAGACGTTTTTGAAGTTTCAGACGAGATTTCAACAGGGAGCAAAGTCTCATCCTTCTCTTAATAGCCCAAATACGTACTCAAATGGAAACAAGGGAACCATGAGGGGGGGGCGACCAGAGGGAGAAGGAAGCAAAGCTCGGAAAAGCTGGAGATTCTAACACGATGCTGAACTTTTGAGCAAAGATTGCAGCGAATCACCATGGGGCGATCACAGGACAGATTTTTTACTGATAGCGCACTTCCAAATACCGAGGCGAGACTATACATGCAAAAAAGGTAGCCAATTCAATCACTATGCAGAGGAAAAAAAAACTACAGAAGTGCAGTGACTATATTTCGGGGCTAGAATCAACAGCCAGGAAGCTCCTCAATACGATTAACATAGGTTCCATCAGCGAGGGCCTCAAGGAAAAGCAACTCGCTGGCTGACCATGATGCCAACCGGCTCCATTCTGCCAACGAGGGAACCATCACACTGGAGATGACAAGATTTCAAATGCACTTCAAGCCGCCTAGTACAAGGGGGGGGGGGGGGGGGGGGGGGGGACCAAAAAAAAACTTGCTTTTGAGAATTTATTTTCAACCCACCAGGCTGGTTTTGAAAAAAAGGAAAAAAAACAGGCGATTTTTCTATCCCAAAATGTAATGGTGGAGTAGCCATCATCAGTGAACACGAGTAACTAAAAGCGAAAAAGTTCTCTACTCATCACTGGTATCAAGCTGTCGACCTAGAGGGGAGGCCCAATGTTTCTTTTAAAACGGGCCCCTAATCGAGTCCATCAGTCTCCAAAAGCTGTCTGCAACGCGGGAAGGGGGGACATATGGAGACGGGAATATTCCAAAAAAAACCCACAGAATCTCTGGATAAAAAAGATGGTAGAGTCTTCACTGGTTCTGAGCAGATATTCCACTGTTTCTGGCCGGAAAACATAGGCTGGAAATTTTAGGGAGGAAATGGCTACAGTTTATCTGAAAAGACCCCAAGTTACTTTAACTTGTCTCTCAGCAAAATTAAGGATGGGAATGCCTTCCATGGAGGGAAGAAAAAAAAAAAACAGTTCCATTAAACGGGGAATTATGGGTTCGACTATCAAGCAGCGCCGGGCATTTTGGAATCCCCAAGGTGTGGGGAAGGGGATGGCCTTCCCAATTGCAAAAATAAACCTCTAGGAGCGGTGTTTTGCGGGGATAAATCCCAAGGGCAAAAACCTTGGGATGATATTGAGATCTAAGGGTTCATACTTTGCATAAAAAACAGGGAAGAAAAAAAAAAAAAAAACTAGGGAGTTCACTCCTATCGTCCCTGAAACGGTTTGACTGCCAAGAAAGGCAAGAAGGCAGTTAAACATAGTTTGGTTTTGAGCTTTCCATTTTCAGGGGGTGTACCCCTTTTATCATCAGGTACGGGGGAAGTAATTTTCACCAAAACCTCAAACTAGATAATCTTCACCACTTGTTTAGTACTATTTCTCTTTTCAAGGGGGGGGGGAAACCTGGTGGAAATAAAATAGAATTCTCCCTGCATGGAGTGAGTAAATAGGGCTTTTGGCCTTAAAATCATGGAAAGAATGGGGTACCTAGTACCTCTGGTGCGCGTACTCTGATGTGAATGGGGTAATATAAAAATGTCCCAACCACACAGGGGCAAATTTATAGAATGAAGCGGCTCCGCAGACATGCTAGATTCCATAGTAGCCCGAGAAAAGTCTTATCACAAATAAACACAGACAAACCTACCAACAACACAGAACACCCTTACCGTCCCCCCAAGACAAACAGTCTAACAACCCCCTACTAGGGACACAACCGTGATCAAGTGAAGAAAGCTACCCCCCTATCATAGAGGGATATACATATATACCAAAGGCACCCAATGCACACCGCATAAATAAAAATGCAGAAGGAAAGGCCCCGAAGACGACTAGGCAATCATCTCAGAAATAATTAAGCAGGTCTACTTTTTTATCACTGAGTAGAATCAATCACAAATAAACGAAACTCAAAGATAACTTATTTATCTTTAATATAGAGGTAATAAGACCACACATAAGAATTATTCAGCTCAGCAGGCATGGTCATACAGCTGCTAACATCTCTTACTAATCAAGCATAGACATAATTGGACAGTGGCAAAATCATAGCTCTCAGGCTCACTAGCAGGACCATGTAAAACTATCATCACTCTATATATCAATAACAAGATGCCTAAGGTTATCCTGGATTACAGACATTGTCCCATAGAAGTAGTACTACAAAAACCAAAGAACCAGAAGAAATAAACCAACAGATAGGCCAAAGCACCCAATGAAGGCCAGACTAGATGAACATGGCCATTGGACGTCTCACTAATGCGTAAGCAGCATTTAGTGCATCGGGGAAAAGACAAAAATACAGCATCAATAATAAAATTGGGTAATAAAATGAATGACTCTAATAGTCTGAGAGATCTACATTATTCACTAGGATGGTCCATTCAGAATCTACATTCGAGTTCATGATGTATATCATTTTCTATAATATTTCTCACTTACACCAAGCCCTCCCAATGCAGCAATATACAACACAATAATATCATCACCTCGTAAAAAAATAGGACTACACCAAACAAATAAAATTCCACTACAACAAAAAGCATTAACTATGGGAACTTTTTCTACTGAAACAACAACTGGAGACCAAAGCTATCAACGTGAACGGGGAAAAACTACAGAAATATGAAAGTAATCAGTCTCTTCATATACGATATAATTGTATCAGACAATTTACATTACTCTCTCTCTATGAATAGAGGTGGACACAAACAAGAGAAATTCATACTAGAATTTACTTTGATGGCACACACCCCCCAGGCTAGCCTTCAATAGGATATATCCCCCCCCCCTAACATATGTGTAAATTACGAATCATTGAATATACCAACCAAGCCCCGTCTTATTATTGTTTTTTTAGGGGATAAATCAAAGTGTTGGGTTGGGTTTGGGGGGGTTGTGGGGGGTGTTTAACGATACGGTTCAGTGGAGAGCAGTTGTCGTTTCAAAATTTTACAATCGTCCCCCCACCTGGAGAAACAATCTGATTAACCACCACTAATCAGAGTTAACAGAATGAGTGCCTTAGAAAACTCATGGAACAACAGTTTGGAAAGAATTCAAGACTACCCCCCACCCCCCCCCCCCCCCCCCCCCTTTATTTTTTGTACTCCGATTTTATTAATTTTTTTTTTATAATTATTATTTTTATTATTTAATTTTAGTGTCATCCCCCCCCCCCCCCTGAATGTCCCCCCCCCCCCCCCCCCCCCCCCCATACCACCCGCTCACTCGGGTACCCCCCCTCCCCCCATACCCCCCCCCCCCCCCCCCGGGGGGCCCCCCCCTCCCCCCTGTCATTCATTATATTTGTATTAGGAAGAACGTATGATTTTTTTTTATCTATTTTTTGTTCAATATTCCCCCCCCCACCCCATTAGGCGTCACCCACCGCCCAACCTGGGGGGGTGTGGGGGGGGTATATCCCCCCCTTTCGGGGGGGGGGGATAGTGTGGGGGGGCCCTCGTTTGTCCGTGGGTGTTATGGGGTACACCCCCCCCCCCGGGCCACCACCCCTTCCATTTATATACACCCCCCCACAGCTCCCTCACAATCCCCCCCCCCCCCCCCCCCCTAGAGTCGCTTAATTATTTTTTTTTTCCCCCCCCCCCGTCCGACCCCCCCCCCCCCCCCCCCCCCCCCCCCCCCCCCCCCCCATACCACCAGGCCAGCTAGCCCGGAGGGGGCAAATAGTGAGACGGGGGGGGGGGTGGGGGGCAGTTTTTTTTTTTTGGAATGTGATATAATGATCTGCTCAAAATACGATACTGCTTAACATTGACCCATGATTCCTCAAGTGAAAGAAAAGCTATCCTCACCGATGCAATCATGGATACATGCCTATTACAGATGGAATCCCAGCCAACTAAAACTAATGCACCTCCGTTATGGGCATCCGGAGGTGCCGGGGCATTCTTTATCCTCATATCCTGACCAACCACTAGGAGGACTAGGCAAATTGTCCCTACTGGTAAATTCTGTTTGGCCAACTCTACCATCGCCCCCGCCCCCCCCCCACCCCCTAGACCCCCCCCCCCCTCCCCCCCCCCCCCCCCCCCCCCCCCCCCCGCCTGTGACCCCCTTTAGGTAGAAATTCACACATACCCCCCCCCCAGAGGTAACACTCGCCCCCTCCCCCCCCCCCCCCCCCCTCCCCCCCCCCGCCCCTCACCCCCCCCCCCCCCCCCCCCCACCTCCACCCCCCCTCCCTTCACCCCCCCCCCCCCCCCCCACCCCCCCCCCTCACCCCCCTCCCCCACCCCCCCACCCCCCCCGCCCCCCCCCCCCGTGGGGGGGGGGTCTGGTGGGGAAACAAAACTGTGGGGTTACGAGTGGGGGTATGGGGCGCTGGGCTTAATACCCCCCCCCCCCCGGGTGGTGCTCAACACCCCCCCCCCCCCCCCGGTCAGTAGTGTACTGTGAGTGCTATGGGTCAAGGCTATTAGATTTAGCTAGTCTTGATTAGAGATGGTTAGTCCTATAGACACCCAGGTACCCCCCCCCTTGAGGTGGAGTCCCCCCCCCACACTGTTAGTATGTTTTGTAATAGTATGTCCCCCCCCCCCCCTCCCCCCCCCCACCCCCCCCCTACAGGAATTTTAGATTCCCGCCCCGCCCCTCACCCCCCCACCCCCAACTCTCATGATAGTCCACCCCCCCCCCCTATTATCTTATATTTATCCCCCCCCTCCACCTGGGTGAGGGGTGGTCTAAAGTTGAGGTTTTGTATTAGTCCCCCCCCCCCTGATTGATCAGTGAGTCATGGTCCCCCGGTATTTGCAGTGACCTATGTGGGGGGTCAACAAAACGAACATAGTGTGGGACGCAGCTATGTGTAAGGTGTGCTAGAGAATACGGGGGTAGGGGAGTGGGGGATACCCCCCCCGGAGTGACATACTATCTGGAGGTGGGGGGACAGGGACGGTTTGCCCCCCCCCCCGCCAACCGGATATTATTATTTTGGTCTATTTTTTTTTTTTTTTTTTTTGTCCCCGAGACCCCATGTATGTTAGATTTTGCGAGATGTAGGTTTCACGACAGTTTATTTTTATATTATTTTTTTATTTTTTGTTACATTTTTTTTTTTTTTTAGTTTTTTTTTTTTTTTATTTTTTTTTAGTATTTTTTACTTTTTTGTTTTTTTTTTTTTTTTTTTTAGTCCCCCCCCACCCACCCCCCCCCAACCCACCCCCCCCGCCCCCCCCACAACCCTGATTGCTTGGATTATTTTTTTATTACAGATGAATACGTACGAGGCCCACACCCTTTGGCTGTTTGTTTATAGGCGCGAGCGTGTGGTTTTATTGACTAATCCGGGATTCTTTTTTTTAGAGGGGGTTTTTTTTTTTTTTTTTTTTTTTTACAACACTGGTCCCCTGATTGTTTTAATAATTCTTACAGGTATGCGACAATATTTTACCTTTTTAACATAGATTAATAATATATATAATAAAAATGTAAATAAAATATTTATAATTATGATGGAATTTTTGTTGAAATAAGTCTAAATTATTGATTTTATGAGATTTTTTAGATTAATATTATTTACGCTGATTTTTTAGGATTTATTTGGTTCCCCCCCCCCCCCCCCCCCGCCCCCCCCACCCCCCACAAAAAACTTGATAGAGCGGTCAATAGAGCAGTTTAGGGTGGTGTAGGCCCCCCCCCTTATGTTATCCCCCCCCCCCCCGCCACCCCCATTTGTTTTTAGTGGAGGGATTTTTTTGGGGGGGGTGGGGGGGCTGGTGGGATGGGGTGGGGGGGGTGGGTGGGGATTTAGTTTTTTTCCCCCCTTTTTGGTTGCGGGGCGGGGGGGTGGTGAGGTGGGGGTGGGTGAAATTAGTAACACTTTTAAAAAAAATATAAAAATTTTAAGCCCCCCCCCTTTTAATGAGACTATGGGTGGTAGAACATATAGGGGACAGCTATATAGCATGAGTAGTGCTCTTACACGGGTAATATTGATTAATAAAATTTGTAGAGGGTGGGGTAGAGAGTTGGAGGGGGAATGTGTAAATGTGTTATGAGGGGTTGGTAGGTGAATTGGAGATATATGTAGTGGTGTGTTGGTTATGTATTATTGATGGTATTTATTTTTTGGTTTAGGGGGTTTATTTAAGGGTGAAATTATAAAAATTGTAGGTTTTAAAAGTTATATAAGATTGAGGGTTTTAAGTTAGGGAAATAGGTTATTTACCTAAGTGACCCCTCCCCGGGGGGACCCCCCCCCCCCCCCCCCCCCCCCCCCGGATGGTGGGTTAGGTGGGGTGATAATAAGTGAGTGGGGTGATGGAGGGTACATTAAAACTGGGGCGGGGGGTATTGGGGATATCATCCCTACATTAAGCATAGGTGTTGAGGAGTTATTAGTGGGAGAGCGGAGTGATATAACGAGAGGTGACGTTAGTTGAGGGTTTAGTACATAGGGATTGAGTGGGGATTATATATTTAATTCAGTATGAAAGTTTAGTTGTTTTGGGCGGGGGGGGTTAGGGATGGATTTATTGTGTTTTCGTATTCCAAAAAAGGGATTTGTGGTAAAAAACCTTGATGTGAATTTATTTATTACTGTTAACGTATCTTTTTGGTCCCATTTTGGGGGGGGGTGGGAGGGCCCCAGGGGGGTGATAGGCGTGCTGGGCCCCCTTATGTTAGTATGAGGAGGCAGCCTAATTATTGCCCCAGGGCGGGGTTCTTAGGTAGTACAGGTGAGGGGTTAAGCTCTGGGGTTTTATTTAAGTTGAGAGTATAAGAATGGGGTTTTAAGGTAGGTAGTAGGGAAAGTCTCCCCCCCCCCCCCCCAACCCCCCCACGGTTGGAATACTCAGCCCCTCCCCCCTGTTTGATTGGGGGGGTTTGAGAGTTTTGCAATATTTTTGGGGTGGGTGATTGGGCGGGGGTAGTAGTTGAGGAGTTTAGATGGGGTGAAGAATCCAGTGAGTTATGGGGGGGCGGGGGATTTTTTTTTAGCGAGTTGGTGAGTTTGAGTTTTTATTAGTATATGTTTTTTATGAGAGAGGGGATTAAGGTTTATTTAGGATTATGGGGGATTCAATCCAGTTACAAAACAGTTTTCTGGGGGGCATTAACTATTATGGGAGCAGTTTTATGTTGGAGGGGTAAATGGGGGGGTTAGGGGGGTAGGATTTCCATACCCTCGAAGCCCCCCCCCCCCCCCCCCCCCCCCCCCCCCCCCCCCCCATTATATTTTTATTATAGGTTATGTGGCACAAGGTGTACTGTTAAAGGATATTTATTTTACCACGATTTTTTTTTTTTGGGGGTTTTTTAAGCGTTGTTTAGATTGATTATTTTTAATGATAAAAAATTTATTATTTGTACTTATCACTGCTAAAGAATAAGGGTAAGGATTAAGTATAGCAAGATGGGGGGGGTGTGGTGGGTTAAAATTCAGTGGTGGGGGGGGGGGAATGTATGGGGAAATTGGTGACAATATATGCATGAGTGGGAATTGGAGTGACATGTTATAAAGAACTTAGGTTGAAATAACTTTAAAAATATATTTAAAAAAAAAATTTCCTAACTATGACCCCCTGAGAGACGTCCCCCTCCCTAATTTACTAAATCTGTTGATAGATAGAAAGTATTTTGCCCCCCCCACCCCATGTTAATACTACCCCCCCATTGGTATGAGACTTTTATAATAAATGTTTTGATAATGACCCCACCCCCCCCCCCTCCCCCCCCCCCCCCACCCCCCGCCCTCCCCCCCCCCCCCCCCCCCCCCACCCCCCCCCCCCCCCCAAATATTTTTACATATTAAGAATTATATTTAAGTGGATATTTTCAGGGGCCCCCCCGAAGGACGGAGTTACCTGGTGTACTGAGCCCCCCCCCCCCCCCCCCCCCCCCTCACCCCCCACCCCCCCCCCGGAGAGTTCAAGACCCCCCCCCCCCCCCCCCCCCCCCAAAAAAAATAGGGTGTGTTGTGAACAGGTTTTTTATTTTTCTTTATATTTTGATGATATTCCAAATGAAAACCCCCCCCCCCCCCCCACCCCCCCCCCCCCCCCCCCCCCCCCCCCCTGTCTGACCCCCCCCCCCCTGTATCCCCCCCCCCTTTAATGTTTTTATTTTTTAGTGATTCTTTTTTTTACTTTTTTTATGTTTTTTTTGACATTTTTTTTTTTATTAGATTAGACAGTTGGGGATTGTGTATGAGACACATTTTATATTTTTCGAGGTTAGAGAGATTTTTGGAGAGACCCCCCCCCCCTGGAGTTTTGAATTGAGGAAGTTCAGTTTATTTTGTGGAGGTGGTTTAGGACGACTTATTAGAGGTTTTTTTTTTTTTTTTTTGTTCGCAAGTTTTTTTGTGTTTTTATTGTTAGATTTTTTGATTTATTTTTTTTTTTTTTTAATATGTGTAATGGGTTTTATTTATTTTGGGTGGTGGGTTTGTGGGTTATTAGCTACAATAGATGCAAATGTTTGATAATCATTTTATTACTTTTGAGAGGTATCATATATACTGTGAAGAAATATGACCAGCAGATGGTAACGGTGAAAGATTAATTTTAGAGTGGGTTAAAATTGTTTTACATATGTATTATTCATTTGTAATATAAAGTACGAAATAGAGAAGTTGTTTTGTAGGGCGGACGGTGTCGATTTGTATGATAAATTAAGATGGTATGTGGTGTAATTAATTTGTGGGTAAAATGAAGGGTAGTGAGTTTGTTAATGGGTGAGGTTGGAGGGTATGCAAATACATTGAGGAAATTCATATGGATTAAGAAGTGTGATATATGATGAAGGAGTTGTGTTATGAGTGGGTTTTTTTAGTAAAGAAGTGAAATAAATGTTATTGTGTGGAGTACTCTTCTAGATGTAAATTTTTGATGTATATATGGAATATTTTGGAATTTGTTGGGTGTATTTTGGTTGATATGAGATTTACCATTCTACAAAGCATTGGATCCCCTCTTTTGTCCATGTGAGAAAGTTGTACAGAAGGTATTACTAGGGGGAGCATACTTATAAGTTCTAGTTGCTGCGAAGGAATGCTTATACTGCTGTTGGGAAAAGCAAGTGGTATTTTTTAAACTTGGATTAAAATGTGATATATTTTCTATATATGCTAGTTTTTGAATGAGTGATGACACAGAGGTGGGAGCGTATTGTTGAATATATCTAGTAATTGACTGATAGGACTGGTATTGAGTTATTGGGGTTAGTGATTGAGACGATAGTTATGTTGTATTGTTGTGGGTTAGTTATTACTGATGGGTAATGGTACATTAGTGTATTTTGGTGAGGATCTAGATTGCCGCACTATCTATAGAAAAATTTTAGTATTGCGATGGCAAACAAGGTTTTAATGTTAGTTGACTGGCGTATCATAACCCGTATTGAGTTTGTAGAATTTTGAAGTTATGTTTTGGTCCCCTATCCTAATAATCCTTCTTGGCCTTACACCTGTTGAACCAGATCTTCTACTAGCTGCATTGATCGTACATGTTTGATGGAGGTATTGGGGTAATTTTATAAGTATCTGAACACATTGACAAGATTGCATCTTCGCATATGGGGATCACAGAAGTAGTGTCTCAAGAGAAGGGTATCGTATGGGGGCACTGACACAGGTGGCATTCAGAGGACATGATATACCAGGAGGAGGGTTGTCGCACGCACAGAATTTAATAGGGATTGTTTCTATGGTGGGGGATTATTTGCGTACAGGATTGACACTTGGTTAGTTATTTGCATGATTGATGAGTGAATGGAGGAGGTATGGAAGGGGGGACACTGATAGGATATTAAGGATCATAGAAGGACATTAGGGACCTATGTATCTGATAAGGGGTCGGTGGGGGGGGTTTGTGAATAAGGAAGGGTAGTATGACGGAGTGGGTGATGATATTAGGCAGTTAATAGAGTTATGGAGGGGTGAGGAGGGGGTTTATATTCAATAGACAGGAGAGGACTATAGAGTGCTGGTCAGAGAACTCAAGTTTGAACATGGTGGAGAACTAGGGAGTAAAGATAGTGTAATCACATATGAGACAGTTGTCGTCAAACAGACAGGTCGTAATGCGAGATGAGTCAGAGAACTCGTGAATAGGGAGTGTAAAGTAGTGTGATCGAAGGCAGGGTTGAGATGCAACTTCGAGTCTTCCAGATTATGGTATAGAAAAAGGGTAGGGGATAAGGTGGGTAACAAAAAAAACGCCTGGAAACGGGTTGGGGGCTGGTGGGATCATGGTGAGCATAGTGGTCTCTATATCTTCCCTCAGACTGAATCAGACTTCTCCTTTAGGGATAGGTGCTATGACATGGATAGTTCCAAAATTTTCCGAGTCTGACCTATATTTCGATGTGGATGGTAAGCAAAAGGAACATCATATGGGAAATCTATGACAACGTATCTGGATCTTAGAGTCCAGGCTCTTTTGCAGGGGATGGAGTGTGAGGTGGGATTGCGACTCTGGGTTAGTGATACAGTCGGAGTCACGTCTCATCCCTGTCACGTTGGCATACACGGAGTTACGGGAGTGAGGGTTTTTTTTCCGGAACTGTGTAACTTACTCTTCCTGGGGGATGGGGATTACGGGAGTGTGGATGAGCGTGAATGGTAGATGAAAAAACCGTAGGGCGGGGGAGGAGGTCTTTGGGGGGGGGCTGAGGGGATCGAGGGGGGGCTGTGCGGTCATGATAGGGGGGGTGGCGGGGGTGGGGGTGGGGGAGTGTGACAGAGGGTCATAGAAGTTAGGGCATGGTCATGGAGGGGCCGATAGGATGGAGCGTCAGGGAGGGGAGGGGTATTGAGGTCAGATGGTGTAGGTTTCATTTCAAGTTTTGAGCACAATCCAGATGGTTGGGGGGTGTAAGATCAACGGGGAAATTGGGACGGGGGGGTGCACGGGGCAGGGGGGGAGGGCGCCGTCGACGGGTTATATGTTCGCAAGAAAGACCCTCAATAGGGTACGGGACTCTTTTCGATTGACTAGTCGAAATAAATCACGTACGATTTCGATGCTGAACTCTGGTGCCAGGGGGGGATTCTGGAGGAGTGTTATGACATTTCTAAAGCTAGGAGGTCTATTACGGTAAACTATACTTGTGGATGAGGATGCAGAGCATCCCACTGGGAACACGGAAGGCCCACACTGTTATGGGGGTTCGATGTCAAGTGGTCGTTTCAATGGGAGGGGTTATGGGGGGGGTCGGGTGAGTATGAGACGACATCTGTCTTTTGGGGGCAGATTGCACGAATTCAGGTAATGCAGAGTCGTGCTAGGTGGAAAAGTACACTTGTGGGTCAGGTGAGTTCATCGATAACTTGGGAAAACACAAATTGGGTCTAAGAATTGCTATCTAGTGTGCTAGAGAGCTCAATGTTTTGTGGGGGTGCAAAACAGGGGACCTCTAAAGCTTTTGTTGGGTTTTAGGGAAATTTACCTTGGGGGGGAGGTCCATCGATTGGGGGCATGGTCTTTTGAAGACAGAGGTACCAAAACCATTTCGAAGATATTTAAATATCTCGGTTTCCGAAGACAAAAAAAGGCAAGTGCGAGTCCTCTTGGGGTGATAAACAAATCCTATGGATGAGATTCATTTGAGAATCCGTTCCCTCCCATTAATGGCACACTTCAATCGTTATTGGAAAAAAAGGTTCTCCTAATATGTGCGTTTGGTCCAAGGAATGGCCCATCTTCATTGGATCAGGTTAAGAATTTGTTCCGCATCAACATCCTATTCTTAAGACTACCGACGATTGGATAAGACTTTTGTCCTTCGTATGATGCCTCTTCCACTGGCATTGTGACGTCAACTAATGCAGGAGATATTTCCCCCCCCAAAAAAGAACTCTGCTACCTGTAATGTATATTTCTAGGAACTGAATGCGGCAGAAAGGAATTAACTTCGGTTTTGGACCGTGAATTGATTGGCTATGGTTTGGTCAATTCGTTAAGCTACAAAGTTCTTTGGTGGGCGCGCATTTCGAGTTTATGGGTAAGACCGACCAAAAAGGGAGCTCTTTATGGTAGCGGTATGCAGAAGGGGGGCTAAGGATTTGAAGAGCTCGAGATCGGACCTCCGGTATGGGGGGATTGCTCTTGAGGGGGCTTTCCATATTTCACGGTGCGGGAGCTATCCGTGGTGGGGCGGATAATGTGATGGCGGACATAGTGCGGCTAGATGCCCAGTATGGGGCGTCCAGTTAAATCTTGTGGGGGTGGAGTTTTTGGGCTGATAGATTGATCCAGACTTAGTTCCTGTCCTTAATAATCATATATAATGTGTGGGCGGTACAGGGGGGAGGGGATGTGATTTGGATGATGTTTAGATAATTTAACAAATTTCATTTTGTCCATCCATCAGTGATATGTGCTAAAATAGCATTGACAGTTGTATATTGCTATGATTATATTATTTAGTAAGTGTTTGATAATATGATTGTATTGCCACAACTTAGTTTTCTTGAATGGTATACCTCCTTAGTTGTGTTTGCTTAAAGAAATATTTTCTCCTATGTTGGGATATGATTTGTACCGTCTTCTATTGTACCTGATATTAGGTTCATTGATCTTGGGGGTAATGGGCAGGGGGGAGTGGAGGAGAGGGGGGGGGGGTGCTGGTGGTGGGGTTGAAGAATGGTAGGGTAGGCGGGGCTAAAAGATGGTGAGATTGGTCACAGGATGATGAGTCGATAGGGGGGAAGGGAGCCCTGGGGGGTGGGTGGGTGCGGTCCAAGCGTTAGAGTTGGGGGTGGGTGGGTTGGGGGTGCATTTTTTTAGGTACACAAACTGAGTGTGGTATCTTCTACACCGGTGTTGGATCACCGTATTTATTTTGTTGCACTGTCTCAATTGTATTTAACGAGACCATCGTGTCAATGTCTGACTCTGTGACCAGGAAGTCTTAGTTAGAGTTAATTGCTTGACTAGTTGCGAGACTGCGTATCGTCATCATAAGGAGTAGAAGCATTGGTGACTCTACTTCTTTGTCATTCTCTCTGCATACATCGATGTCGAGCGGATCAGTCAGAGCATATATCTCAGTATTAGGGGATGGTTGAGTGTCGTCTATGCGACGCCACATCCTATGCTTTATGTCGATGCTGAACTATTAAAAGTCTGATGGTCAGTATGCTGGAGCGCAGAGACTGGTAGGTAGCAGTTATCATCATGCGCAGATACTAGAGTTTCGGTACGGGATTTACCGAGTGACGTTATGCTCAGCGATAGAGTTGACAGCCCATATGCAGTTCGTACGGAGAGAGGGTAAGGTTGTTTGCCTGAAGCGGTGAGTACAGTGAGGGATATACTGCTCGGAAAAGCAAAGTGAAGAGGTCCTGTTTTTCATGAAGGGAACCATGAGCTGAGGTCCATTCTTCTATGAGTATTGTGAGCCGCGCTCCACCTGAGAAATATTAGCGTGTTGCCCTCGAGAGCTAAAGAGATATCTTGACACATTCGCTGTGATGGGCAGATTTTCCCCTGTGAAGTGTCCTCGCTAGTGCGTCGTGAGCTGATCGACACGACAGAATATGCGCGTCTGCGCGTAGGTCACTAGTATAGGTAACACTCCGATACTTACCAGATTTAAACAGCTGCTCGATCACTGAGATGAGCGAAAGAATATTAGCCCACATCTTGTCTAGAGACAGAACACCTAACTGACAAGATGCAGATAACCTAGGGTGAACCAGCAGTTCACGGATGTCCGCCATTTCAGATCTTATATAAAAATTTTTTTTTTTTTGTGCTCGAGTAGCCATCCAAGAACTGTTAGTGCCCTTATATTGTCCAGAAATCCAGGTGACGAAGAGTTATGAGGATGTGGAGCCGCAGAAATTGGCGGAACTACCAATCTACACTAAGTTGAGGTATCTACTGACTTGCAAAGTGGTTATATAGAGCGCCTACTTGATAAACATGACACTGACTCTCAAACGGCGCGGGTGTGTCTAGAATCAGCCTGTGCTTCCGGCTATTATACTACCGGGATTAATGTGCAGTTGCAGGGATGCAAGTTGCGAGCGGGGCTGTGTGTCAGGGTAACTAAGGCATCTTGACGCGTTTAGGTACAGAGACGGCCAAGGTGCTACGCTACCGGGGGCTTGTCATTATTGAAGAACTTTGCTAGTGACCATGCACGTCTATAACTGAGTATCGTTACCCTGGCTCGTTAGTGACTCGTGGCCAAATGTATACCTAGTCATGTCAGAGTCAGCCATGACTTGTGGATCTACTGACTGTTCCTGGTTGAAGATGGAGATGTGTTCCCATACCAATGATAACATGTCTAGTTTGGCAGACATGCCCTGCAGTGTCAAAGCATCAAACTTGATACTGCACATTTGAGGGTTATGTTTGCAGATCTACTATCTCATAACATGTCTTGTAGCGCGGTAGTTTCGACATTCGCAGACTTCAGTGTCAGCAGGGTTGTGACAACCTGACAGTCATAACATCTCTGCACTAAACAAATCTCACGGAACATGTAAACTGTCTTGGCAGTGATCACCTCAACATTATGAAAAAAAAGTGCTATTGACATATGCGTGTGCAAAAAAAAATCAAGCAGCATGACTTGTTCGCTGACAGACTGCCCGAGGCGAGAGTCTCTCGTAGTACGTGAGAATTAAGTCATAAATGCTGTCTGCATGACCCAATTGTCCACATGTTCTAACTTTTACATCGTATTTTGAAAATCGCCCTAGGCAAGGCTTGCGAGTTGGTTTTATTTTTAGAAACAATGCGAGAGGCGATTAGCATTGGGTCATCTATCCGTTCCCCACCCTCTCTCCACTATGTCTTTTAGGCAAATACCTAGTTGAACTTGGGAAGTGTTTCGTTTATCTCAAGGACGAATTTGAAAAATTGGGTACCCTTTTTTGTTCGGCTAATGCGTTATCAACTAATACGCTGAAGGCGTGGGAGACGAAAACAATTCTCTACCAAAATTTTTAGTTCTATCCTATCTTTGACTTTATGCACTATACTGTTATATTCTAATTTAGATATTGTATTTAGAATTTCACCACAAATGTCAAGGCCGTCCTATTGTGTAGCTCTGAAACACGAAGAACAACAAAAACAACGACAACCAAGAACTTACAAACTTTCATAAATGGGTGCTTGCATGGAATAGAAGGAGTGATGTGGAACTGACAAGATCACTGATGTGGAACTGACAAGATCACTGATGTGGAACTGACAAGATCACTGATGTGGAACTGACAAGATCACTGATGTGGAACTGACAAGATCACTGATGTGGAACTGACAAGATCACTGAAGTGCAACTGACAAGATTACTGATGTGGAACTGACAAGATCACTGATGTGGAACTGACAAGATCACTGATGTGGAACTGACAAGATCACTGATGTGGAACTGACAAGATCACTGATATGGAACAGACAAGTCCATTGATGTGGAACTGACAAGATCACTGATGTGGAACTGACAAGATCACTGATGTGGAACTGACAAGATCACTGATGTGGAACTGACAAGATCACTGATGTGGAACTGACAAGTCCATTGACGTGGAACTGACAAGATCACTGATGTGGAACTGACAAGATCACTGATGTGGAACTAACAAGATCACTGATGTGGAACTGACAAGTCCATTGATGTGGAACTGACAAGTCCATTGATGTGGAACTGACAAGATCACTGATGTGGAACTGACAAGATCACTGATGTGGAACTGACAAGATCACTGATGTGGAACTGACAAGGTCACTGATGTGGAACTGACAAGATCACTGATGTGCAACTGACAAGATCACTGATGTGGAACTGACAAGATCACTGATGTGGAACTGACAAGATCACTGATGTGGAACTGACAAGATCACTGATGTGCAACTGACAAGATCACTGATGTGGAACTGACAAGATCACTGATGTGGAACTGACAAGATCACTGATGTGGAACTGACAAGATCACTGATGTGGAACTGACAAGATCACTGATGTGGAACTGACAAGATCACTGATGTGGAACTGACAAGATCACTGATGTGGAACTGACAAGATCACTGATGTGCAACTGACAAGATCACTGATGTGGAACTGACAAGATCGCTGATGTGGAACTGACAAGTCCGCTGATGTGGAACTGACAAGTCCGCTGATGTGCAACTGACAAGATCACTGATGTGGTGAGACAAGATCACTGATGTGGTATGACAAGATCACTGATGTGGAACTGACAAGATCACTGATGTGGAACTGACAAGATCACTGATGTGGAACTGACAAGTCCAGTGATGTGGAACTGACAAGTCCAGTGATGTGGAACTGACAAGATCACTGATGTGGAACTGACAAGATCACTGATGTGCAACTGACAAGATCACTGATGTGCAACTGACAAGATCACTGATGTGGAACTGAGAAGATCACTGATGTGGAACTGAGAAGATCACTGATGTGGAACTGAGAAGATCACTGATGTGGAACTGAGAAGATCACTGATGTGGAACTGAGAAGATCACTGATGTGGAACTGAGAAGATCACTGATGTGGAACTGACAAGATCACTGATGTGGAACTGACAAGATCACTGATGTGGAACTGACAAGATCACTGATGTGGAACTGACAAGATCACTGATGTGGAACTGACAAGATCACTGATGTGGAACTGACAAGATCACTGATGTGGAACTGACAAGATCACTGATGTGCAACTGACAAGATCACTGATGTGGAACTGAAAAGATCACTGATGTGGAACTGACAAGATCACTGATGTGGAACTGACAAGATCACTGATGTGGAACTGACAAGATCACTGATATGGAACAGACAAGTCCATTGATGTGGAACTGACAAGATCACTGATGTGGAACTGACAAGATCACTGATGTGGAACTGACAAGATCACTGATGTGGAACTGACAAGATCACTGATGTGGAACTGACAAGTCCATTGATGTGGAACTGACAAGATCACTGATGTGGAACTGACAAGATCACTGATGTGGAACTAACAAGATCACTGATGTGGAACTGACAAGTCCATTGATGTGGAACTGACAAGATCACTGATGTGGAACTGACAAGATCACTGATGTGGAACTGACAAGGTCACTGATGTGGAACTGACAAGATCACTGATGTGCAACTGACAAGATCACTGATGTGCAACTGACAAGATCACTGATGTGGAACTGACAAGATCACTGATGTGGAACTGACAAGATCACTGATGTGGAACTGACAAGATCACTGATGTGGAACTGACAAGATCACTGATGTGGAACTGACAAGATCACTGATGTGGAACTGACAAGATCACTGATGTGGAACTGACAAGATCACTGATGTGCAACTGACAAGATCACTGATGTGGAACTGACAAGATCGCTGATGTGGAACTGACAAGATCGCTGATGTGGAACTGACAAGTCCGCTGATGTGGAACTGACAAGTCCGCTGATGTGGAACTGACAAGATCACTGATGTGGTGAGACAAGATCACTGATGTGGTATGACAAGATCACTGATGTGGAACTGACAAGATCACTGATGTGGAACTGACAAGATCACTGATGTGGAACTGACAAGTCCAGTGATGTGGAACTGACAAGTCCAGTGATGTGGAACTGACAAGATCACTGATGTGCAACTGACAAGATCACTGATGTGCAACTGACAAGATCACTCATGTGCAACTGACAAGATCACTGATGTGCAACTGACAAGATCACTGATGTGGAACTGACAAGATCACTGATGTGGAACTGACAAGATCACTGATGTGGAACTGACAAGATCACTGATGTGGAACTGAGAAGATCACTGATGTGGAACTGACAAGATCACTGATGTGGAACTGACAAGATCACTGATGTGGAACTGACAAGATCACTGATGTGGAACTGACAAGATCACTGATGTGGAACTGACAAGATCACTGATGTGCACCTGACAAGATCGCTGATGTGGAACTGACAAGTCCACTGATGTGGAACTGACAAGTCCACTGATGTGGAACTGACAAGTTCATTGATGTGGAACTGACAAGATCACTGATGTGGTGAGACAAGATCACTGATGTGGTATGACAAGATCACAAATGTGGAACTGACAAGATCACTGATGTGGAACTGACAAGATCACTGATGTGGAACTGACAAGATCGCTGATGTGCACCTGACAAGATCGCTGATGTGGAACTGACAAGTCCACTGATGTGGAACTGACAAGATCACTGATGTGGTGAGACAAGATCACTGATGTGGTATGACAAGATCACAAATGTGGAACTGACAAGATCACTAATGTGGTAAGACAAGATCACTGATGTGGAACTGACAAGTCCATTGATGTGGAACTGACAAGTCCACTGATGTGGAACTGACAAGTCCATTGATGTGGAACTGACAAGATCACTGATGTGGAACTGACAAGATCACTGATGTGGAACTGACAAGATCACTGATGTGGAACTGACAAGATCACTGATGTGGAACTGACAAGATCACTGATGTGGAACTGACAAGATCACTGATGTGGAACTGACAAGTCCACTGATGTGGAACTGACAAGTCCATTGATGTGGAACTGACAAGATCACTGATGTGGAACTGACAAGATCACTGATGTGGAACTGACAAGATCACTGATGTGGAACTGACAAGATCACTGATGTGGAACTGACAAGATCACTGATGTGGAACTGACAAGATCACTGATGTGCAACTGACAAGATCACTGATGTGCAACTGACAAGATCACTGACGTGCAACTGACAAGATCACTGATGTTCAACTGACAAGATCACTGATGTGGAACTGACAAGATCACTGATGTGGAACTGACAAGATCACTGATGTGGAACTGAGAAGATCACTGATGTGGAACTGACAAGATCACTGATGTGCAACTGACAAGATCACTGATGTGGAACTGACAAGATCACTGATGTGGAACTGACAAGATCACTGATGTGGAACTGACAAGATCACTGATGTGGAACTGACAAGATCACTGATGTGGAACTGACAAGATCACTGATGTGGAACTGAAAAGATCACTGATGTGGAACTGACAAGATCACTGATGTGCAACTGACAAGATTACTGATGTGCAACTGACAAGATCACTGATGTGGAACTGACAAGATCACTGATGTGCAACTGACAAGATCGCTGATGTGGAACTGACAAGTCCACTGATGTGGAACTGACAAGTCCATTGATGTGGAACTGAAAAGATCACTGATGTGGAACTGACAAGATCACTGATGTGCAACTGACAAGATTACTGATGTGCAACTGACAAGATCACTGATGTGGAACTGACAAGATCACTGATGTGCAACTGACAAGATCGCTGATGTGGAACTGACAAGTCCACTGATGTGGAACTGACAAGTCCATTGATGTGGAACTGACAAGATCACTGATGTGGTGAGACAAGATCACTGATGTGGTATGACAAGATCACAAATGTGGAACTGACAAGATCACTAATGTGGTAAGACAAGATCACTGATGTGGAACTGACAAGATCACTGATGTGGAACTGACAAGTCCATTGATTTGGAACTGACAAGTCCACTGATGTGGAACTGACAAGTCCATTGATGTGGAACTGACAAGATCACTGATGTGGAACTGACAAGATCACTGATGTGGAACTGACAAGATCACTGATGTGCAACTGACAAGTCCACTGATGTGCAACTGACAAGATCGCTGATGTGGAACTGACAAGTCCACTGATGTGGAACTGACAAGATCACTGATGTGGAACTGACAAGTCCACTGATGTGGAACTGACAAGTCCACTGATGTGCAACTGACAAGATCGCTGATGTGGAACTGACAAGATCACTGATGTGGAACTGACAAGTCCACTGATGTGGAACTGACAAGATCACTGATGTGGTGAGACAAGATCACTGATGTGGTAAGACAAAATCACAAATGTGGAACTGACAAGATCACTAATGTGGTAAGACAAGATCACTGATGTGGAACTGACAAGATCACTGATGTGGAACTGACAAGATCAGTGACATGGAACTGATAAAATCACTGACGTGGAACTGACAAGAACCCGGCAGGTGCCAGTGGAACAAAATATAAATAAAAGATACTGCCAATGGATAGGATACATATTGAGGAGCTGTTGATATGATTCTTCTTCTTCTTGGATTCATGGCCGCTGGCTGTCAAAGCAGTCAGTGGCCGTCATGCCTGGTGGTGTCTTGTACGGCAGCAACAAACTGTCTCCACTTTGCTCAGTCAGCAGACACCAAACATCCGTTGTGCAATGCCCCAGCTCTGGTTCATGCTTTGCATCTAGGCCTCCACAGTTCTCCGTCAAGTTGTTTTTTGGTCGGCCTCTCTTTTGCTTTCCTTCTGGGGTCCATAAGAATTAGGACAGTCCTTATTCTGAAATCCCCAGAGCATGATCAGTAGTGGGAGACTGGACAACACACAAAGAAGAGAACTGGATATTTAAATGACAGGGATAAAGAAGGCATGGACAGAGCAAAACAGATGGCACAGGACAGGAGGACTGCATGCATTTATTGAAGGTCTATGCTCCCAGGGTAGCTGGAAGATGATGATGATATTTGATCAGATGCCAACAATAAATTATCACTTGTTTGCAGGCTAAGAACGAAGTGAGGCTGGCACATGCACAGTACTTTAATTAATCCCTAGGGCCCTCTGAAGAGACAAAGGAAGAATAGAATGTCTGCTCACAGCTGTCAGATTTTGTCAAATCTTCTGCCAGCCCTCACAGTTTACACACTTCTGCTAACACGTGTTAAACTATTCAATCGTCTACTAATTTCTACAATACTGTCAAAGTTCTGCCATCAGCAGACACAATAATTATCACATTGTCAAAGTTGTGCCACTAGCAGACACAATACTTATTACATTTTGAAAGTTCTGCTACCAGCAGACACAATATTTATCATATTGTCAAAGTTCTGCCATCACCAGGCACAATACTTATCACATTGTCAAAGTTCTGCCACCAGCAGACACAATACTTATTACATTTTGAAAGTTCTGCCACCAGCAGATATGATATCCTAGGTTTACCTGCCAGATGCATAGCCCTTCACCTGACATAGCTCATGAGATAAATATCGTACAGAAGCCATCTAATGACTTCAAGGTGGAGAACATACAATGTAAGAACATATGGTCCATTTCATGGTGGAGAACATAGGATGTAAGAACATTTGGTTCACTTCAAGGCGGAGAACATAGGATTGAAGAACATATAGTCCACTTCAAGGTTGAGTACACAAATTGGGAAAAAAAACATACAGACCACTTCAATGTCGGAGTAAATAAGATGAAAGAACATATGCTCCACTTCAAAGTGGAGTACACAGGATGGAAGAACATAGAGACCACATCCAAGGCAGAGTATACAGGATGGAAGAATGTAGCTTACTTCAAGGTGGAGTACACAAAATGGAAGAACATCAGTCCATTTAAAGTTGGAGAACATAGGATGGAAGAACATACACAACTCAATAAAGCATTAGATAAAAACAAAGGTAATGAAAGTTAATAGAAAACCAAGCCCATTCAACAACAAGGTCAAAGATACCTTGAACAAACAAGCCATTATCTTTTTTCTATGCCCTGATATGCCTCTAGTGTGCTACACACTTTATTTTTCTGCTTCTTAAGCCATTGATCTTTTCAGATTTTTCCATCTCACTCTAACATCTCAGTCTTTGTGTACTTTTTCTTCTTCCTCGCTCGTCCTGAAAAGGACGTTGGTTGCGTAGTGTCTGTTTACAGCAAAGCTGCGGTATTTGCGCAATTCGGCCAACACATCTGACTTCCGCACGGCATTTTTTGGGACTGGGTTAGCCTTCCCTCTTCGACACCTACTCCTCAGCCAGACTGCAGTAATGCAGCCTGTTTCCAGGACCACCACATGGAGGTAGAGTAGGGTCTTGGTCAGTTCTGGTTCGCTGGATGAATTACTGGATGAGATTAAAGTGAGTTTAATTAAAGTGAGATATAAAATGACATAAAACTGCTGAAAACCATTCATAACCCTCCGCTCCCTAAGGAGCTTAGGCCTTCAACAAACACATTCCAAGTCCTCCTGTCACGTGCCATCATCTCAAGTTCTTCCCACGTTCTCCTCATCATTTTCACCTCTGTTTCCAGCTCTCTTCTCCACGTGCTTCTTGGTCTACCTCTGCCTCTCTTGCCCTGGGGGTTCCAGAACAAGGACTGCCTTGTAATGCTATCAACAGGATTTCTCAGTGTGTGTCCTATCCATCGCCATTGTCTTCTTCTCATCTCTTGTTCCACTGGCACTTGTCATCAGTTCCACATTGGTAACCTTGTCATCCTTCTATTCTACACAAGCACCCATTTATAAAAGTCTAGCTTTTTGGTAGTTGTCTTTGTTGTTCTCCATGTCTCAGAGCCATACAATAGGACTGACTTGACATTTGAGTTGAAGATTCTTACTTTTGTGTTGGATCCAATTTCTCTTGATCTCCATATATTTCCCGATGCAATGAAAGCTCGTCTTGCTTTTAGTATTCTTATTTTGATATCACTGTCTGTACCTCCAACTTTGTCTATATTGCTGCCAAGATATGTGTACAATTCTACAACTTGTAGTGGTATTTCTTCAGTTCAATCCTGCTATCATTTCCTGCATTTATTCTCATTATTTTTATCTTTTCCCCTGTGTATTTTCAGACCCAAGTGCTGTGACCTCTCATCGAGTGTTTTCATTTTGTCCTGCATCTGATTACGGTTACGGGACAGGAGAGCCAAGTCATCAGCAAAATCTCTCTACACTGTCAAATGCCTTTTCATAGTCCACAAATCCAATGTACAGTGGTGAATTCCTTTCCAGACTTTGTTCAACTATTATTCTCAAAGTGGCTATATGGTCTATACAGGATCTATCTGGTCGAAAACCTGCTTGTTCATCTTTATGGACCTTTTAAATCTCTTGAGGATGATCCTGTTCTGAAAACCAAAATGGTAGGAAAAGTTGAGGGCAAATGTGCAAGGAGAAGATAACACCAAGAGACGGCCAGGAACGAGCCTACCAAAGTGTACCATCATGACAAGAGACAGAGCACACTGGAGATCCATCGCAGCCAACCTTCGATGCAAGGAAGGCAGCTCATGTGATCTTCTTCTTAACTGGTTATAGCCATTAAGGATTTTTTATAATGCAAGCTCTATATTTATCCCCTGTTAATGATGCAACTCTCTATCTTTTACCCATTAAAAAAAATACCAGCCTTAGACTGCTCGTTAATTTTTTTTCTTTTTTTTTTCTTGTTCAAATTTAGTGACAAACTATCTTCATGTAAACCAGGGGTTCTTAACCTTTCTTTTGCCATGGACCTCTTAGATTGTCCTGCGAATTCTACAGACCCCTTTGATTGTCCTGTGAGTTCTACGGACCCCTTTAATTGCCCATGAAGCCTATGGACCCCTTTGATTGTCCAGTGAAGACTATGGACCCCTTCTTAGAAAAAGAAAGTTCGTTGATGAATAATTAAAGCTTTTGCATACAAATAATACATTTATTACAAAGAACAGTTGGATGACCGCAGCTGAGGTTCAAAGATGTGTGCAAGAAAGACATGAGGACACTGGACATAAATCCTGCAGCCTGGGAGGATGAAGCTGCTGATCGTACCAAGTGGTGATGCTCTCTATGGCGCCACCTCAGATTGGGCGAAAAGAAACCCTCACGGCAAGCAGCAGAAAATGTCGAAAGGGGCATCAGGGAATAAACCAGCTGAGAGCTGTCACCTCAGGAGCGCATTCCCATAGTTCCCAGTTATAGCTGAAGGGGCTATTACTATTCTTATTATTACAAAGAAAAATAGTTAAGCTTACAAACAGTCAAACTGAAATACAAAAAAACAATCCATATAAAGAATATATTTCTTTAAATGCACACATCTATGATAATTTTCTGAGTAAAAAGTTTAGTGAAAATAAAATTCACATATTTAGTTTATGCACATGGACCCCCTATAGTGTACCAAAAGTTAAGAAACCCTACTCTAGACAATTTAAAGCATAACTACAATTGCAGCATAATCTAAAATAAAAACAATAAAAAACATACTAAATGCACTCACATAAAATGAAAGGATGTAGTGTTAGCTGGTTTTGTTGCAGGTTGACTAGTCACTATCGCTGGACCTGATTTGGAAGCACAAGAAACAATAAATAAACATTGGAAAACTCATCAACTGACTACTTACTTAGTCGTTCCTTTACTACCCTGGGGTGGAGAGGTTTGCCAGAGAGAACGTCATACTATCTTACCGGCTATCTTCCTCCTGGTCTGGTTCCAATCTAGTCCTCAGTCCTTCAGAGATTGTCTAATGTTGTCCTCCCAGCAGACTCTGGGTCATCCTGAAGGTGTGAATCCCTGGCTCTTAAGTTTCCCATACTTGTCGTGGTAGCCGATCTTTTCCCATTCTGTAGACATGGCCAAACCATCTTAGTTGGGACTGTTCTACTTGGGTCTTGCAGGGGCTGGGTTTTGAGGCCTTGTCATATCGCCTGGTTGTGGCCAATGTCTCTTCTTGCTACTTCAATCACCTTCCTCAGATACCTCATTTCTGAGTCCCGCTGAAAAAGCAATAAATAAAATAGGAAAACTCATTAAACTTATTTACTTACTTAGTCGTTCCTCTTCTACCGTGAGGTGTAGAGGTTTGGAAGAGACAGTGAGATACTATCATATCGGCATTATACTTATTCAAACATTAAAACAGAGAAACAATAGATCAGATTATTAATTTTCTCTTCAGAATGGGAACAGACCAATCAGAATATGGACCTATGAACTTTTAAAAGACATGGTTTTCAAAGTGTTTGGTACAATGTTAATTATTTGGCTTTTAGTGTTAATATACTATTAAAGTTTAAAGGTAGATTCTTTCCAAGTTTTCTTTTTAAAAAGATGTAATGTTATACATAGTTTGGGACCTAAGACGCGTCAACAGTGAGGAATGCAGTTAGCGACCCATAGCTAGACTGCTTGCGTCAGGGCCAGCGAACCAGAGCTGACCAAGACCCTACTCCACCTCCAAGTGGTGGTCCTGGAAACAAGCTGCATCACTGCAGTCTGGCTGAGTGAGTAGGGATCGAAGAGGGAAGGCTAAAACGGTCCCAAAAATGCTGTGCTGAAGTCGGATGTGTCGGCCAAAAGGCGCAAATATCGCAGCTTCACTGTAAATGGACCCAACGCAACCAACGTCCTTTTCAGGACAAACGAAGAAGAAGAAGATACTTAGTTTTAAAGGAAATTGAATGAGGGTTAATAACAAATAAAATAGGGATAACATGAAACAATAACTTAGTTCAAATATACCAGATTCAAGAAGTGGCCTCCAGTCTTGAGATCCTAGAAAAATCGGTCTCGTCCGTCAAATTTGAATAAAAGGTGCAGGTCATCCAGAAAAGTCAAGGCATAATGAAACTGTTGTGGTGGATCAGAATCGACATCATTGCACTCTGAGCAAACCCACAGGTGCTCAATCTCCCTCAGCAAATACCAATAAGTATGAATGCAAACTGTTCCTGTTGCGCTCTGGTTGTATACACTCTTTCATGCATCTTTTCATACATCCATCCCTTCTCCATCGGTTTTTTTTTTAAACACAATGAAAAAAATTAGTGTCTTCTGTGATTTGAGCCCCAAAACCTCTCTACCACAGACACTGTCTGTTCCCAATCATGTAATGCCCATATCCATTCTGTCAATTCATTTTCTATTTGGAAGATAAAGTCTTCCTGTCTTGTGCTATCCATTCTCTAGGTGATGGAGGGGGAGAAAAGAACTTGTAACCAAGGTAAATTTCTGACTGGCAGAGTGGTTTGAGTGCTGGCATCTCACAGCAAAGGTACCAGGTTCGCAACACTGTTGCGTGTCATGTTTCAGTCTACCCAGCTGTAAATGGGTACCTGACTCTACTCTTGAGTTAGGGAAAGAAAAAGCAGCAAAGGAAGGGAAATAGTCACCCCTACCTCTTGATGCTGGACCAATTATAGCAAAGTCTCTAACACTTTACTCCCCTATAGCAGTATCTTCTATGGGTCTACCTTTACTTTAAATTTCAGGCTAGGCCCCCTCAGCCAGCACTTAAAAGTGTGGTGTCCTCAGGTTTAAAGGTACTTTCACTGCATTCCAAATGAAAACCTGCAAGCGTTACTAAGATTCCCTTTATTTAAGAACTGCATAAAATAGAAAGTCATCTTATCTTTGAAGTTAAGTTAATATTCAGTAAAATATTTAAGGCGAAGAAAGCAAGAATAAAATCGCCGGGGCTGCAGGGATCCACTATGTAAAAGTGCTGTCTCCCTCGCGCAAGAGGTCGCAGAAGATGCACGACTGTCCAGACAGTTATCTGATTGATCCTGCTAGTAGAATATGCTTGTCTCAAAGATTAAGCCATGCATGTCTAAGTTCACACTGTATCACAGTGAACATGAGGTATAGCATATATATGTGTTCTGGTGCCAGACTGTATCAGCTGTGCCGATACTCTGGACTCACCGGCAGAGGCATGCTGCATGGGCAACAGCTTGACCTCTTTATCGAAGCGCCCAACCCTGTGCGAACCGAGACATGGTTTTTTTTTGGGGGGGGTCAGCAATGACTGAAAGGGATAGATAGAAAATATTTAGTTCAAATTTGTCATTGCCTGTTTAAGGGATTTCAGGAAGCAGAGATAAAACAGAGACACATACAGCTTGCACTTATACCAAATTCCAGATACTCTGAAACTTGTAAACAGGCTTGATTTTATGAAGGTAATCATTATAGCATGAATGAAAAACCTCCATAGAAGCCTCGAATCTTCAAGAACTGGTGTGGATCTACTGTCCTGGTAATGCAGGGTACGCAGCAATGAAAGAGCTGATAGACTAGCTTCAAGATCACCTATAGTTAGATATGGATTTTTTTTTTCCTTAACCAGCGGCACTTGGGCTTTCAGCCCTTCGGCCCAATGACATGTCATTGCGAGGCTAGGGAGCCTGTGGACTTTCCTTCCAACCCGGTCAGGAGCTTTGCTCCTTCCCATCCACAGAGGGTTTATCTCAGGAGCCGTTCAGGTTATTCAGTCAAAATCCCGATCAATGACACTCCTACAAATGACCACGCCCGGGCTTAAACCTTGAAAACCTGGTCACTAGCGCAACGTTGTAACCATTACACCAGCGCGGCTCCGCTGGATATGGATAAGGAAGAGATACTGAGGACAATTAATGATCGGCTATTAGAGAATGAAATATTTTATGCCCTTCCCCGTCCATCTACACTCGCTGACACCCAATATGTCCAACTTATAATTATCCATTTCTTTAATTATTTCTTCCATTTTTCCGTCTTGATACATAGTTCTTACATTCCAGTATCCAATTTTAAAAATCTCCTTAGCCCCCAAGATATTAGAATGAGTCATGTTCACTGTCATGTTCACTGTCGAGCCTGGTTCTGTTTCGATAACAATCGCTTGTTTTACGATAGTGACTTGTTAATTCTCTTGAATATACATACCAAGCTTCGCCTGTTTAATTCAAATGTTATCTCAGTGTTAACATACGGCTGTGAGAGTTGGAAAATAACACAAAATCATTGGAGAACAAGCTGAATACATTCGAGAACAAATGTCTTAGAAAACTCATGAACATCAGTTGGAAAGAATTCAAGACTAATCGACAAATAAGAGAAGACTCTAGGCAGAAATATGTCTCCAACTATATAAGGAAAAGACGATGGTCATATATCGGTCATGTCCTACGAATGCAAAACAACAGAATACCATTGCAGGCACTCACTTGGGTTCCTGAGGGTAAGAGGAAAAAAGGAAGACCAAAAGAAACTCAGAAGAACAATAATAAGAGAAGGAAGAACATTGGGATTAAACAATGTGCAAGAGCTAAGAGGATTGGCGTCACAATGTACAACCTGGAGAGCACTGGTTTCTGCCTTATGCGCCGTGTTTGGTGCTTAAAGAATTTATTATTATTATTAGAGAATAACACTGCAATTGATGAATCATCAAGGCTAAGGTTGCTGGAGTTTGTGGAGTAGGCGTAAGACTGACAGGGATGAACATATGAGAGGATGCATCTGGTGCATACACAACCAGCGGGCAACAGGAACAATTAGCATTCATACCCTTCGACATTTGCTGAGGGAAACTGAGCACCAGAGTGCAATGATGTTCTTGTTTTTGTTGTTATTGTTGATCAGAATCAACCTCACTGCCCTCCGGGCAAACCCATAAGTGCTCAGTGCAATGATATTGATTCTGGACAATAACAGTAGTATCTGGAATTTGGAATAAGTCCATCATATATGTAACTATAGCTAGACTACTTGCGTCAGGGTCAGCGAACCAGAGCTGACCAAGACCCTACTCCACCTCCAAGTGGTGGTCCTGGAAACAGGCTGCATCACTGCAGTCTGGCTGAGCGAGTAGGGATCGAAGAGGGAAGGCTAACCCGGTCCCAAAAATGCCGTGCTGAAGTCGAATGTGTCGGCCAAAAGGCGCAAATATCGCAGCTTCGCTGTAAACGGACACAACGCAACCAACGTCCTTTTCAGGACGAACGAAGAAGAAGAAATATGTAACTGTTATATCTGCTGCACAATCTGGTCTCTGCAATCCCATCAACAGTGCAGTGGAAAATTAAAAAGAAATATTTGACTGAATGTTAACTTTACTTCACAGAAAAGATGGCTTTCTATCTTATATACTTCATGAATAAAGTGGATTTTAGTTAGCTAACTTGCGGGTTTTTACTGGGAAAGTACCTTTGAACCTGGGGTCACTGCATTTTTAATTGCTGGTGGGAGAGGGCTAGTCCAAAATTTAACTAGGTTAAAAATTATTTTTTCCCCTCAATCACCTAGAGATCTACCAAGTGATCCCTAGGGGTCTTCCGGTACATCAAGATCGACCGGTGGCCAACTCGTTTTATGTGATAAACACACAAAATTTTTTTTTAAATTAAAAAAGAGATAATAAAAGTATAAAGAGAGATAGATAGAAGAGACAAAAAATAAATTTTTTACCCAAAATAAACGGAAGAGCTGAACCCAAGACACTGATACTTGTGCCAATAGCTGTGGCTGTAACTCTTTCCTGTGGTGGAAACCATGTCGCAGACAGCGTTGGGAAACCACACATGGCAATGGGTCCAGCTACGCCGTTCAAGAACTGTCCAATGTGTATGAGTCTGTAAACAGTATTTGAAAATAGCATACATTTTTTTATATTAGATCTCATAATTTACTTCTAGATAGCATCATATGGAGTCCTCTCCAGGGTGCAAGCTTGGCCACAGTTATATAGAGATCAAGCTGTTTCCCATGCAGCATGTTCCCCCTCTCCACGCAGCCAGTAGATCCAAAGGACCGGCAGTAGCCGATACGGTTTGGTACCTGCTATGTCGCAGGTGTTGCCAGAATAATGTTGAATCAACAT
This sequence comes from Oreohelix idahoensis, assembly GCA_024509875.1. Classification (NCBI taxonomy): domain Eukaryota; kingdom Metazoa; phylum Mollusca; class Gastropoda; order Stylommatophora; family Oreohelicidae; genus Oreohelix; species Oreohelix idahoensis. Next base: position 222,618 of record JAMPIV010015709.1, on the reverse strand, counting down.
TAGACTGCCTTAGTAACTCCGACTCCGGATTTATCCTCAGGGTTTACTCCCGAAATCTTTCCCCATATGGAGTAATATAACATAATTTAGAAGTATTGACACTCTTAGTGCTGAGTTCTCATTCACAAATATAACTCTTACTTACTTAGTCGTTCCTCTTCAACCGTGAGGTGTAGAGGTTTGGAAGAGAGAATGCCATACTATCCTATCGGCTGTTTTCCTTCTGGCCTGAATCCATTCTAGTCCTTGGTCCTTTAAAGATTGTCTAATGTTGTCCTCCCAGCGGACTCTGGGTCATCCTAGAGGTCTGGATCCTTGGCTCTTAGTTTCCCATGCTTGTCATGGTAGCCGATCTTCTCCCACTCTGCAGACATTGCCAAACCATCTTAGTTGGGACTGTTCTACTTGGGTTTTTAAGCCTCACAATTACAAGAAATGCAAGAGAGAAAACCGGACTGATTCTAAAGGCGACGAACTGGAATGGACTACGGACTTATGGAACTTGGAATACAAGGAGTATAAATGGGAAGGAAGAGGAGCTAGTGGAAGAGATGAGGAAAGCAAAACTAGAAGTCCTGGCTTTAATGGAAAAAAAGAAAAAGGGACAAGGAGTTATGGATCTCAATGGTGTCCCCACATCTGAAAGAGCTAAAGGGGCGTGGGTTGTATTGTGGCAAATATAACTCTATGCAATAAAATAAAGAATCCCATAAAGAATTAAGAATCCAACAATGACCGAACCTCCCCAAATAAAAAAACCAAGTGATCTATCAGTTTAATTCTGACACATTTCAAAAAATTCACATGATAATAACAAACAAGCATAATAATAATAAACACACTACACATGTGTGTGTGCGCGTGTGTGACAGTAATGTCCGTCAAATATTCTCCAAATATACTAGACAAAAATCTGCTTGCTTCCCCAGTAAAAGTAATGTCACTGAACTAGTTTTCATTTAGAACACAAACGGGCAGGAATGACACCTAAGGTGATGACAAACCAACATGTGCAAGAACGTTACTCACATCAGCCTACAGGGACTATCTAAAATTTCATGTCCTAGGGACTATCTAAAATGTCATGTCCTAGGGACTATCTAAAATTTGATGTCCTGAGTTCAGAATATCTGTTCTTTTTAATCTGTGTTCCATTTCAAAACTAGGTTGTTGGGCCTTACACAGCTTCACCACAGCCCCTTGAGGGTGTTATGCAACAGCCTTAATAACTACCATAGCAGCCTCATGGGAAAATCCATGATTTGGCAATCTCTTACTCCATACTGGCACTGGCTTCCTAGCTCGGTGGTCCATGGTTTTATCCCCAGTTGAGGCGGGATTTTTTTAATACCGCAAATGGCTTCAGGGCCAACCCAGCCTCATGAATTGGGTACTAGAGCAACTCTGGGAAGGTTAAGGCAGCCGGCGTGATGCTGACCACATCGCCCCTAGTGTGTCGTATGGTCAAGAAAATATGAGCCTAACACCATATTCCCAATATGCCTCAAAGGGCGTGTAACGGGATCCTTTACATATTTTTTTTAATTACTCCATACTGCCATGAAAAGGATTTGGAGTTGGCTACAAAGTTAAACAAATAAAATAGATTGAGATTGACACTTACATTGTTGCTGTAAAAGGCTCTGAAGTAATGACTCTGAAGCTTGTACCAACAGCCACCAATGACATGCTGACCAGTGTTGCCCATCTAAGACCTTCAGACAAACAATTATCATAACAGTCAATATGCAAGTATTTCTCACAGTAATATGACAATACATTCTTTTTTTTTTCCCACTGCAATCATGGTTACTGGCATAAGTTAAGCTGGAGAATGGGTGGCTGTGGCTATTTTAGATTCGATAAAAGTTATCTGGAAGCCACAGACAGCGTTGGGCTTAGTAAATGTGTAGCCTGATTTCGACAATTTTGGTGCGGACCCTTGGACTTTAGATTATTTTAGATTATATTTCAGGAATATCTGCTATTTTTCTTAAAGTAATCCCATATCAGATACTCTATGGGAGAGGGGAGTGTTAGAGACTTCACTATACCAGGTCCAGCATTGAGAGGTGGGGGGTGACCAGTTCATTTCCTCGCTGCCTTTTCCTACCCTAACTCAAGATCAAAGACAGGTACCCATTTACAGCTGAGTAGATGGAGCATCTTGATATGGTGAATTGACCAGACTAAATGACAGAAGTACTTAACGATGAGACACCTATTCGTGTCCGACCCTATCCAATTCCTCTCCACTTCCAACCTCAAGTTGAGAAGGAATTAGATGAGATGCTCCGATTGAATATCATCGAACCATCTACATCACCATATTCTTCTTCCATGGTAATTGTAAGAAAGAAGGATAATAATATCCGTCTTTGTATAGACTATCGGCGGCTAAATAAAGTTACCAAGTTTGATGCCGAACAGACCCCTTTGCTGTGAGAGACCAGCGCTCTGACCACTGTCAGTCGGACGCTCCATTACACTGTATTAAAAATAATATCTATATTTATTACCTATATTCTAACATAAGACATGTTACACCATCACCATACTTATAAAGAAATATTTCTTGCAATGTTCCACAAACTCTTTCAAAATTTTGACAAAATTTAAGTTTCTTGCTCCACCACAAGCTTTGGATAATTTTGAAATTATGAAATTTGAATAAACGTTTAAACAAATAGGGAGGAATAACCCGAAACAGTAAATAAATAATTGTAATGATGTACATTGATCTTCTTCTTCTTCGATCCTTAACCACCGACCGTCAAAGCAGTCAGTGGCCATCATGCCTAGTGGCGTCTTGTAGGGCAACAACAAATTGATTCCACTTTGCACGGTCGGTGGCCATCCTTCGTACAGTGCCCCAACTCTGGTTCATTCTTTGCATCTCAGCCTCCACAGTCCTCCGCCAAGTTGTTTTTTTGGTCGGCCTCTCTTTCGCTTTCCTTCAGGGGTCCAAAGCATAGCTGTTCTTGTGATGGCATCGGGGTCTCTTCTGAGGACATGACCAACCCAGCTCCAGCGTCTGCCAGCTATGATGGTGTGCATGTCCTCTTGCTTGCTACGAGTAAGCAGATCTTGGTTGGTGATGGTATTCGGCCAAAAAATGCGGATGTACATTGATACACCGATAGAATTATTAATTATAAGTATAAAAATAAGGTAGAAATGAAAATAGTGGAGTTATGAAGTTTCGTCTTCACCCACGCCGCAAGCGCGTTGATTTTAGCAGACAGTATTGTGAAAAAAAATAGTACCATCGTTTTCTAGTGTCCTTGAAAAACTATTTATAACATTGTGACACGAAAAGCCTATTCGTCCAGACGGAGTGAAAGAGGGAGAGACAAAAAAATGATACCATCTGCACGCGTGGCCGTTTGAAAATACGACACAAATTCAAAATATGTTCGGCAATTGGGTCGCGCAAACAACCTTAGCTCTTATAAAACTGACATATTTCTGACGTAATACGGGAGACTATCGTTTTTAGTTTGAAAATAGCGGTAGAAAGAAGTAAACAGGTGGTAGTTTATAGATTTCAATATTATTGAAGACTACTTACTTACTTACTTAGTCGTTCCCCTTCTACCGTGAGGTGTAGAGGTTTGGAAGAGAGAGCGCCAGACTATCCTATCGGCTGTCTTCCTCCTGGCCTGGTTCCATTCTAGTCCTCGGTCCTTCAAAGATTGTCTAATGTTGTCTTCCCAGCGGACTCTGGGTCGTCCTCAGGGTCTGGATCCTTGGCTCTTTGTTTCCCATGCTTGTCGTGGTATCCGATCTTCTCCCATTCTGCAGACTAACATTATTGAAGACTAACATGGAAAAAATTATGGAATTTTGAACCATTATACATAGGCTCATAAAACTTATATATTCGGGTGCCATAGTGTCTCCTGACAAAAAATATGTTTTCATTTACCCTATAGTCCAACTAACAACCAAGATATGGTCATAATACTAGATAGTTACAGAAACATTGACTAACACACTAGTGTTCTGACATTCGCTAGCGGTAACATATTTTTGCACGAGTTGTTGAAAAGAGGCATGAGAGGGTAGGGAAAAGTCCAAAAGAGGGGAATGTTAGGACTGAGGTAATATGATTTGGAGGGGAGTTTGAAAGGGGGAAAGAAATTATGGGATGGCTCAAACTGAATATTTTTTTTGTAGTGTTAGGCCAAAACCAAGTCTATTTTTGACAAATGCCAAGTTTGGACGGACAGACCGACAGAATTACACTAACATTGGACCGAAATTGGACCTTAGATTTAAAAATTTGAATTGACAAACTTAGTAGTTACATCTCATTGGTCGAAACAGTTTAGATTACTGGGAAAGTTGAAGGCTCGGTGCCATTTTCACGAAGACTGTTCATAGAAGCAGGACGCTTGAGAGCTGAGAAGTGTGTCGTGCCTTGAATATAGATATAATTTATAAAAAGTATAAGGGCGCTATAGTCCAGCAAGCAGTACATCTGAGGTTGTGCTAATTCAACGTTCCTGTGTGTGTATTCTTTGAATTGTGGTAAGACCGAAATTATTAACATTATTTATACTATTAATTATGTTGTTTGACTTGGGTAATGAAGAAAACATTACGACTGTAATTAAAGAAGTCATTAGTAGACTTATACAAGCCTATTTGTTGCTCCACCATGTTATCAAGCTACCAGAGAGGTAGAAGTAAAATATTTATAGGTTGTCACCAGGAATCACATCACCTATCACATTGTATGGAAAAAGATCATTGAGAATGGCAGAGGTGTTGCAGACATTAGGGAGAGGAATATGAAAACTTGTACAGAGTGTTACCTCATTTTATGGAGATGTGCTGAGTTGGTCAGAGAGATCTGATCCAGGTTTTTTAGGTTAAATATTGTATTGTTTGTACACTTGATGGATTAGGTATTATGCTAAGACAGAACATAATTTTCATGTTACAGGGTTTTTGTCTGGCACTAGTCAGGTGCCAGATTCCTGTGTGGAAAAGTTACTCCAGCAGAGATAGAGGTACTCGTCGCCTACCCTATTTCTTTTGGGACAAGATCAACAGTGGCTGTTGGCAGATCATACATCTATGTTCAATCCTCCAGTGTCAGTTAAGTAAACAAGCCCTGGCACGAGGAGAATTTATCAACTTTTCCACTTCATAAACTTGAAAAGGAAATATAAATAAAGACTATCTGTCAAGAAGTAAAGTGTATCCAGAGAAAAGAAACATTGTGACAAAGACTGGGCGTGATGTTAACACCCCAACCAGCCAGCTCATAACACTTAAGAAATAGCTAGAAAATTTACAATACCATAAAAACTACAATATATATATATATGATTAAGGACAAATTGTCCTCTTTTAGTTAATTAAGTATGCCTATTATTTATGTATATATATAAATTGATCTCATGTGATTTGACAGTCCTAACCAAAAGAATCTTAGGTGTATAGGACTAATAAAGTTAAAGAAAAAAATTGTATATTACTAACTTTAACAACTGGTGTTGGTTGATTTGATCACATAGATTAATATTGGTGTTTGTGTGTGTGTTTGTGTAATTAATTACCATCACACCACACTTGCATAACCCTAGACATTAAACGTAGCTATCAGACATACTAGTCAAGAATAGGTCTCATTGAGGTCATAAGGTGGTAGCAGAAAGGTGTCCTGATATACTCAACCCAAACTTTGTTATAATCAGGGACCTTCACAGCTGACCTCATTCAGTACAATAGAAACAAATACAACAACATTTCATAACATCAAAAACCACCACAATAATACAAAAAGGTATGTTTCAGGCACTCGTGAGAAATAAAGAAGCAGAAGACTAGATAATAGAAAAACAACAGAAGTGATAGACTTACCAGGAATCAAACCCAAGACCTTCTGAACGACATCACTGCCTAGCTACGGAAGCAATTTTCAGAAGGTCCTGGGTTTGATTTCCGATAAGCCTATCACTTCTGTTGTTCTTCTGTTATATAGTCTTCCACTCTTCTATTTCTCATAAGTGCCTGAAACATACATTTGTGTATTATTAATTATTTACTGAAATTTGAGTAATCTGATCAGTGTGGGTCCCCTGTAATGTATTTGGGTCAAATAGGTTAAAATGTCCTACGGTCGGCCCTGGTCACACAGATATTTTAAAGAAAAAGATATTTTAAAATACCATGAGCAGCTTAAGAAGACTACTGGGGGCATCACAGAATGATATGTGTGCGCATATGTGATTGACAATTTAGTTTCTATAATCTCATTTTTGTTTTGATCATGCAGGATGAGTATCAATCTACAGCAGGGTTCCTTAACCTTTTAGAAGTCCAGCACCCCTTTACTGCATCTTAAGATGCCTCATACCCCTTTGCATCATCTTAAGATGCCTTGTACCCCTTTGCATCATCTAAAGATGCTTTGCACACCATTATCTTCTAGCTCACAAAATATGTCAAATATAAGAAAAAGAGACACAAGTATGTTTTGGGAAAATGTTATCTATAAAATGTGACTAAGATTCGGTGTTGAATTCACGTTGTCAATGTTCTATTTCGTACAAATAAATTTGAGTTCTGTGTATTTTATAATGTTAATGATGAATTGCCTTATAAAAGATCTGGTATGTCTCGCACCCCCTGCTGGCACCCCTGAAGGTAGGTATGGTATTCCCTGAAGGTAGGTCAGACACCCCCTGAAGGTAGGTCTGGTATTCCCTGAAGGTAGGTTGGACACCCCCTGAAGGTATGTCTGACACCCCCTGAAGGTAAGTCTGGCACCCCCTGAAGGTAGGTCTGGCACCCACTGAAAGTAGGCCTCATGCACCCTGAAAGTAGGTCACCTACCCCCTGAAAGTAGGTCTCCCACCTCCTGAAAGTAGGTCTCCCACACCCATGGGGTGCATGCACACCTGGTTAAGAAGCACTGATCTACAGGATGATGGAAAAGTCACTTTCTATTTTTAAAACCGTATATCCCTGCCTGTATCCACTGGATGTGCTTCGTCTGTATCCACTGGATGTGCCCTGCCTGTATCCACTGGATGCGTTCCCATCTGTATCCACCAGATGTACCCTGCCTGTATCCACCAGATGTACCCCGCTTGTATCCACTGGATGTACATGAAACAAATGCCTAAGCATGGAGCAATAACTGCCATATGACTAATAAGTTTTATTTTTCATCTTTTTTTTTTTATTTCCAGAAAATTAATCAGATAAAATAAAAACTGAAAATACACAAGGCAGCACAAATTGTCTCGGAGAAGTTAATTCAGGGGACGCAACAAGTTATTTTGGTAATGAAAGTTAGACATTAATTGTATTGTTTCTCTTGGTTCCCATTTTCAAAAAACAGGTGTGCTGGAGGTGAGAGGTATGGTGGAGGACATGATTGGAGTAGATGTGGCCGTGAAAGGTACAATTAACCATGGAGGGTAGGTCCTGGTTGCTCAGATGTACTGCAACCAGGTGATATATTAAAAGTTCAGTTATTTATTTTTAATTGGGCATGCCGGGTATATCTTCTAGTATGATATAAAGGTAAAGGATCCTGCTACATGCCCACTGAGGCATACTGGGAATATGGTGGTAAGCCCATATTTTCTTGACCATACGGCTCACCAGGGGTGATGTGGCCAGCATCACGCCGGCTGTGTTTAACCTTTCCAGAGTTGCTTTGGTACCCAATTCATGAGTCTGTGTCTCGAAAAATCTCACCTCAACTGGGGATCGAACCATGGATTACTGAGCTTGGAAGCCAGTGCACTAACCACTGTACTATAGCAGTGATTATATTATGTAATACAATGACAGTTAATTCTCTTTATTTTGATGTTTGTTTCGTATTAAATGGTGGCAGTGAAGAAATAATCATTTCAAAATGGGATGTGACATTTCAATTAACCTGTATTTGTTATTAATATGCAGGTTTGCGCACAGGTGAAATACATACTTTTACAGGTCAAATAATTGTTGATGCACAGTAGGCACTTAAGAATAAACAGGATTTATTGTTGTTTAAATTGGGCTGCTGAGCTTTTCGCTATTTTGCAGCCAATCCCAAGTTGAATACTCCTTGGTATTATCTACACTGTAGATCTAGGCCTTTCCAGTAGCTTTTCTGCCATTCCAAAACATGCTGAGTTGAAGTCATGAGCTCTAGTTTCTCCAGCTTGGCATGCACTTAAAGGATCACCACATCTGGCCCCCAAGCTAGGAGTAAGAAGTACGTGGCATACTGTGCATTCCCTGCCATCCAAAGGGACTCTCCAACTATGCAGAGCTAAAATACTGTGCTCTGGTATGAATAGGGTATATAAATGATAAATGACGATAAGTAGAAAATGGGTGGTTGTGGATGGGTATCAAGTTTGGGCACTTGCGAGAATACATACTTTTTGGGTTAGGTAATTGCGGATGCAATGTAAGCACTTAAGGAATGAACAGAGTAAATGAATGATATATGACGATGCATAGAAAATGGGTGGTTGCGAATGGATTCTGTGGGAAAGACAGTGGTGGGTTGGAAGCTGTTGGATTTGAACAGCGAGTAACTGATCATTACAGGGTGGTGAGAGAATTTGCAGATTTTTAATTTGGGTCATCTGCCTCATTTTCACCATAAGGGTACAGCTGCTTTGGCACCCACTTCTATAATTCTCCATCATATGTTTTTCTTCCCACTCTTCTCTTTCCTTCCCTTGTGGGTACCAGTCAAGGGTACGACTGGTAGTATTTCTTGTTGCAGGTTCTAACCATTTAAAAAGATATTTTAAATTTTATTTTCAATGGATTTGAGCTGTGTGCCGTGATTTAGAGCCATACAATAGTACTGACTTGACATTTGAACTGAAGATTCTGATTTTTGTGTTGGACGTGATTCCTATTGATCATCGTATATTTTCCGATGCAATTAACGCTCCTCTAGCCCTGTGTATTCTTATATCATTATCTGGCACAATGGGCTAATCACCTGTTTGTCAAACATTTTGATTGCATGTTTTGCCCAGGAGCCTTGTGCTCTTTGGGTCCCCCTCTACACCCTGTTTACAGGGTAAAAGAGGTTCCTATTAAGAAAGAAAGAATATCATTATCTGTCCCTGTAACTGTGTCTATAGTGTACATAACAACAAAAACAACAAGCAAAATGCTACAAACTCTCGTAAATGAATGTGTGCGTAGAATAGAGAGATTGAAGTGGTATAACAAGAGCCCCTAGAAGAATATATTTGGTAATGAAAACAATGATACACACATTTACAGACCTAGGATGCATAGTAACACCAGACGGCAGAACAAGCAAAGACATCAACAACAGAATTAATAAAGTGAGAACAGCCTTTGCTAGTCTAAACAACATCTGGAAGTCCTCTAAGTACAGTACAATCAACAAATTAAGATTATACGAGAGCTGTGTACTTCTCTTTGGTGCAGAATGCTGGAGAGAATCGGAGAAGAATGTTGAAATTGCCCTCCTTCTACACAATCTGCGTAAGGACAATTCTCTGAATGTTTTGGCTGAATACCATCACCAACCAAGAACTACTTACTCGGAGTAACCATGAGGACATGCACACCATCATAGCTGGCAGACGCTGGAGTTTTGTTGGCTACGTCCTCAGAAGAGACCCTGATGCCATCATAAGAACAGCTATGCTATGGACCCCTGATGGAAAGCAAAAGAGAGGCCAACCAAAAAACAACTTGGTGGAGAACTGTAGAGGCAGAGATGCAAAGAATGAACCAGAGCTGGAGCACTGTACAAAGGATGGCATATACGCTAAATGATGATGATGATATAGTGGGTTCGTATCACTACCCTAACAGTAGGCAGGTTTTGGTTGATGGTATAAAAGTAACTTCTTACTTGATGCAATACAACAGTTCATGTAGACAGTTGACGAATGATAACAATAGATGAGTGACTTGACTACGGCAGCAGTATAAAACACGATGAAGTTTATTTGCATATAACGTGGAAGATGTGAAATAATGTGTCCAACCTTCCCTTGAGGTTGGCCAACCTTGTACAGCACAATCTCAAATCAATTATTATCTCAATGTCTTGCTCTCTCATTCTTCCTTACTGCCTCAGTATTTCCTAGCTGTCTCTAGATGTTAGGGCGTTCACGACTGGAAAACGACTACTGCTGTCAAGATTTATCTGCCTTCTAAGTTCTTCATTTATGTGAAATCATTTGTCTCTTAAACATTTTGATTCAATTCTTCTGACTCTTGTCTCTTATTTCTTCTATGCTCTGCTTGGCATATATTGGTAGGACTGGCCTAACCGCCAGGGGTGATGATTTTAGCCAAAGTCTATTATTTCCTACTCGTTAGGCTGACAACTGGTCTACTATTTCCTAGTTCTCCTGACTAGCTACTGTCTATTGTTCTTCTCTTGTATTACATAGTCTATCAATTATTGGCGAGACCAACATACCTGGTTGACTTGAAAATATACACATTTTCTGTCGTACTGGCAATCTTGTCCACAGAAATAATATAATATGAACTGTCATCTATAATTGTGGCGTACAAACGATTAAGGGGCTAGACAATAGTTTATTACTTTTCTGTCATCACAGAAGCTACCCAATGACTCGGGCTTATTGTCCGATGATACCCCAAAATTGCGCTTGCCACTTCAAAACTTTAACACAAGTAAACTTGCTTCCTAATGCTAGCGCGTTTAAAATCTGACTGATTAAACTTAGAACCATGATTTACAATGATAACTTTTACCCGAACTTTCTAGATCAAGTTTTTCTTTAAACTGCTCACTCACAAAACCATTTTCCTGTGTGAGCTTAACTTCGTTCAGTTAACTGAAAAATTTGAGTCATCACTCAAGGGGCGTAAAAACACTACTGTTGATGCCTATTTTGGATTATTGCCCTTAGCTTACAAATCAATGTCATAGATTTATCACCCTTTAGTTTAAGTTTAATAGTCCGTTAACTTCGCTTATGAAACCGGATTTCTGACACAACAAACTCCCTATTACACCACTGACTGCTTTGACAGTTGGCGGATAAGGATCAAAGAAGAACAATGAAACATACACACAATCTCATGATACGATTCCCCACCTTTCACTTGTAAAAGCCAAGGAAAAAACAAGCCAGTCAGAATATACGACACTGGCCCCCAGTTCGTCAGCCAGGCAACAGTTGCATCACTCCAGCCAAAAGCATTTTCACTGGAAGTTGATATAGGACCCCATGTGTTCCACACAGCATTCTGGCTAGAGGCATACAAGCCAAACATGAATAAAACATACCATCTTCTTTTGTACACCTGTGGAGGTTAAACGCAAAACATAACTTATTCAAAACTTTATAATCTAATATTTTTTCAAATACAAACATAACTGTTTCAAAACTTAAAAATCAATTATTTTTTTTCAAATACAAACATAACAATTCAAAACTTAAAAATCAAATATTTTTCCTAATACAAATACAACTGTTTCAAAACTTAAATTTCAAATATTTTTTTTTCAATTACAAACACAATTCAAAGCTTAAATATCAAAGATTTTTTTCAAACACAAATGTTTCAAAACATCTAAATCAAATCTGGGGAGGTTGAATACATACTTAACTGTGTGATCAGGTAAAGTGTGCTTACGGTGAGTGATCAGGACAACTATATGTAAGCTGAGTGAGCAGGACAACTATGTGTAAGCTGAGTGGTCAGGACAACTATGTGTAAGCTGAGTGGTCAGGGCAACTATGTGCAAGCTGAGTGATCAGGACAACTATGTGTAAGCTGAGCAGTCAGGACAACTATGTGTAAGCTGAATGATCAGGACAACTATGAGTAAGCTGAGTGATCAAGACAACTATGTGTAAGCTGAGTGATCAGGACAACTATGTGTAAGCTGAGTGATCAGGACAACTATGTGTAAGCTGAGTTATCAAGACAACTATGTGTAAGCTGAGTTATCAATACAACTATGTGTAAGCTGAGTTATCAAGACAACTGTGTATAAGCTGAGTGAGCAGGACAACTATGTGTAAGCAAGGTGAGCAGCAAGAGTGCCTAAGATGAGTGATTAGAACAAGTGTGCCTCAGTTGAGTGCTCTCAGGACATGGGTCCCTAAGATGAGTGATAAGAACAAATGTGTGTAAGCTAAGTGACCAGGATAAGTGTAAGCTAAGTGATCAGGATAAGTGTACGCTGAGCAATCACAATAAGATGAGTGATTAGGACAAGTGTGTGCACGATGAGTAATCAGGAAATGTGTGACTGAGCTGAGAGATCAGTATAAGTGTGACAGAGCTGACTGTTCAGTCCACTTGTCTCCTTGTAGATATACACCACATGCAGTTGCTCGTGGAGCTAGCAACCTTATCAGGTAAAACAAATAGCTACAGAAACTACCACTACAAAAGCACATGAATTTTGTGGATAACAGCTGCAAAGTCACATGACTTGCCTCTGACAACATATCTGAGGAAAAAAGTGACCCTACTGTTTTTGTGTCTCATCTGTGAACACCCCGCCCTTCCTGAACTGTACAAGGTTTATTTGAGTTATTGTACTGGGTATGAGAGGACGCATCCACCGTGTATACAACCAGAACGCAACAGGAACAATTAGGATTCATACCCTTCGACATTTGCTGAGGGAGACTGAGCACCTATGGGTTTGCCCAGAGTGCAATGATGTTGATTCTGATTAACATTAACTGGGTTCAATTCCCAGTAGAGGGAATATAATTTATGGAATTTTTATTTTCAGAACCCAGTGGTTCTAATGTTGTCATACTCCTCCCTGGTCTCCTGGGTAGTGAGATCAGATGCCTAGTCTTCTCGGATAAGGGCGAAAAAATTGGAGGTCCAGTGAGCAAGTTGCGCACATTAAAACTCCTTCGGCAGTTGGAAATCGTAAAGAGTAGACGATAAGGCCGCTGCGTTGGCAAAATTTAAAAATTAGAAACCTACCCACCATAAAAATATTTATAGAATGTGTGATTCCTGTATACACACATTGTGATTCTCGCCGGTGCTACTGCGCAATGTGCTGAGATGCTCCTTGTGTGATCAAAGGGTCAAGATAGGAGCACTGATAGAGTTGTCTGTGTGCAATGAAGATAGTCCTTAAAATCAAACCAAACTTGTTATAAAATTTAACAAAATATTCCTTATCTTAAACAACTTACCCGAATATTACTTTGCTCCTTTGAACCTATCGAGAAGAAAAACAAGCAAATTATTCTTAAAAGAAGATACAATAATGTCAGGACACGAGACAAAACAGACATGTTAAAGATATAAGAAAGAATACAAGTTACCATAATCAACATTACTGCACTCTGGGCAAACCCATAGGTACTAAGTGTCCCTCAGCAAATGTCGAAGGGTATGAATGCTAATTGTTCCTGTAGTGCGCTGGCAGTAGACATGACCATCCTCTCTTATGTCCATCTCTGGGTAGCTAAATTCCAGCAATCTTAGCCTTGTTGGTTGAGCGACTGCATTGTCCCTCTCTAACAGGTGATCATTAATTGTCCCTCGTCCATATCCAATAATCCATATCCAATAATCCCACTATGGGTGCTCTCAAAGTGGATCTGTTAGCTCTCTCACATGCATGACCAGGACAGTAGATCCACACCAGTTCCTGAAGATTCAATATTTCGATGGATGTTTTCCATTTATGCCACAGCCATCCATTTCAGATCTTTTGACCCATGGACTGAGAGTCTGACACAATAACTGCCCTGGTTAATGGAGTTTCAGATAGTCATCTCAAGGCTGCACTAGCTGCCTCAATCTCCATTCTCATGCTGAAGGTTGTTGTCATGTAAGCTCGACTCTGTTCAGCAACTACCCTGCCCTTTACAAGTTAAGAATACAAGTTAAGTGTGATAACCTGGTATGACGTATCTATGTATGGTCAGAACAAATAAAATGGCATACAAAGAGTAAGAAAGATGATTTATTTCACTCTTACATAGAAAAGTGCACAAGCATAAATAACAGAAGGAGGTGGAAAGAAAATAAGTGATAGCAGAAATGACAGCCATGAACAAAAAGAAAACAAATGTACTGCCTCACACGTAAGGTGTTGTTCGTATTTGACATCACACAATTTGAGACATTTATCAACTCCCTCTCCTCCTCTTACCACATTTCGTCACATAAACCCATGTGATGTTGCAAATCTCTTACTCACTCCACCCCAATGTTTTGTAATACTGACAAGGAAAATGTAAACGAATGTAAATTAGTTAACTAGTACAAACATAATGACAATCTTTTAATTAAAATAGTGTTTAATTAATCAGGTCTTTTAAAGGCTGCTTTGCTGGCTAAATATTGCTAAATTTATTTAAAATATCACTCAATTTGGCTTAATTTAATTTCAAACAATAAAAATTAAATTAAATATAGTAAACACATCAATAACTTCAATTCTTACTTCTGTTAAAAGTTTTATAAAATAATCTTAAACTTGCCAGCAAGTTCACAAGAAATCAAGGGTTTAAAAACTGGTCATTATCAATGAACTATATCTCTTCATTATCATTATCGCACAGCAAAGTAAGATGCTCCTTCATGGAACAAACTAGAAATCCATTTGCTTCCAGGTCAACATCGTTGACTGGAATGGTATGTATTACATGACAAATGTTTTCAAATATATAACTAAAAAACAATTTGAACAAGTTAAAGACTATAACAATAATCCGATATTTCAGCGGAGATTATAATATTAATAAGTTGTCCATGAGGGAGTTGTTAACTACTGTGGATAGAAGTAGACTATGCGGATGGATTTTTTAAAATCTATTTTGTTCTGACATCATTTAGTCACAAAATTTTTACACCACCCCCGGAGCTGTATGCCATATATATGGATGGCCTCAAGGTGTTACAAGAATGCTTACAGTGTGTAGCAATGATACACAAGACGACATATAAAAAAGTGAAATAGCAGGAAATAAATGTATTTCAAAGTCATGCAGAAGAAACAGAGACAGAACACATTAAAGTACAAATGAAAGGAATGAACAGAAAGACTTACACATTCACAGAGACAGAACAAATTAAATTACAAATGACAGGGACACCAGAAAGACTTATACATTCACATAGACAGAACTAATTACAGTACAAATTAAAGGAACAAACAGAAAGACAAATACATTTAGTCAGATGCTTAAGGTAACAAAATCAGATTGCAAAAATTCTTATAAAGTGAGCACAAAAGCTTACAAAAAAATGTAAAAATAAATATAAAACCCACAGTTACACAGACAGCAGGAGGATGACAATAATAATTCAGATGGACTGTTATTCCTGTTGTTGTGTATCTAGGGCTGCTTGTTGTGATACAGTGAATCCCATCTCGCTGCAACATCCCAGGAAATGAACAGGCTGACAGAGTTGCAAAGGAAGGGGAAAAGCTACCTCAACTTGACACAAGCATAACTTATAGAGGCCAAGAGTTTAATTAAGCTCATACAGGAGCAAGTGGGAAGCAGAGCATCAAGACCACCAAACAAATGATGCATATTACCAGCTCAGCAGAAATGAACAAGTGGTAATCTTCAGACTTCACAACAGGTCACAACAGATTTCGATACCATCTATTCAACAAGTTAAAGATAGGAATTACCGATCAGTGTAACTGTGACAACCGATAAAAATGACTGCTGAGCATCTCCTTCAAAGGTGCCCAACATATGAGGAAAAGAGAAAGCGCATATATGGCTATCACCAGTGCCATTCCTGGAAAAACTCAGATAACAACAGCCTCAAACCGATAGCTACTTTCTTTGAACATACTGAAGTCAACATCTGAGGGTGAACGAATTATATATTAATTGTTGTTCACGTTAAATACTGTTTGACTATACTGTCTTGTGTAGTTTTCTAGGTCTTTAATTTTAGCATCTTTTCTAAAGTTATGGTTGAACAGCATGCCTGTTAACATTCTCTGCTGTTCACACTTCTTACGTTTTAAGAAGAAATGCTCTATATTATTGTCTTGAAAACATTCTGCACAGTAAAGTTCTTCAATTCTGACATGGTCTGTTCCCAGTGGTAGTCGGAGAAGTTTCTTATTGCTGCGCGAAATTTCAATTCCCTAGACACTTGACATGTTCTTATTGGAGCTTTGAACAGCTTATGGGACCCAAAGATGCAGCAATAGAGAATGCAGTCAGCAACCCATAGCTTGACTGCTTGCATCAGAGTCAGCGAACCAGAGCTGACTAAGACCCTACTCCACCTCCACGTGGTGGTCCTGGAAACAGTCTGCATCACTGCAGTCTGGCTGAGAGAGTAGGGATCGCAGAGGGAAAGCAAACCCGGTCCCAAAAACTGCCGTGCTGAAGTCGTATGTGTCGACCGAAAGGTGCAGATATCACAGCTCCGGCGTAAACAGACACAACACAACCAATGTCCTTTTCAGGACGAACGAGGAAGAAGAAGAACCACTTATATGCATGTCTCCCTTTTAGATTTTTATAACTATGCTCTGGAAGAATGCTGCAAACATTGTCTGCACGTGGAGAAAAAAAGTATAGCTCTGAAAGCAGAGAACAACAAACACAACAACCAAAAAGCTAGACATTCATAAATGGGTGCTTGCATAGATGGTAACAGTCAGGAAAAAAAAAGACACTGAGACAAATATAAATCAAAATGTTCACCTTCTGAAACTGCAGAATCTGCCTCAATTTGTGGGAAAGAATCATCATACTTTTCACTGATGAAGTCCCCTAATCCATTGATACTGGAGTCTGGCAGCAACAACGTCCCTGACTCATCTTCTTCAGGCATCATGACAACGAGTCTTCTGTCAAAATACACCCCTGGAAAGGTTAAAAAAAAAAAAAAAAATTTAAGACCTCACTTACGGATTCGGGTCCTGCGACAAAGAGGAGGGGCCCACAGTGATATGTTTTCATAAATAATTTTTAAAATAAAACGGTATTAAATCAGTTTTACAAATTAACGGACCACAGGAAACCCAGGGCGTTCCGGGTTTCCCCTTCATCAGCCACAGTTACCAACAGGCAACAAAGACAAGAAATATAGACAGGTTAAAGAAAAATATTCTAGACACTGCAAACACATAACAGAATGAGAAACAAAGGCCCGAAGGGTAACAACAAATATATATATGAAATATAACAACACAGGTGAAAAGAAATAATAAAGCAAGCAAAATACAAAACCAGAAGAAAAAAAAATTTATCAATACAACAAATTCAACAACAATCAACGAAAATCAAATAACAAAACAAGAAGCCCTGCTATGATAATGCGCACTACAAGATTGAGAGAAGCTATTAACGCTATCACAATGCCTTCACTGAGCAGAGAATGAAAGAAACTTTGTTTTTTTCTTAAATAAAATTTTGCCTCATTTTGGCAAGGTGCATCCCATTCAACCTATATGGTTATATTACAGCCATGTCCAAATAAAAAAGACTATTAGGTCTGCTAAGATAAGTAAGCATGAATGAAAGTGACGTCACAAAAATAGGACATAAAATGATACACTTTTAAAACAGCTCCCTTATTTATTAACTTACACTATATCATAAATAATTGCAGGGTTTCAATTAATATGTACAAGCTTAAAAGGGTAGGAAAAAGGATCCCGTTACACGCCCATTGAGGCGTATTGGGAATATGGTGTTAGGCCCATATTTTCTTGACCATCGGCACACTAGGGGTGATGTGGTCAGCATCACGCCGGCCGCCTTAACCTTCCCAGAGTTGCTCTGGTACCCAATTCATGAGGCTGGGTCGACCCCGGAGCCGTTTGCGGTCTAAAAATCCCACCTCAACAGGGGATTGAACCATGGACCACCGAGCTAGGAAGCCAGTGCACTAACCACTGTGCTACCACGGCTCCCTGTATAAGCTTAACTTGCCGCAATATTAGGTATGCATAACAAAGCAAGATGTGCAAGATAATGTGCAAGAGCTAAGAGGAGTGGCGTCACAACGAACAACCTGGAGAGCACTGGTTTCTGCCTTATGCGCCGTGTTTGGTGCTTAAAGAATGTATTATTATTATAACAAAGCAGTTGACAGTGCTGTGCTATTAGTTGACAAAGACGCGACCTTGGAATTTAATTTTAATGCAATATTTCAATTTACGAAGGCTATTTATATTATTATTTTTTTTTTTAGTTATGAGCACTGAATCTGAAATGGAAGCTCAACATTTTATTTTTAAACTTTTGTCAGAATAGAATTTTAATAACTTAAGTGGACCCCAAGCTGAAGGGCTTTTAATGTCTACACATAGTAACAAATTCTGCACAATGTTGCAACAATATAAAAAATGTGGGTAAGATATAAGAAACCTGATCTAAAAATAGTCTTAAAATGCAATGGACAGTTTCTGTACCTAATGTCATAAAGGTAAAGGTAAAGGAACCCGTTACACGCCCAATGAGGCATATTGGGAATATGGTGTTAGGCCCATATTATCTTGACCGTCGGCACACTAGGGGTGATGTGGTCGGCATCACGCCGGCCGCCTTAACCTTCCCAGAGTAGCTCTGGTACCCATTTGGGGCTGGGTCGACCCAGGAGCCGTTTGTGGCCTAAAAATTTTCCGCCTCATCTGGGGATCGAACCAGAGACCACTGCGCTAGGAAGCCAGTGCACTAACCACTATGCTACCGCGGCTCCACCTAATGTCATGCTGCAGATAAAATATAAGCAAATTATAGGAAGATTAGTACTACAAATGAAAGTTCCCATTCAGTGTTATCTTCATTTGAAAAGCACCATTTCTGAATAAAATATGTGGGACCTAAGACGTGTCAACAGTGAGGAATGCAGTTAGCGACCCATAGCTAGACTGCTTGCGTCAGGGAACCAGAGCTGACCAAGACCCTACTCCACCTCCAAGTGGTGGTCCTGGAAACAGGCTGCATCACTGCAGTCTGGCTGAGTGAGTTGGGATCGAAGAGGGAAGGCTAACCCGGTCCCAAAAATGCTGTGCTGAAGTCAGATGTGACGGCCGAAAGGCGCAAATATCGCAGCTTCACTGTAAACGGACACAACGCAACCAACGTCCTTTTCAGGATGAACGAAGAAAAAGAAGAATAAAATGTGTTATTTAAATCATAATCACCTGAAGAGCAGCAGCGGGCCACTTGTTCAGGCCATAATATGAGGATTCCTCAGCAAAAGAGAAGTTAGCAAGAAGACGAAGATGGCTATATACCGCTGCACTTATATTCCATTCTTGACGTATGGATGCGAGTCATGGGCAATGACTACAACCCACAAGTCAGCTCCAAACTTCAGAAATGAGGCAATCTGAGGAAGGTGGTTGAAGTAACAAGAAGAGATAATGTCCGCAACGAGACGATACGGCAAGGCCTCAAAACACAGCCAATGCAGACTCAAGTAGAACAGTCCCAACTATGATGGTTTGGCCATGTCTGCAGAATAGAAGATCGGCTACCATGACAAGTATGGGAAACTAAGAGCCAGGGATCCAGACCTCCAGGAGTACCTGGGAGGACAACATTAGACAATCTCTGAAGGACCGAGGACTAGATTGGAACCAGGCCAGAAGGAAGACAGCCGATAGGATAGTATGGCGCTCCCTCCTCCAAACCTCTACACCTCACGGTAGAAGAGGGATGACTAAGTAATTATGTAAATCATAATACACCACTGTAGAATGACATATTTAGACTCAACATCATCAATATCTTTCTATTCCTCTAGGATCGTAGGTCTTCCGCAAACAATAATGACAAGTTTCTCTTGTTCCATGCCATCAGCTCAAAGTCTATCCATGTCATCATTACCTCTCATTTATGTCTCCATGTTTTATCTCCATGTGTTTTTGGTATCCCTCTACCACTTTTACCCTGGGGGATTCCAGAACAAGGACTGCCTTGTAATGCTGTCAACAGGTTTCCTCCATTTATGCATTAATGTCCTATCCATTACTGGCATCTTGTTCTCATCTCTTGTTCACTGGCACTTGCCATCAGTTCCATGTTAACTCTTTTAGTCCCAAGCAAAAAAGTGGGTTTGGCCCAAGCAAAAATGGCCACCCCAGTAAGTTTTTATAGTTGTTTTTTGGAAATAATTTTTAAAAATGTTCATATGCATAAATAACTTTAGTCCAAAATGGATGGCTATACTTTAACTCTTAGTATACGAGCGGCCTTCTAGAGAGGCCGATGATCGATCCCCGTCAATAGCGAAAATTTATAGCTGAATGCATGTTTCAAACCACTGATCAATTTAGTTACGTGCATGATGTAGGGGTTTCATTTCTTCACATTTTGATATATAACACTTATGTTATCTTTATAAATAAATTATTTATTGCAAAATCTGTAATGGTAGTCATGAAAGGCAGCTCGTATATTAAGAGTTAAGAAAATGGCATTTTTGAGTTGTCAAAATTAGAAAACAGCCCTAGAAAGGATCAAGAGATACGAAAGCCAGTATACTGTTAATCGGGCCAAATGGGTCTAGAAGGAAGTACAATATACTGGCTGTTGGGACTTAAAGAGTTAAGTGCCACTTTAATCCTTCTATCCTATACAAGCACCAATTTATGAAAGTCTGTTGTTGTTTTTGTTGTTCTCCATGTTTCAGAGCCATACAATAGGACCGACTTGATATCTGAGTTGAAGATTCTGATCTTAGCAACAGACTTGATTTCTCTTGATCTCCATATATTTCCCAATACAATGACAGCGCCTTTAGCCTTTTATTTAGACCTGGGCAATTCAAAATTATCAGATTGGCAGAGTGGTTGGAGCATTTGTCTCTCACTGCAAAGTTACCAGGTTCTAAGATCGAAACCTGGCAGCATCATATTAGAGTCAACCCAGCTGTAAATGGGTACCAGACTCTGCTCCATACCTGTCAACCTCCTGAGACAAAAACCTGTACGCCGGACCAGAAAAATCCTTACAAACACCCAAAAATATGTACGCAAAAAATATATTGATAAATTATACACAATACAGTTTTAAAACGAAAATTGACACATACAAATCTATTAGCATTTGAATTAGTGTGGTATAAAACATGCTAATAGTCTCATGCTGTTCTTTACATATAAAAAACTTAGTGATCGTGAGGTACTATTCTTTCGATGCACAGTGTTTTGTATTATAATCAACACATGCACTTTTGCACAATTGCATTTGTGGGCTTAAAGTCTGCACAGCATGTATCAATGTTAATCTTCATTCATTCATAACCCTCCACTCCCAAAGGAGCTTAGGCCTTCAACAAACACGTGCCAAGGCCTCCTGTCACGTGCCATCATCTCAAGTTCTTTCCACGTTCTCCTCATCATTTTCACCTGTTTCCAGCTCCCTTCTCCATGTGCTTCTTGGTCTACCTCTGCCTCTCTTGCCCTGAGGGTTCCAGAATAAGGACTGCCTTGTAATGCTATCAACAGGTTTCCTCAGCGTATGTCCTATCCATCGCCATTGTCATCTTCTCATCTCTTGTTCCACTGGCACTTGTCTAGTTCTTGTCATCAGTTCCACGTTGGTAACCTTATCATACCATTTTAATCCCTCTATTCTATGCAAGCACCCATTTATCAAAGTCTGTAGCTTTTTGGTTGTTGTCTTTGTTGTTCTCCATGTCCCAGAGCCATACAATAGGACTGACTTCACATTTGAGTTGAAGATTCTTATTTTCATGTTGGATCCGATTTCTCTTGATCTCCATATATTTCCCAATGCAATGAAAGTTCCTCTTGCTTTTTGTACTCTTATTTTGATATCACTGTCTGTCCCTCCAACTTTGTCTATATTGCTGCCAAGATATGTGTACGATTCTACATCTTGTATTGGTGCATCTTCAAGTTCAACCCTGTTATCATTACCTGCATTTATTCTCATTATCTTTGTCTTTTTCCTGTGAATGTTAATCTTACACTGTAAAAAAGAAGTGAGTGTGTCTGCATTCATGGGCCTCCTGCAGTCTGTGTGGATTTTTTTATTGAAAAATAAAGCAGCAAAGTTTACGCAAACAAACTTTTTTTTAGTTATGTAGGGCAGACACAGAATATTATGACATTAATTTATTGGAAATATTTAAATAATCAAAATATTACTGGAAAGATTAATAGAACGACCAAAAAAAATACAGCGAAGCAAAGCAAACAGCTAACAGCAAAAAAAAAAAAAAAAATTTACCAAATTATGAACAGAATATCAAATCTAGGAAGATAAACGTAGCACCAAAAATTTACATTATTTAAGAGCTGGTAGCTTAGACCAGTGATAATAGATGGCCACTTTATTAAAAAATAAAGCTGCGAATCTCGACCGCTGGAATAAAGTTATACTCAATGCAAATAAACTTTTTTTTTCTACTTTTGTAGGGCCTACACAAAATTTTATGATATTAATTTATTGGAAATATTTAAATGGTCAAAATATAACTGGAAAGATTAAGACAACGACAACAATAAAATACAACGAAGCAAAGCAAACAGCTAACAGCAAAAAATAAAAAATTAATCAAATTATGAACAGAATATCAAATCAAGGAAGAAAAAACGTATTACCAAAAATTTACAAAATTATTATTTAAAAGTTGGTAGCCTAGACCAGTGATAATAGATCGCCACTTTATTAAAAAATAAAGCAGTGAATCTCGACCGCTGGAATAAAGTAGTCCTACTCAACGCAAACAAACTTTTTTTCTCTAGTTATGTAGGGCTTTCACAGAATATTATGACATTAATTTATCGAAAATATACTGAAGGGCAAGATATAACTGGATAGATTAAGACAGCGATTAAATTGCAACAAAGCAAAACAACAGCAATATTTAACCAAGTTATAAGTACTTAGCTTTTTTTAAACAAAATGGTGTCGATGTGTTGTTAAGTCATAATTTGGTAATAGGAGTTAAGTGTTAAAGATTTGTATGTATAGGTCGGATTTTTGTACACACGTTAGTAAGTACGCTTTGGTGATGAGATGATTTTTTAGTTGGGGGCTTTATGCTCTGTAATTTTTGAACATAGCTCAAGCTGAGTCTGTGTCAGTCTTTTTAAAAAAAAAAAGAATTAAAAAAAAAGAAAGTGCTCGAATGTTCTACCTGGTCATATAGTGTTATCGAATACTTCACTCTCCTGTAGTAGTATCTGATATGGAATAACCCATATCTCTGTCTGTATCTGTGTGTGTGTTTGCATATGTGCCTGCATTAAGATCTAAATCTAGGTTAAAGCCAATGTGCAGATAACTACAGAAAAAGGATACTCACTGCATGGGAACACAGGTGACATCAAAAGAATGAGAATAAAAAGAGGTATGCATGGATGGCACAAGCTGGGGCTACAACTGGGCAGGTGACCAAAAAGGTTTGGTTTTAAGGACTATCTTCATTGCAAACGGACAACTCCATCAGTGCTCTGATCTCCTCCCTAAGGTCACACCAGGAGGATCTTACCACAGTCCATGAACTCCGTAGCACCGGCGAAAATCCCAATGTGTGTATATAGGAATCACACATTTTATAAATATTTCTGTGGTGGGTTGATTTCAAATTTTTAAATTTTGCGTAGACAGCGGCCCTTATGGCCTACTATTTACGATTTCCAACTGCCATGAGATTTTTAATGTGCGCAAATAGCACACGGGATCTCCTATTTTTTCGCCGTTATCCAAGAAGGCTAGGCATCCGATCTCACTACCAAGGAGACCAGGGGGAGTATGACATCATTATGACCACTGGTTCTGAAAAAATTTTCAGAACTTATTTTCCTGTATCTGGGAATCGAACATGGTACCTTTAGAATTTGAAGATGCCATACCTCTTAGCCAATGACCCCAAAAGGACAAATATTCAAGGGTGAAGAATGGAATAAAACGGGTGAGAATAGGTCAAACTAAGAGCATTTCATTATCACCCTTGCCAGGGATTGTTAAGAGATTGGTGCAACAGGAAAGCAGAATTGGAAATTAATCAGCTAATAAATGATAATGCTGGGGATGATGATGATACTATGGTATACACTGATGAGTCTGTTCTCTGTGGTGAGAAATCAGGATGAAGCTTTTCGGTTATAGCAAGGTGCAGGTTCATCAGTGAACAGAGCTTACTTAACAACAACCTCCAGCATGAGAATGAAGGTAGAGGCAGCTACTGTAGCCCTAAGATGGCTATCTGAAACTCCATTAACAAAGGCAGTTATTGTTGGACTCTCAGTCCATGCTCCCAAAGGTAAAAAATTAATGGCTACAATATGAATAATAATAATAATAATAAATTCTTTAAGCGCCAAACACGGCGCATAAGGCAGAAACCAGTGCTCTCCAGGTTGTTCGTTGTGACGCCACTCCTCTTAGCTCTTGCACATTATTTAGGCCCAACGTTCTTCCTTCTCTTATTATTGTTCTTCTGAGTGTTTCTTTTTGGTCTTCCTTTTTTTCCGCTTACCCTCAGGAACCCAAGTGAGCGCCTGTAGTGGTATTCTGTTGTTTTGCATTCGTAGGACATGACCGATATATGACCATCGTCTTTTCCTTATATAGTCGGAGACATATTTCTGCCTAGAGTCTTCTCTTATTTGTCGATTAGTCTTGAATTCTTTCCAACTGATGTTCATGAGTTTTCTAAGACATTTGTTCTCGAATGTATTCAGCTTGTTCTCCAATGATTTTGTTATTTTCCAACTCTCACAGCCGTATGTTAACACTGAGATAACATTTGAATTAAACAGACGAAGCTTGGTATGTATATTCAATGATCGTAATTTCCAAATGTTAGATAATCTATTGAAGGCGCTAGCTGCCAAAGCAATTCTAGTATGGATTTCTCTTGTTGTGTCACCATCCTGAGTCATTTTACTGCCTAAATATATGAAACTTTCAACTTTCTGTAGTTTTTCCCCGTTCAAGATGATATCAAAGGTCTCGTTAGAAAAGTTCATAGCTTTAGTTTTAGAGGCATTTATTTGGAGACCAATTTTAACCGAAAGATGACACAAATTATTTATTGCTTCTTGGGATTGTCTTGGTGTTGAACTTAAGAATGCTACATCATCTGCGAAATCCAGGTCCCCCAGGAATTTTCCATTTGTCCATTTTATCCCCAATTGTTCATTGTGGGTATAGTTTCTCATAACCCAATCAATAGCTATTCCAAAAAGTAGTGGTGACATAATACAGCCTTGTTTCACCCCTGTTTCTACTGTAAACCATTCTGTATTCCCTTTATTTGTTCTAACACAACATCTTGCATTGTCATATAGCGCTTTGATTATATTCACATATTTTGTTGGAAAACCATAGATTGTAAGTATCTTCCACAATGATGGGCGGTGTAGACTATCAAAGGCTTTTTGAAAATCGACGAAGGTGATAATAAGTGGCGATTGCCTTTCCACTGATTCTTCTATAATTGTTCTTAGTGTGAATATTTGATCAATACATGATCGTTTCGGCCTGAAACCCGCTTGTTCTTCTCTGATCTTTTCGTCAGCATGCAATTTAAGTCTTTCTAACATCATGCAACATAATAATTTTCCAGGTACTGATAATAGAGATATACCACGCCAGTTATTACAGTCTGATAGATCACCTTTCTTCGGTAACTTTACAATAATACTGTCTTTCCATTGTTGTGGTGGTTGTTCTTCTCTCCATACTTCATTTATAATATCTAAAATTCTCAAGAGGTTGTTGTCATTAACTGCTTTAATCATTTCCCCTGAAATTTCGTCAACTCCAGCAGCTTTAAAATTTTTTAATCTTTTAACGGCTTGTTTGATCTCGTCCAGCGTGAATTCATCGCAAGTTATTGGCAATATGAATGCATAACATAAAATGCAGCCTCAAACCTTCAGGAACTGGTGTGGATCTGATGTCCTGGTCATGCAGGGGTACGCGGCAATTAGAGAGCTTACAGACTAGCTTAAAAAGCATCCATAGTTGGGACACCGCATATTGATAAGGGAAAGATAAAAAGACAAGTAATGCTCGCCTGTTATAGTACGACACAGTACAAGGATAAGACAACTGGAGTTTAGAATTAGCACAGCACTAGCAGGGATGCACGTATGAGAGGATGGAACAGGCTTGTATGCAGCCAACATGTTTTGGAACAATCAGCATACCTACCCTCTGGGCATTTACTGAGGGAGACTGAGCACATATGGGTTTGCCTGGAGTGCGACGATCTCAATTCTGAACAACAATAACAACAACAATAATGTATGTGTGTATGAGAGACAAAACCCTGCAATTCAGCAACAAGTTAGCATTTTCAGACAATGATACATTAATACCATAGGAAAGGTTTTTCTAAGATTTTTGCAACGACAAAATAAACAATATTTAAGACATCCAGAAACTGGTAAAAACTAAAATGTATCTCAAGCAGCTTGCCCAGATATCCAATTCTGATAAAATCAGGTGTAACAACAGTGCCTATCAGAAACAAGTAATTTAAATGCATATTACATACAACGAAATTCTAGTTTAACACATGCAACATATACATTTGGTATATTATGCCTGGAACCAGCAAGAGAAAAATAATATAGAGCATTTCCTACTAATGTAGTAAGTATGAACAACACAGAAAACCAATATTAGATTATTTTCTGGCATGTGATTCATCCATAACTGTAGAACAGGTCTTGGGAGTAGACAGACCTAGGGAATTGCAAAATATAGTATAACAGTATATTACTTACTTACTTAGTTGTTCCTCTTCTACTCTGGGGTGTAGAGGCCTGCCTGAGAGAAGGCCATACTATCCTATCGGCTGTCTCCCTCCTGGCCTGGTTACAATTTAGTCCTTGGTACTTCAGAGATTGTTGTCATCCTAGCGGACTCTGGGTCATCCTAGAGGTCTGGATCGCGTGGCTCTTAATTTCCTACACTTGTCGTGGTAGCCAATCTTCTTCCATTCTGTAGACAATGGCCAAACCATTGGTTGGGACTGTTCTACTTGGGTCTGGGTTTTGAGGCCTTGCTGTATCGTCTGGTTGCGGACCATGTCTCTTCTTGTTACTTCAACCACCTTCCTCAGATACCTTATTTATGAGGTTGGAAGCTCGCTTTTGTGGTGTCACATATTTAACAAAATATAAACTTGTGAACGATATGACAAATTCCATATTTTTTGTCGTAGCCAATTTTCTTATCAGTCTGACTTTCTCTCGATTGGTTCTTGTAATCATATTTTAAGGTAAAAGGTGATTGGCCTGTTGTGCCTATGCAAGGTGGAGGGGCTGCCTCCTTACAGCCTCCATGCATGCCACCCTCCTCCTTTTATATTACAGTATATAACACAAACAAAAATTAAAATATAAAAGGATCAGTGATGGTGTAACGGGAAAACCCAGGGTGTCAGGGATGACACCCAACCCACCAATCATCTGCCATCATCAACAAACATTACGAGACCCTATCACACACTGAGGAAACCTGTTGATAGCATTTCAAGGTAGTCATTTTCCTGGAGTCCCCAAGGTAAATGAGGCAGGGGAGATCGAATAACAAACGGAGAAGATAACTTGAGACAGAAATGAAAGGGATGAGAAAACATGGATAGACCTTGAGCTGGCAGGAGGAGCTGGCATAAGTTTGTTGAAGGCCTATGCTCCTAGGGGAGCAATGATGAATGATAAGGCTTCCAACACTTGCCTCCTATGGCATCTACACAACTCTACAGTGATTACCAGTTCATACAGGCGTCCGAGGCAATGAAAGTGCAAAAACACTGGCAAAATTAGGAGCAAACATGCCACAACCAAATATTCTCACCAACTTACACAAAATACATGATACACAACAACTGCAAACAGCAGTGGATGGACCGCTGGGCTCCTGGCATAACTGCAAGATCACTATATGCAGAAATATCTCAGCCATTTCCCAGAGATAGCATCAACAACTTAAGCCGCAGAGACTAGAGTACAATTT
Source organism: Oreohelix idahoensis (assembly GCA_024509875.1). NCBI lineage: Eukaryota > Metazoa > Mollusca > Gastropoda > Stylommatophora > Oreohelicidae > Oreohelix > Oreohelix idahoensis. Next base: position 194,683 of record JAMPIV010015709.1, on the reverse strand, counting down.
TCAGACTGAGAATAAGACATGTACCCCTCAACAAGCATTTGCACAGAGTGACCTCAGACCATACTGTAACCACTGCGACAGAAGGAAGATCAGTAGAAAAACACCTCCTGGAATGCCTGGCACTAGCAGACCTGCAGAAGCAATTGCTACCACCAAACCCCTCCATCATCAACATCATGTATGGAGATACAATGCAACTGAAAAAATATATGTGCATTTCATTACCTTGCACAAGGAAAAAAGAGTAAACACTCGTAACCTAGGGGATCGGACAAAAAAGTCAAGTCCTAGGAAAGCTGACAGGTGAATAATATACGGTGACCATCTGTCCTCTTTTCCCCGAATTTGTTCTCTTTTCCCCGAATTTGTTCTCTTTTCCCCAGATTTGTCCTCTTTTTCACCTTTTAGACTGAGTGCCCGCGGTGGCTTTTATTTCAAAAGTGCAATTTGTCCGGCTTTTCCCCTCAGAGACTGAACATGATTTTGATGAGGTCTATCTTTTGCACGTATATTCTTTAATGAGTATTTTTTAAGTAAATTCAACAAATTGCAAAGGAATATGGTTCAGTTGGTGAAGTTATAAACTGTGATGAATATATGATAGACATTCCTAAGCACCACTTATGTCAAGAATCTGTGCCTTTGAAGATCCATGCTTGTTGAAAAATGAAGAGATGGATTTGATAGTTTGTTTCATGATGATAATAAATGCTTGCACATCAGTTGTTTAGAAGACTTAGAGATATTGTTGAAACCATTAGAAGAGTTCACATATTTTTCATAGATGACCTTACATGGGGTATCAATATGGGAAGTTGCAAGTGTTGTGATCAACTTAACAATCTGACAACATCTGTTGAAAGTAAAATTAATGGTGAAGGATTCATGCAGTTGCTGGCACAGGAGAAGCGAATCAAATTTTTAACACAATCAGTAAACACTGAATTTAATTCTGAACTTCTAATGATTTGCACAATACTTCTTTACGGTGCCTGGTCACTTTGCAAATGTGGACAGGCTTTTTTCATTGAATGACAGTCACTGGACAAAATACAGAAACAGTGAAATGTGAATTCCATCAATGGAATTTTGCTTCTACAGTACAATTTCAAAGAAGCATCATGTGGTCTATTTCATGATCATTTAAAAGAAAATCCTGAACTATCAAAGATGATAATGTCTGTAATTTAAAAAATATATAATAATTTTATCAATGCTAATTACTATGTGGAAGATTAAATTAATGTTCGATTTTATAATTATTTGCATAGGCATTTTAAAGTAGCCTACACATTTTTATTTTTTCGAAATTCATAAAACTAGCTAGCCTAAAGCCAACACATCATATAATATTAAATTGAAACCAATAAGGCTTCTTTTTTCCATGTATTGCCCTCTTTTTTACGCCCAAAAAACATCTTCTTTTGTGAAAAAAGATAGGCCTACGGTCACCTTAGAATAATAGGAAGATCGACTTTGGATCAGATCTCTGCTCAGTGAAGAAAAACTGGGTTTGCTTGTTGTTTTCAACAAATGACACGAAGCAATGAATAATTACACCAGAAAAATCAAAGTGAAAAACAAGAAATTAACTTACATCAGAACAACATTTAACTGTCCAAAATCAACGCAGATTCACGTACTTTATATTGCAGCCTTTTGAATAATGGCAACTTTGATGGGAGTGACATCTGCTTCGCGGAAAGTACTTTGAGTAGCTTCCCCTTGTTTTATATTCACATGATGTAAAGTCACGTGGTTTAAAGTCACATGATTCTTTTTTTTTTTAATTGCTGTATTAAATTTTTTTTTAAATATAAATTGCGCCTGGGCAAAGTTGAAGATCTTGAATAATAATAATCATGGCATAACAACACTCTCATGTCCGTAAATTTACAACGCGACAGCTCTTACAAGAAGACATTCCCTTCTGTCACATTTCGACTGAAGCGTTTCCCGTAATAACCCGACCAGGGGCTGACAACAATTCACTGCTATGCTCTATCAAAGTTCGTAATGTTTACACGATGCAGAAAAAACACTATCCATTGTTGATTTTTTGCCTAGTTGGGTTTTTTTTGTATTTTTTAATGTTTTGTTTTAAATTTATTATTAAAGATACTGTATCCTTTCTTTTAATTTACGAAGAAAAAATAACTAATCTCAAGATCTTTCATACTTGGGCATGCGTCCTAATGTAACCGACAGAACCTGCGTCTAGGTTGAACGGAGCGCGCCTCGTATAGGGTTGCTAATTCCAGATAGTAATTTTCAGTTCAACCCCTAAATGGTTATAATTAGAATATATTGCGTCAACAAGTTTAGACAGTAGGTCTTCCACTCAGTCGTCGCGATCTGCTTATGGCAGCATTCCGTCTGGTCTTTTATTGTATTGTAAGGTAAATAAAAATGTGGTTTTTTTTTTAAAAATATACTTATGCAACAGCTTGATCTCCATATAACTGTGCCCAAGCTCGCACCTTCGAGAGGTCACTCACCTTCACTCTCTGGTGTCAGCACAACACGGGAAGTAGCAGTTACCATTTATAAGCATCTCGACCAACTGGCGTAGGGCATGGCGCCAGGGGCTACTTCTGACAGTGGGAGAGGTTCTAGGATCTTACTGGAGAGCTACCATCCGCTCAAGCTGGGAAGCCCTCATCCATTTAGGTGCTGTTGCGCCACTAACCCCTTTCCCCATTGGATGTTTGAGGGTTAGGGTCAAAGCAAGACCTATGGACAGAACATTTTTCACCAAGCAATCTACTGCAGCTGAGGTTCAATTAAAAGATGTGTGCACAAGAGATATGAAGGTACTGTACATAAATCCAACAACCTGGAAGAATGAATATGCCGATCGCACCAAATGGCGATGCTTCCTACGGCGCTACCTCAGATTGAGCGAACAGAAGCTCTAACAACAAGCAGAACATTAAAAAAAAAAAAAAAACGCAGAAAGATACACCAGGGAAAAAAAAACAGATGAGGGCTTTCACCTCAAGGGCGCATTCCCATTGTTTCCCTTATATGTACTCTCCCGAAAATAGTAACACTCGACAAAGAAAAGTGCGCAAATCACGGTGTGCACAAAAATATATTTATAGAATGTATGATCCCGTATACACACATTGGGATCTTCGCTGCTGCTACATCATATTTTGGTGATGTGTAGATGGCAGGGAGGATAGTGTGATTCGCTTGCATAGCTAGGCGGGGTTGTCGCACGGAAGGTCCAGGGTTCGAATCCTGGGTAAGCTACTCATGTCTGTGGTTTTTCTGTTGTCTAGTGTTCTACTTCTTTATTTCCTACGAGTGCCTGATAACATACCTTTATGTTTGTCTCATATTAATTTACTGTTTACAGGCCTCGGGGTTTCCCTTCCTTATGTGTTACGTAGTTCGTGTACTGTGGTGATGCACAGTGGGTTTTTAAAAATACTTTTGAATAAGTAAAATGGCCGTTAGGTATTGGTGCTTTTGAATTTAATTCCCGTCTTATGACGGGGCTTTTACAATAGTAATATATTAATTTTGTTTCTTGTTGTATACCAGTATCTGATTAATGATACACGTGGCTCTTTCGTTACTGTGGACCTTATTAATTTCGTTCCTATGACATTCCAGGCTGGGTCTTGCTGCATGAGCAACAGCTTGATCTACAATTGCCCAACCTCGTGCCATCGAAAGTTATTTCGGGAGGTGCGCTCCTATGGTCAGTAATGACTGGAAGGGAAGATATTAATGATAAACATGGGGGGGGGGGGGGGGGGAGAAGAACACCACTACAGCTAGCAAAATACAATAATCAGCATCACTACCATCATCCTTTTTCCTGTTGGATACTAAAGAAGCTTATTCTCTAGCGGGAAGCTTACACAATACATTCACATGCTTTAGTATTGATGCTCTCTGTAGCACATTGTGTTCCAGGCTGAGGTTGTCAGCTCATGCCCAACCTCGTGTTAGTCGCCACGTACGACATGTTCGAAAGAGCAGTAGTCCTATTCTTTTTTGTGTCTCACACCAGACCCCCCGGGGAACTGCACGGGGCAAAATGAATTTAGTCAAGGCGTCTAATACCCTCGTTACAGAGATAGTTTATATCAGTGGCGTACTAAGGAGGGGTGCAAACTGCCCTGGGTGACAGCCGGGAAAGGGGTGCCATCGGACACTATTATTAAAACTAGTGTGAAAGCCCGTCATAAGACGGGAATTAAATTCAAAAGCACCTATACCTAACGGCCATTTTACTTATTCAAAAGTATTTTTTTTAAAAACCACAGTACACGAACTACGTAGCAGCAGCGAGAATCCCAATGTGTGTATACGGAATCACACATTCTATAAATACATTTTTGTGCACACCGTCATTTGCGCATTGTTCTTTGGTAAGTGTTACTATTTTCGGGAAAATATACTACTGGACAAAAGTTAAGGGCCACCATTCAGTTTAGACAAGGTTTATATAATTCTTCCTGAGCAGGGTCGATTTTCCAAATGTCCGGTAGCTTGAAATCTCTCAAGAAGTCTCTGAATGGTAGAGTGGGACACTGCTAAACGTCTTGCAACATGACGAACAGATTGACCATCCTGAATCCATGCCATGGCTCGACCACGGTCTACAGTGCTGAGACTTCTCCTTGGTGGCATGGCTAATGCAGTGATCATTTCGACCACTTGTCATACTGATTTATTGTATACCAACGGTGAACACTCTTTACCGATGATCATTTTCCACGTGCATTCAAATTCAACTCACTTTTTAACCTTTTGAACTAGTGGGGCGTGTTGCAAAAACCACGAGTTTTTGCAGCAACAATGGCAATTTTCACGTGCGGGTTAAAGTGACCCAGTTTTTAGACATTTAAAAAAAATTAACCTAGTGCACACAGAAATGTATACACATTTCTCTGAACTCAGTTTTAATGACATTTTCACTTGTCTTTACAGTTTGCCAATCAATTATATAAACCTTGTCTAAACTGAATGATGGCCCTTAACTTTTGTCCAGTAGTATATATATAAGGGAATCAATACAATTAATGTCTAACTAAAGTTGCATCCTTAGCGTTACTGACAGAAAAAGCTGGGATTATATATATATTGATGATACTTACTGCTGAATATGTTCTTATAAGGAAGGGAAACCCGAGGTCTGTAAACAGTAAATAAATATTAGACAAACATAAAGGTATGTTTTTAGGCACTCGTAAGAAATAAAGAAATGCTAAGGGTATGATCAGCCACGGGTGCCAAATACTTTAGGGACTCCTTTGGTTTATGTAGCAGTAGCGCCTTGCTTTACATTATGAACGTTTGGAAATTACGATCATAATCTCAATATACATACAACGAGTTGCTTGAGCGTCAGTAATTCAAATGTTTCTCAGTGTTGCCATACGGCTCGGAGACCCGCGAAAATAACAGAAATTTCTCAAGCTTTTAATTCGAGAACCCAACTTATTAGAAAACCATTGAACATCAGTTGGAAAGAGCGCTGATCAAGACTAATCGACAAAAAGGAAGACTGCCGGCAGAATACGGTCTCCGACTATATAAGGAAAAGACTCCACCCTACCCAGCTGTGAATTGGTACCTGACTTTGAGTTAGGGAAGGAAAAGGCAGCGAGGAAGGGAACTGGTCACCTGAAGTCTTCTCCAATTGATGCACGTTAGGCTATAATAATTTGAAAATAGGAAATAACTTTTCAATCACCATGATGAAACATGAAGCCTTACACTGCTGCGGTTATATAAATGTCTGTGTTCCGTCTAAACGCAAACTCTGCGACTGACAGTTTGGAACAGCCAAAGAATAAGTTACAGTGTTAAAGTCCTAGTTCAGTTGTTATCCTCCCCACTGAAGCGCAAAGTTCAGGTATGACAATCCATGTCATTTTAAAGGAAACAATATGATATGATTCTAGTCGCAGTATTAACTCGTTCGTTCCGAAGCAACTCTTAACAGCTTTGCTCAGTTTCGTCGCAATTACAGCGTGAATACTGACAACGTTGCTTTAGATTTGTCTGCAATAATGATATAAATGATTGTGTCTCATCCAGTCCGTGTCTTAACACATTAACTACCGAATTGAAAAACACACTGTGGCCGATAACATTTTTTTCCCATTTTAATCCTGTAGGTGTTTGCACAAAGTTAGCTGTAGTTTTCGTGATTGTTTACAGATTTTTATGAATTACGCGTCATTTTAAAGATAAATGAATGTACTAATTACCGAATCCACCCTACCCGGTAATTGTACTCTAATAGAGGAGTTGTTGCTAAGGAAAAGGCCCTCCGATCTCCGAGGACTTGCAATATTTTCACAATTATAACTGCTTGCGCCCCATCTAATTTGATCAAAATCAAAAACTTTCAATCACCATGAGCACATGAAGTTTTCACACTTGTCCTCGTCGCTAGATCTATCAGTCTGTGTTGAAACACGTTTCTAAACGCATTCAACTCTGACGACTGTACACGCATTTTTTGAAGTCCTAAGACTAGTTGCCACGGTTAACAGTTTTACACGATTTGGTAACTAACCCAAAACACTGAAAAATAGGTATGAACAAAATATCAATTTTCAGTGTTTAAAGGAACAACCATGATATGATTTAGGAATTTAACTCGTTTTCGGTGGCAACTTAAAATCTTGAACCAGATCAGAAAGTGTTTCAGTACATTTTCCATTCGTTTTATTACTAAAAATAGATTGGCGCTCTGAGCGGCTTGCGGTCCAAATGTGATTATTTTGTGAGCCGCTGACAGCGGCTTGCGGTAGTTAATGTGTAAGCCGTAAACTCAGTTACGTATTCATTAATAGTGGATGTCTCTTGCTGGTATACAATAGGGGTAAAGTTATACAGACAATACGAATGGTTGGCTGATTGACGCAGGGCTGAACTGCGTAAGATCGTGGTTCTCAGCCGGGGGTATCTGTTCCCTTGGATGTACCTCGAGGGGTACTAAGGGGTACGGTACCAGTGTTGCATAGCAAATAGTGGATTTTTATGTGCTTGTAAGCAATAAATGACCACCTCATCAATCAATCAGTCAGTCAATATCCTTTAGCCCACCAAAGAGCATAGGCCTTCAAGAAACACATGCCAAGTTTCCATGTAGCCTGCCATCATCACAAGTTCTTTCCACGTCTTCCTTATCAATTTGTTTTCTTCTGTCCCCAGTTTTGTTCTTCAGGTGTTGTTTGATCTACCTCTGCCTCTCTTACCCTGTGGGCTCCAGAAAAGGTACTGCCTTATAATGATATCAAAAGGTTTCCTCAATGTCGATCTCCTGTGAAGAATATTTTCCTGTCAATACAGACTTTGAAAATTACAGGTGGATAGCTAAGCTTTTCTAGAAAAGCAAAAGCATCCTCTGCCCTATTCACACAAGACGAAGAACTGACTGCTATCTTTTATGACACGTCAAATCTATTAAACGTCTTTTAATGTTTCGCTGTCTTCGTTCTAGTCCAGTTTGTTAGGCACCTTCCCTAAGCTATGATAGGAAACTCTATACAGAGCGTTACAACAGGCGGCAACTTGACCATCAGAAGCCGTCCCCAGGCTGACACGTGATTCGGCTCTTTAATCTCCTTATATATAAATATATATAGAGACAGACAGACAGACCGACCGACCGACCGACCGACCGACAGACAGACAGACAGACAGACAGACAGATAGATAGACAGACAGACAGACAGACAGACAGACAGACAGACAGATAGATAGATAGATAGATAGATAGATAGATAGATAGATAGATAGATAGATAGATAGATAGATAGATAGATAGATAGATAGATAGATAGATAGATAGATAGATAGATGAAGACAAAAAGAGCAGATACTAGACAGTTTAAGCGATATCTTGATAAAGCGAAGTACGTTGCACTGTTTCGTTAAGCATGTAGCCCATTGCATCCGATTTCAACAGGCGTTTCTGTAGGGTTGCGTTCCTTAGCCCTTGACTGTCCCCAGCCTACCTGCAAGGCAACAGTTGGTTTAAAATCAGAGTTTTCCTTCTCCTAGACGAACTGCCTTCCAAGGCTTACGAGCTTCATCGACCGGGAATTTGTCATCAGAGTTGTCTCTCCTAGGAAAGCTGTCTATCAGGACTAACGAGTCTTTCCTACCCGGGTTTGTGTCAGGTTGTCCTTCTCTTAGGTGCATTGACAATCGTCCTCTTCCTGCACTGATTTTTTTGCAGGGTTTACTCCTTGACTTTAGAGGATAGACGACAAACAGTGAAGAATGAGGCAAAAAAGCATTTGTCCCATGAAGTGGGGGTGGATTGGTGCAGACCAGAGCATGTACCACTCGCCGGTGGGTTCTGCATCTACACGTATAGTGTTCCAACTACGCCTCAGCCCATTTAGCCTGGCCCCTCACTAAGGACCTGCCCGGCTTGGGTGACCCTGCCAGGAGTAAAACTCCCGTCGGCACAGCTCCCGGGATCATTGGGGCACTCAAGCTCTTCAACCAACGGCAAAGTAGGCTTACATGCAGAGAGCAGTTTGACATCGTGGCATGGAAAGAAGTCAACATCATAATAGAGAAATATTACTGGAGACAAGAAGTTGTGTAGTGACATGATCGCCTGCGTTAACAGGCATGACACTTGAAGAAGATATCACGAGAGCGTCGACTAGCATAACAGCCAGAGCGCGTGCCTCTTGAAGCCAAGTTACTGTTCTTCGAAACTGTCACGCTACAGTCAACCTAGCTGTAAATTGATAGCTAACTCTGCTCTTGAGTTAGATAAAGCATTGGGAACCGCTCACTCAATTCGTAAAGCTGAGACCTAGCATATCCTAGTCTCTAACAGTTCACTCCTCTATCGCAACACCTGCTATATGACTACCTTTACCTTTCCCATTATCTCACGTGCAACACGATGAAGACATAGTTTTGTAACACCTGACATCTATAAAAATGTGTAAACGATTTAACCTACTTTTCGTGTGTGCTTTTTTTTGCGTCATCACTTGTGAATGAGCTGTTACGGAATGTATGAGAATTTGAGAAATGGTCACAAAAATGGAAAGAAATGAAGAAGAGTCAGATATCGCTTCAAATGTAAACTAGAAGATTAGGAAAAGTAAACGAGAGAGAGGAGAGAAAAGAAAGGGAAAATGTTTTTTTTATGATTATTTCTTTTCGGATGATGAGAAATATTCCGTTCAACCTCAGATGGTTTCTAAATAGGATATATATTGTTTTAAATTACAAATAATATGACTTATTGCCGATACTTAAAAGTGGTATATAATACAAATAATTATTATAATTTGTACCATTTGCCACTTTCAAGTATCGGGTTATATTGTTGGTGGATTGGCTGATTTCCTTTTCCAAATGTCAAGGTAATCCGGAGAGACTTTAAAAAGTGTTCATTTTACAACTGAAACTGATTTTCCACTTAACTCTGCAGACATGATTGAATTAAAGCAGATCTTTGGATATCTAATTGTTCCTAAAGTAGATCTTTGGATATCTAATTGTTCCTAAAGTAGATCTCCACACCTCCTGGGTTACCGACCGCTGTTCTAAGGCAATCCTTCAAAATGAAAACTCAAATACATTATTAGGGGAATAAAACTCAAATACATTATTAGGGGAATAAAACTAAAATACATTATTAAGGGGAATAAAACTAAAATACATTATTACGGGGAAGAAAACTCAAATACATTATTAGGGGGAAGAAAACTCAAATACATTATTAGGGGGAAGAAAACTCAAATACATTATTAGGGGGAAGAAAACTCAAATACATTATTAGGGGAAGAAAACTCAAATACATTATTAGGGGAAGAAAACTCAAATACATTATTAGGGGGAAGAAAACTCAAATACATTATCAGGGAAAGAAAACTGAAATACATTATTAGGGGGAAGAAAACTGAAATACATTATTAGGGGGAAGAAAACTCAAATACATTATTAGGGGGAAGAAAACTCAAATACATTATTAGGGGAAGAAAACTCAAATACATTATTAGGGGAAGAAAACTCAAATACATTATTAGGGGGAAGAAAACTCAAATACATTATTAGGGAAGAAAACTCAAATACATTATTAGGGGGGGGAGGGGGGAGAGGAGAAAACTCAAATACATTATTAGGGGGAAGAAAACTCAAATACATTATTAGGGGAAGAAAACTCAAATACATTATTACGGGAAGAAAACTCAAATACATTATTAGGGGGAATAAAACTCAAATACATTATTAGGGGAATAAAACTCAAATGCATTATTAGGATCGAAAACTGAAATACATTATTAGGAGAAGAAAACTCAAATACATTATTAGGGGAAGAAAACTCAAATACATTATTAGGGGAAGAAAACTCAAATACATTATTATGGGAAGAAAACTCAAATACGTTATTAGGAACGAAAACTCAAATAAATTATTGGGGGAAGAAAACTCAAATACATTATTAGGGGAAGAAAACTCAAATACATTATTAGGGGAAGAAAAATCAAATACATTATTAGGGGAAGAAAACTCAAATACATTATTAGAGGAAGAAAACTCAAATACATTATTAGGGGGGAAAAACTCAAATGCATTATTAGGGGAAGAAAACTCAAATACATGATTAGGGGAATAAAACTCAAATACATTATTAGGGGAATAAAACTCAAATGCATTATTAGGAAGGAAAACTGAAATACATTATTAGGGGAAGAAAACTCAAATACATCATTAAGGTAAGAAAACTTAAATACATTATTAAGGGAAGAAAACTCAAATACATTATTATGGGAAGAAAACTAAAATACGTTATTAGGAACGAAAACTCAAATAAATCTTTAGGGGAAGAAAACTCAAATACATTATTAGGGGAAGAAAACTCAAATCCAATTTTAGAGGAAGAAAACTCAAATACATTATTAGGAACGAAAACTCAAATACATTATTAGGGGAAGAAAACTCAAATACATTATTAGGGGAAGAAAACTCAAATACATTATTAGGGTAAGGAAACTCAAATACATTATTAGTGTAAGAAAACTCAAATACATTATTAGGGGAAGAAAACTCAAATATATTATTGGAGGAAGAGAACTCAAATACATTATTAGGGTAAGAAAACTCAAATACATTATTAGGGTAAGAAAACTCAAATACGATATTAGGAACGAAAACTCAAATGCATTATTAGGGGAAGAAAACTCAAATACATTATTAGAGGAAGAAAACTAAAATACATTATTAGGGGAAGAAAACTCAAATACATTATTAGGGGAAGAAAACTCAAATACATTATTAAAAACGAAAACTCAAACACATTATTAGGGGAAGAAAACTCAAATACATTATTAGGGGAAGAAAACTCAAATACATTATTAGGGGAAGAAAACTCAAATACATTATTACTGGGAAGAAAACTTAAATACCTTATTAGGAACGAAAACTCAACTACGTTATTAGGGGAAGAAAACTCAAATACATTATTAGAGGAAAAAAAACTCAAATACATTATTAGGAGATGAAAACTCAAATACATTATTAGGGGAAGAAAACCCAAATACATTATTGGGGAAGAAAACTCAAATACATTAATAGGGGAAGAAAACTCAAATATAATATTAGGGGAAGAAAACTCAACTACATTATCAGGGGAATAAAACTCAAATACTTTATTAAGGGAAGAAAACTCGAATGCATTATTAAAGGAAGAAAACTCAAGTACATTATTAGGAGATGAAAACTCAAATACATTATTAGGGGAAGCAAAAATACATTTTAGGGGAAGAAAACTCAAGTACATTATTAGGGGAAGAAAACTCAAATACAGTATTAAGGGGGAGAAAACTCAAATACATTATTAGGGGAATAAAACTCAAATACATTATTAGGGGGAAGAAAACTCCAATACATTGTTAGGGGTAAGAAAACTCAAATAAATTATTAGGGGGAAGAAAACTCAAATACATTATCAGGGGAAGAAAACTGAAATACATTATTAGGGGGAAGAAAACTGAAATACATTATTAGGGGGAAGAAAACTCAAATACATTATTAGGGGGAAGAAAACTCAAATACATTATTAGGGGGAAGAAAACTCAAATACATTATTAGGGGGAAGAAAACTCAAATACATTATTAGGGGGAAGAAAACTCAAATACATTATTAGGGGGAAGAAAACTCAAATACATTATTAGGGGAAGAAAACTCAAATACATTATTAGGGGGTGGGGGGGAGAGAAGAAAACTCAAATGCATTATTAGGGGGAAGAAAACTCAAATACATTATTAGGGGAAGAAAACTCAAATACATTTTTACGGGAAGAAAACTCAAATACATTATTAGGGGGAATAAAACTCAAATACATTATTAGGGGAATAAAAGTCAAATGCATTATTAGGAACGAAAACTGAAATACATTATTAGGAGAAGAAAACTCAAATACATTATTAGGGGAAGAAAACTCAAATACATTATTAGGGGAAGAAAACTCAAATACATTATTAAGGGAAGAAAACTCAAATACATTATTAAGGGAAGAAAACTCAAATACATTATTATGGGAAGAAAACTCAAATACGTTATTAGGAACGAAAACTCAAATAAATTATTAGGGGAAGAAAACTCAAATACATTATTAGGGGAAGAAAACTCAAATACATTATTAGGGGAAGAAAACTCAAATACATTATTAGGGGAAGAAAACTCAAATACATTATTAGAGGAAGAAAACTCAAATACATTATTAGGGGAAGAAAACTCAAATGCATCATTAGGGGAAGAAAACTCAAATACATGATTAGGGGAATAAAACTCAAATACATTATTAGGGGAATAAAACTCAAATGCATTATTAGGAAGGAAAACTGAAATACATTATTAGGGGAAGAAAACTCAAATACATTATTAAGGTAAGAAAACTTAAATACATTATTAAGGGAAGAAAACTCAAATACATTATTATAGGAAGAAAACTAAAATACGTTATTAGGAACGAAAACTGAAATAAATCTTTAGGGGAAGAAAACTCAAATACATTATTAGGGGAAGAAAACTCAAATCCAATTTTAGAGGAAGAAAACTCAAATACATTATTAGGAACGAAAACTCAAATACATTATTAGGGGAAGAAAACTCAAATATATTATTAGAGGAAGAAAACTCAAATACATTATTAGGGTAAGAAAACTCAAATACATTATTAGGGTAAGAAAACTCAAATACATTATTAGGAACGAAAACTCAAATGCATTATTAGGGGAAGAAAACTCAAATACATTATTAGAGGAAGAAAACTCAAATACATTATTCGGAACAAAAACTCAAACATATTGTTAGGGGAAGAAAACTCAAATACATTATTAGGGGAAGAAAACTCAAATACATTATTAGGGGAAGAAAATTCAAATACATTATTAGGATAAGAAAACTCAAATACATTATTAGAGGAAGAAAACTCAAATACATTATTAGGGTAAGGAAACTCAAATACATTATTAGGGTAAGAAAACTCAAATACATTATTAGGAACGAAAACTCAAATACATTATTAGGGGAAGAAAACTCAAATACATTATTAGAGGAAGAAAACTCAAATACATTATTAAAAACGAAAACTCAAACACATTATTAGGGGAAGAAAACTCAAATACATTATTAGGGGAAGAAAACTCAAATACATTATTATTGGGAACAAAACTTAAATTCATTATTAGCAACGAAAACTCAACTACGTTATTAGGGGAAGAAAACTCAAACACATTATTAGAGGAAAAAAAACTCAAATACATTATTAGGAGATGAAAACTCAAATACATTATTAGGGGAAGAAAACCCAAATACATTATTGGGGGAAGAAAACTCAAATACATTATTAGGGGAAGAAAACTCAAATATAATATTAGGGGAAGAAAACTCAACTACATTATCAGGGGAATAAAACTCAAATACTTTATTAAGGGAAGAAAACTCGAATGCATTATTAAAGGAAGAAAACTCAAGTACATTATTAGGAGATGAAAACTCAAATACATTATTAGGGGAAGAAAACTCAAGTACATTATTAGGAGATGAAAACTCAAATACATTATTAGGGGAAGAAAAAATACATTTTAGGGGAAGAAAACTCAAATACAGTATTAGTTGGAAGAAAACTCAAATACGTTATTAGGGGAAAAAACTCAAATCATTATTTGGGGAAGAAAACTCAAATACATTATTAGGGAAAAAACTCAAATACAATATTAGGGGGAAGATAACTCAAATACATTGTTAGGGGGAAGAAAACTCAAATACAATATTAGGGGGAAGAAAACTCAAATACATTATTAGGGGGAAGAAAACTCAAATACATTATTAGGGGAAGAAAACTCAAATACGTTATTAGGGGAAGAAAACTCAAATACATTATTAGATGAACTAAACCCAAGTTCATCATATGGAGAAGAAAACTCAAATACATTATTAGAGGAAGAAAACTCAAATACATAATAAGGAGAAGACAACAAAATTTTTTTCCTAGGGAAAGGAGCTCAAATACATTATTAGGAGGAAGAAAACTCAAATACGGGGGGGGGAGGGGGAGGGAGGGGGAGAAGGAAAACTAAAATACGTTATTATGGGAAGAAAACTCAAATACGTCATTAGGAACGAAAACTCAAGTACATTATTAGGGGAAGAAAACTCAAATACATTATTAGGGGGAAGAAAACTCAAATACATTATTAGGGGAAGAAAACTCAAATGTTTTATTATGGAAAGGAAACTCAAATACATTATTAGGAGGAAGAAAACTCAAATACATTATTAGGGGAAGAAAACTCAAATACATTATTATGGGGAAGAAAACTCAAATACGTTATTAGGGGAATAAAACTCTAATACATTATAATACTCTATGGGAAGAAAACTCAAGTACATTATTAAAGGAAGAAAACTCACATACATTATTATGGGAAGAACACTCAAATACATTATTATGGGAAGAAAACTCAGATATATAGATAATTCAAGGCGATTTCTGTTATTTTCTTCTTTCAATTGAAACATGAAGCGGAAACTCTATACGCCGGATTCTGTTAAAATTTGGGGGTACCTTTAATAGAGTAGAATTTTTTTTTCCTTTCTAAAGTATTTTTAAAATTGTTACTCCGTCTCTAACTGTACTAACTCCGTACACAGAAAACACAAATTCGCTTCAATGGAACATATAACTAGTTTCAAGAACTCCACCGTAGGGCCGAAATCTACACCATGTGACTGACTTTATGCAGAATGCATAGGAGATTTAAGACCTGCACTAGACAGGTTAATGCCATCCCGTGCGCTGAAAACAACTAACTCTACCATAAATGTTGTTAATGGAGCGGTAAAAGGCGAGATAACGTTATGCCATCAGAGTTATTAACGAGGCGCTGAAGGCATATAACTCTAAACCCTCTATGTTTTTATTAAAGCGATTACGGTAAAATAACAGTGCACATTTTACAGGTGCATCTCTTAGGAGCACCGCTGTTGCCTCTTAGGAAAAAGGTAAAGGAACCCGTTACACGCCCATTGAGGCATATTGGGAATATGGTGTTAGGCCCATATTATCTTGACCGTCGGCACACGAGGGGTGATGTGGTCGGCATCACGCCGGCCGCCTTAACCTTCCCAGAGTAGCTCTGGTACCCATTTGGGGCTGGGTCGACCCAGGAGCCGTTTTGTGGCCTAAAAATTTTCCGCCTCATCTGGGGATCGAACCATAGACCACTGCGCTAGGAAGCCAGTGCACTAACCACTATGCTACCGCGGCTCAAGCAAGCGCAATATACCACTCTCGCAATTTAGACCAGGGAAAGATGGCACAGTCTTTCATACAGTAAAGATGAGATTTAAGAAAGACGATCAGAACATGCATTTCCAATGAGGATTCCGTGTGATCTCAAAAGAACATTTCTTGCCTCAGAAAAACAGGTAGATCATGTTAGATATTTTCTCTTTTAAATCATTTTTATTTAAGTTCACGTATAGTTTATACATATGTAGCGTTTCAAATTTTTGACGATGGAAATCTGTATATTCCACTCATGGTAGAGAGCTGAAACATCCCAGGTAGCTAATTTTTGTGGTATATTTTGATGTATCAAGCTTTGAACGTCGTGGAAACAGCTGATTTTGCATCATTACTAACACAAATATTAAGATAGGGTAGAAATAACTCAATTAAAGGAAGGGAAATAACGCAAGTGAAATAATGAACTGTGAAGAAAGATTGTGTTTCGTATTAGAAAGGAGGGGGCGTTGGATGGAGAATGGAGGCTGATTAAATCAAGGTTTTTTTGTTTTTTTTAACGTACGCCCGCTATTACTCGAGGCGAGAATCTCCGGTTAGTATATCTAACCTGAGACTGATTTTTACGTGAATATCCCTTTTTTCCCTATGCACTGACAGGTACCCACTTGTCATTCAAGCAGATACTCACCGTCTTCAGAGGGTACCCATTACAGCTGGGTCTGCTCAGAAGCCGCCAGTCCCTGGTCGACGACCCTCCTTCAAATATCTTCGCCAGGGCTCGAATTAATCCAGTCCAAGTCCCGGTCGGCGACACTCCTTCAAATGTACTCGTCCGGGCTTGAACCTGGATCACACTATCGCCAGTGCAGTGTGGTAACCATTACACCAGCGCGGCTCCCGATTAAATCAAGGTGTTTCTTCAAACGACTAGGTCCATTTTAAACACAGGTCAAGTAATAACCAACTTTCTTAACAACGTTAGGTCCTTAATCATGACCTGACTTCAGCTCCCCAAGGAACATAGACCTTCAACAAAGTTATACCAAGTCTTCCTGTCCTGTGCCATCCGCTCAATGTCTTCTTCATCCGCTTCATATCTGTCTCCACTTCTCTTCTCCATGTGTTCTTTCGTCTCCCTCTGCCTCTGTTACCCTGGGGATTCGAGAGCAAGAACTGCCTGGTAATGCTATTAACAGGTTTCCTCACTGTGTGTGTCCTATCCATCACCCGCGTCTTCTTCTCATCTCATGTTCATCACTGGCGCTTATCTGGTTCTAGTCATCAGTTCCATGTTTGTGATCTTGTCATACCACTTCAAACCTTCTGTTCTACACAAGCACCAATTTATGAAAGTGTGGAGCGTTTTGGTTTTTGTTCTTCTCCATGTTTCACAGCCATACAATAGGACTGACTTGACATTTGATTCGAACATTCTGATGTATGCTTTGGACCTATTTCTTTTGATCTCTGCATTTCTCAATGCATTGAGAAAAAAAACTCCTCTATCCTTTTATTTTCTTATTTTGATATCTTTGTCTGTCCCTCCACCTGTGTCTGTATTCCTGCCAAGGTGTATGTATGATTCTACATCTTGTAGTGGTGTTTCTTACAGTATTATCTTGTCATCGTTTCCTGCATTTATTCTCATTATCTTTATTTTCTCCCTGTGTCCCCCCCCCCCCCACACACACACACACACACTTGCTGTGATCTCTCATCAGTACTCGACGGAGATGATAACAGTTCCCCGAAGGATTAATATTCAGTTCTGACTTAAATTCATAAAACAAGTAAACGAAGAAACCGACAAGAGATCCACTTTTGTTACTGTGATCAAATGCTCTAATCAGTGATATAAGTATTTAAATAAATAACACGGTATTTAATCAGTTTTACAAATTACGGTTCACAAGAAACAAGGGACGTTTCGGGTTTTACCCTTCGTCAGCCACAAACAGGTGACAAAGACAAAAATTACAGTGATTCTCAAAGTGGGCCATGGCATATTTCTGGGATTGGGAAAGGGGGGGGGGGGGTGTCACGAAATGGATTTAGGACTAGAGACTGTCTACATATAGTGACAAGACAATAGTAAGAAGAAAGACTGAAATGATAGATTCAGATAGAAATATAGTGCAAACTGTGAAAGTTGAGACCATTGGCTCCGAGGTTGAGAACCGAGGTTGATTCTTTCCTCGCCACTTCGGACGTTTAAATTGCTATGGCCTCGAACCACCTCTAACTACCCTATGGGGATAAGGTTCAATTAAGATTCACAAACACCAAGGTACAGACAACATATAGCTACTGTACTAAAGGAAATGACTGATGCCAGCTACAATTTATACAAGTTTATTATACACCTATAAACAACAAACATATGCATGTCCCTTACATCAAGTGCGAGGATGCACTCCTGAAACAAAAGCAAGCACAGTTAAAAAATGCATCAACCCCAACCCTTCTCCCACAATTGCAACCTGTATGGAGAAAGAAGGTAAGGTTAACTGAAATGAACTACACTGCACTTGATGTCGCCTACACTCCAAACTAGCTGTTCTAAATTCTAACTCTAACTCTAAGTCCACTGATAGCTGGAACGACGGCGAAGTGACTACACAATCTCTGCACAGACTTCGGTTCTACACAGCCTATCCTGGAATCTCCTGAACACAACTAACTGCACCTCTAAACTTCGCAGCTGGCCTCTGCTATGATTCACCAAAACTAACAGGTCTGCCTGTCTGTGCTGACTTCAGTAGAGAGAATGTTTACCCTATCCCTCTCCACTAACTCTGGACTTGATGACTGAGGGTTAACAAAACCCCACTGGATTCTGGACTGGAACCGTAGCGGACTTCTACCACACGGAAATTACCTGCCCGAGTACCTATAACTGGGCTGTTATGGCCGTGAAGAAAAACACGAACACGCAAACTTATCACACCGCTGGCCAGCCTGCCAAACCTCCGTGTGTAACGAGCGCCAGAGCTCAGGATTTACCCACAAAACTCCTATTCGCTGGAAAATGTCCTCCCCTGCTTGGGAAAACGTATTTTCTTCCTCTGCGTCCACTAACTGGCAACTAACGTAAAACCCCTTGCGGTTCTGCGAATGCCCCAACTTTGCGTGGGAGAAATTTTGTTTTCTCAAAATTCCGCTCTCATTCCCACAAAAAAGCCGGCACCTGCTGTTTTAGAAGAGACAAAAGCAAAAACAACAGCTAAACAAAACGTTTAATACTCTATTACAAATAACAATTAACTTCTCCTGACAAACCCTTAAGTCTTTAACACCCCTCCCCCGTCACTATAATCAATACAGCTCCCCTACTCTCTCCCGTTATGCACCACCATACAAAATCCTGCAAACAAAGTCCGCTCCCCCCACTGAGCTCCCTTCTCTACCTGAGCCCACAAGGTAAACATTGGCTAACCCAGATCGCCTGTTCTGCCTGACTAACTCCGAGCAACAACCATATTTTTCAATGGCCCGTCTGGGCAGACGTACTGTGGCCTACTTCTTACGCTGACACTAATGCCGTAATGTTTAACACAACTAAAACTAGCCTTCTCTAGGAATTCCTAAAATTCCCGTCAATAATAGTAATCACATTCAAAATGAAATACAAAATAATTCCCTTAACATAAATAAATGTCATCTCCATCTTCTGAATACACAGAATAACAAAGCACAATCAATAACCTATAACCCTGTTTACGCTAGCATCTACATGCCGTCAAAAGTTATACATAACCCCTGATTATCAAATTGAAAACCCCGTAGTTCAACCACGTGCTTATCTCCCCCTCGTCCCTCTGAACGTCGTATCAATAACAATTCCGTAACCAACGCGCCCACGCGCTTCCAAATTATGCCTCTTTCACTCCCGTCCACAGATATATGCGTAACTATATAAATAGCGAGCATCCATACTCTCACTAAAATCACAAATAAAAATACACATACGCGCTCCCGACTATTCTGTAAATAAATAAAAAATTCGCAGATGCGAGTTTCTCTCCCGACCGACTTTGCAATAATACAAAGCGGTGATATCTCAACTTTTAAACCATGCCGCTATTCTTTCAACAAGGAATTAAATGGACCTAGTTTCTCAATGTCTATCACTCAGATCGAATTGATGGCTCTGGAGTTAAGAATTAAATTAAACTAAACTGCCCAAAGAAACTTAAATGATCGGCTAGGACTAGAAAAATTAAATAAAGTCCTCACGCAAAAATTCATGCTTACCAAATCTCGAATGTCCAACTGAAGGCAATCGACAATTTGCTTCTGGCACCCGGCTTTGGCAAATTTTCATTAAAAGAGAAAGAAGCTTATGAAATATAGGCCTTTTATAATCAAGACCCCCACGCGCCGACTTCATGACGTCATATGCGCGGCGTGGTTCTTAAAGCCAATGGGCGCTCTGCATTTCAACTGCAGTTAGCTCTCCGCCAATCAGAACCTTAGATCTTTCTGATGCAACCAGTCCCCGCTAGACAAAGAACCAGGAATTGGTCCTAGCCCTATACTGCGGAAATGAAGCAAAAATGGCCGCAAATAATTTAACTCCCGAAAAATGCGTATATGGCCACGCAATATCTTTAAAAAAAGACAATCTGGTGCCAATCCTGATCTAGCATCTATAATCTTAGTCTAGAATAATACTTTCTAATTCCCTACACCCCCATTCTAAACACATAAAGAAGAACCATAAAGCAGATGAGATCAAACTCCCTCGTGATCTCATCTTGAAAAAAACGTAAATAATAGAAGGAGAAGAAACATGGAGAAGGATTACCTGTAATCCCTCCTAAAATATAGTGAACAAAATGCAAGGAGAAAAAGACATGGGCCATTTGAAAGACAGAATCTCAGTACTTTCGTCACAGGGGGGGAGAGAAATTGGGGGGGGGGGGGGAAAGGGGGGGGATGAGCTAAAAAAGGTTGAGAACCCGTGCTCTAAATAACAGAAATTAATATTCTATAAATTTTTTTTGCATATCATACAAGTGGATGGCTATTTATAATTAGTCAAAAAATCGTCATATCGTTCACAAATTTATATTTTGTTAAATATATGACACAACAAAAGTCAGCCCCAAACCTCAGAAGTGAGGTACCTGTGGAAGATGGTTGAAGTAACAAGAAGAGACATGGTCCGCAACCAGACGACAAGGCAAGGCCTCAAAACCCAGCTCCTGCCGACCCAAATAAAACAGTCTCAACAACGATGGTTTGGTCATGTCTACAGAATGAAAGAAGATCGGCTACCGCGACAAGTATGGAAAACTAAGAGCCAGGGATCCAGACTTCCAGGACGACACAGAGTCCGCTGGGAGGAAAACATTGGATAAATCTCTGAAAAAAACGAGGACTAGATTGGAACTAGGCCAGGAAGAAGACAGCCGATAGGATAGTATGGCGCTGTCACTTGGCTAATCTCTACACCTTCGGGTAGAAAAGGAAGGACTAAGTAAGTAAGTAAATATATGATAAATTCTTCTTCTTCTCTTCTTCTTCCGTCCTTAGCCACCTACCGTCAAAGCAGTCAGTGGCCATTACGCCTAGTGGCGTCTTAGGGCAACAGCAGATAGGTTTTCTTTGCCATTGTTTCCCATCACGCCTATTGGCGTCTTTAGGGCAACGGCAAATCAATCCATTTGCTGTTGTTTCCGTAATCGAAGTGACTGGCAAACGGGTGATCAGCCCGTTGGTTATGATAAATTACTGATTAATAATAACTGACCATCCATTTCATTGTATGCAATACAGGGTGGCCCAAATGTCTGGATTCATAAACAAATAAGTTATATAACTTATTTAAATATCCGAAATTACTGTAAATGTCTGGTGTACATGCGACCAATCTCTGTACGTTCATCTATTGCCAGTTTCGAATCCACTGAAGACTTAAAAGTGATTATTTAAGTTAGAAGAGAGAAAACATTTATAAAAGACAAACTGTCAATGGATTCAGACTTTTGAGCCACCCTGTAGAATGTATGGAAAAATTTATTTTGTGTGAGTGTGTGTTTTTTTAAATTATGCAGATGGTAAGAACAATGAAGTCCGATTAGTAGTGTGGTTAAAGCGTTATTCTATTGCAGCAAAGGGGTCAGGTTCGATTCACGGTATCGACATACTCCAGTCTACCCTGCTGTAAATGGGCACCTGACACTTGAGTTAGGGAAGAAAAGGCAGCGAGAAAAGGACCTGGTCACCCCACGATGCTGGACCTAGTAAAGTGAAATCTCTAACACGCCACTGCTCTATGGCAGTATCTGCTAAGGGAGAACCTATCTAAAACTTCACTTTTGCTGTCCTTGTTAGGCTTTATCTGAGAGTGGAACCACATGTCTTCAACTAGTCTATGTCAACGCTCCTTGTCCTGTTCCATCCTTTCATACTCTTCCTATATCTTATGTATCGTTCTTATTTTGTGTAGGAGGTCACTTCTCCTTGTATTTTTGTGTTTCGCTCCATTTCTTTCACACTGGGTATATCAGAACAGGAAGAAAGAGAGTTCTTCGGTGATATATAGAACCAACCTTGACATAAGGGAGTCAGTTATAGACAATTAGTTAAAAAAAAAAAAAAAAAAAAGCAGGAAAAAAACTGAAGGCCACAGAGATATGGTTTTACGGATGAATGTTAATACAGTTGACATTCAAAAATCCGGCAACCTCCGGACCTGAGGAGTGCCGGATTGTTGAAAATGCCGGATTTTTTTTTGGTTATACTGTATATGCTGTATATATTTAACAGAAAATGACTACCTGTACAGTCCTTTAAAGAAAGAAAATTAAATGTTTACGTTTTACACCACTTCTTTTATTTGCTGAATCCATAATGGGGCTTTACAGCAGCAAATAAATGATAAAATGAGAAGGAATGAGCAGGAATGCCTGTTAACACGTGCAAGCAAGACCCAAACAGCTGCATCAAAACATAAACTGCTCCAGAAAACAGTGGCGCGCCAACGAGGTAAATTTAAAAATGCGCTCCGAAATCCATTCCGGAAAACTGAAGGAACCGGATTATCGATGGCCGGATTTTTGAATGTCGACTGTAATACCATGGATAGCTAAAACGAGTAATGAGAATGTCCAGAACGAGGCCAATGCGCGAAGGAAACTTTTTCCTTTTGTTACAAAAAAGCATCCACTTTCCTTGGTCACGTTATGTGAAAAATAAAGCTGGAATATATCGTAACAACAGGAAAGTTACAAGAATAAAGCTGAAATATATCGTAACAACAGGAAAGTTACAAGAAAAAAGAGATAGAGGAAGACAAAAAGAGCAAATACTGGACAGTATGACATCATGGCATAGAGAAAAGTCAACAAAAGAACTGATAAAATCATACTGAAGACATGAAGTTGTGGACAGACATTGTCACCTACGCCATCAGACATGGTACTTGAAGAAGAAGATATCAGAACAAAGAGAACAAGAACTGCTCTGTAATGCTATCAGCTGGGGCTTCCTATGTATGTGCTATACAGAGTCAGCGTATTTTTCCTCACAACTTTTTCCCCAATTGGAATGTGCTTCTTCCTGTCAGTTTCACACTGGTGATAATGTCACACCATTTTCATCTGTAGAGTCTGGGCAAGTACCTGTCTATGAAAGTCTTTAGCTTCTTCTTCTTTGATCTTTAGCCCCTGACTGACAAAGCAGTGAGTGGCCATCACGCCTAGTGGCGTCTTGTAGAGCAGCAACAAACTGTCCCCATTTTGCTAGGTCGGTGGCCATCCTTCCTGCTGTGCCCCAACTCTGGATTATGTTTTGCATCTGAGCCTCCACTGTTCTCCACCAGGTTGTCTTTGGTCCGCCTCTCTTTCATCGTCCTTCTAGGGGTCCATAGCATAGCAATTCTGGTGATAGTGTCAGGGTCCCTTCTGAGGACATGGCCAACCTAGTTCCAGCGTCTGCCTGCAATGATCGTGTACATGCTTTTTGACTGCACCGTGTAAGCAGTTCCTGGCTGGAGATGGTATTCGGCCAAAAAATTCGAAGAATTTTCCTTAGGCAGGTTGTGTGGATAAAGATTATTTGGACTTGTTTCCTTTTCTGTTACTCTCCAACACTTCGCGCCAAACAAAAGTGCAGAAAGTACACAAATCTCGAATAATCGTAATTTGATGTTTGTGCTGTACGGAGAAGATTTCCAAATGTTGTTGAAATTTAGCTTCTTGGTTGTCTGTTAAATGCAGTATCCAACAGTATTAGGAGCGACGTTCCCTGACGCTCGTATCGGGAGGCCCCTTTTCGGGGCTGGTATAATTGAAGTTTTTTTGTTTCGTTTAATCCAATTTTTTTAAATTCTATTAACCATCATTCAATTTCATCTACAACTGTGTATACCGGCTGTAGGCAAACCCAGAGGCTGTAAAGATCTACTTTAGAAGAAACTGACATCTCTAAAGATCTGTTCTGAAAAAATCATATCCATTTTCACGTTTCAGAGTGTTTAGAATTTAGAGTAAGTACAGCCTACATAGAGCGTCCGATTGACAGAGTGTTTAGAATTTAGAGTAAGTACAACCTACATAGAGCGTCCGATTGACAGAGTGATTAGAGCGCTAGTCTCTCGCGGCAGAGGTGCCAGGTTCGATTCACGGTATCGACAAACTTCAGTCTACCAGGCTGTAAATGGGTGTAGCAAAGTTTAATTTGCTGGAGAGGTTATGATGGTAAAAGATAAGAATGATAGAGTTAGATGTGTTAACCGTGTGAGGTCAAGCTATGTAAGACCTTGAGTCTAGTGGTTGAAGAAGATGAGTTCTCAATGGACCTAACGCTACCTCTCAAGATCTCACACGGTGCTATAAATTAATTCTAATGTATGGTGTTTGATGTGGCTAGGGGATGCAATGAAATGATGGTACATCAAAACAACACAGTATAACTCTCTAATAGAGTCTTAATAACTCTGTTGTTTAGTTTTCAAATTGGAAATATTTTTTTGTACAATTTATTGTGCCTGTACTGCAATCTCTTTTGAACAGGTCTTTTAAAACTGAAGAAAATGTATGTTACACTGACAAGTAAACTGAAAATAAGGACACTTGGTCCAACAATAATACTATTAATATTGAAATGTTCTGTAAGGTGTTTCACAGTCTGTTAAGTAATAATTAATAATGTGAGTCAGTTATTGGAGAGACTGTTTATGTCATCATTTCCCCGAGAGTTTCTGTTAATGGGTAGGGAAACAGTTTTCTCCAGATAAAGTGTCAGATTGCCCAGAATGTGGCACATAACCTGAAATTTCCTTCGTGAAGATACAATCGATGATATGGCTCTGTAAAGAACATCAGTTCTCAGAGCTCCACTTGACAATTATTATACAGAATACGCTGTACTGGAGACGTTACTGTCTTCACTCGTACTTCAGCTTTCCTGTCACCGGCTGGTAACAGGAAATAAAACCCTGCAACATAAAAAACACCCTGGCTTTTTCATATCTGTTATATTTTTCCCTCAACTCCCTACATGACATGATGGGGTTCAGCCTCGTGTGCATTACAAGGGCACTAGCCCCTAAGTTTTTTTTAACTCACATCATATTGTGACCACACTTCAGGTCCATATGGCAGATACGCCACTGTCATTTTACATAGTCGTCTTCAACACAATTTAATAGGAGTATATACATCTCCTTACATGCATATAATTTTTTTTCTATTACAAAATATAAACGCTCCAGGCAATCAATAGTGTTCAGTGAACACAGAGGCTTGCTATTCTACTTTAGTCTTATAATAATTTTTAATAACAACAATGCAATATTCAAACATAAATCAAATAGATATACCCAAACTGTCTCTTTAGGCATGTCATACACTTTCCCACTTTTTGCCTTTGCACATATTACATAATAATATAGATATTCTTCTTACCAGAATTCAATGAAATAAGCACAGGTGCGATGGATGGCACAAATTCAGCTTTGCTGCTGGCTAGACTATGACAAATACTTTTTAGTTTTAGTTACAAATAAAAGTCAAACTTCTAGGATCACATCGACCTGCTTCAGGGACAGCTTTCTACAAAATGGCAAAAACCTAACTAAGTTTTCCATAATATAAAATCCGTTGGCCAATCAGATCGGAAGACTAAGCTTTTCAATTTGAATTTTGAAAATAAAAGCAAAAACAGGCTTGATTTTTGGACCTAACAAGTTTTTTCCTCACTCATTCTTAGATTTCTACTGCTAAAATATATTTTGTGTTAAGCCATCCCATAATTTCTCTCACCTTGTCTACCCCTCCTCCAACAGAATACATGCTTGCTTGTCTCATTTCCAACAACGCGTTCAAAATTGTAATCGTTAGTGAATGCAAAATGAATGCAAAACCGCCAGTCTGTCCGTTTGTCTGCACGAACAAATACAGTCTTTTGTCAATAACTTTCTTATCTACTGGGGAATTTTGTATTTTTTAATATATTATTTATCAGGAGAAGATAAGCCATCAAACTAACTAGGTTTTATGATCCCAAACCTATTAATAAAGAAGTCCATATATTTTCCAGAGTTAGTTTCAATCGCTAATATTACATACACAACGCCATCTCTCTCCCCGCTTCTGTGTAGTTCAATTCGAAACAACAAGTCTGTGACGTCAAAAAATGTACCAATTTGCAGACAGAGCGAGGCGTGTGTGTTTATACCAGTCACTCTGCGTGCTTATGGAACGAACAAATATTGGACTTAGTGTCGAATTTTTCCATCTGCCGCTAACAATATCGCCCGCGTTTGCCTACAATTTTGCGTGTTTCAACCATTTGTGTCAAAAGTCTCATTCAAAAAATACACTTGCCTCTCTCCTCCTTTTCCCCCTTTTGGTCTGAAACAAGGCTAATTCCGTCAAAATTGTTACCGATATTTTCAAGGTCACTGGCAAACGATAGTATCTTTACACTACGATTCTGTTTAGCTAAAATCCAAGCGCTGACTGGCGTGGGGAAAGAAGACGCGTCATAACCCAACTATTTTTATTTCTATACTATCTTACTTTATAATTACAAATAATAATTTTATCGGTGTATCAGTGTACTTTTATCACACATCTCCCCACTTGAGAACATGCACTGATGCAAGTTCCAAAAACAGTGATACACATAGATCAAATTAACTCCTTACGCCTGTTGAATATTCTGATTTGGATCACAGGGATGCCTACTGAGGAAATCTGCACCCACGTTCTGTGACCCCGGGATGTATTCGATAGTGAATGAATATGGCTGTAGGAGCAACGACCATCGTAATAAACGAGCATTTTCGTGCTGTGTCTGTGATAAGAATACGAGGGGCTGATGATCCGTTTGGACCACGAATGTTCTACCATAGAGATAGATCTGGAACTTACGTATTGCCCAGATTAAAGCTAAACATTCTTTTTCGCTTGTTGAATAGTTTTGTTCCGCTCCGTTCAACTTGCGGCTAGCATAAGCGACTGGGTTCAGTTCCCCATCTTGTGAAGAGGACCTTTGTAACAAAGTGGCCCCCAGGCCCACATTGCTTGCGTCCGTTCTTATCACGAATTCCTGAGTCAAATTAGGCAGATTTAGGATAGGCTTGCTCGCGAGTTTCTCTTTTAATTCCTGGTATGCTAATTCACACTGGGCTGACCAAACAATTCTATAAGGATTTCCCTTGCGAGTTAACTCAGTCAGAGGAGCACAAATAGAGTTAAAATTTTTGATACATTTCTGGTAAAAACCACACAACGACACAAAAGATCTCACGTCTTTTTTGGTTTGTGGCCTAGGTGCTCTCTGCAATTTCTCAAGTTTCTTGGGGTCAGGGGTCATGTTACCCTGATATACAGTATGTCCCAAGAATTCCAACTCTTTACACCCTATATAACATTTTGTTGGTCTAACCGTCAAGTTAGCCTCTCTTAGTCTATCAAACAGCATAGTCAAAGAGTTAATGTGTTCCTCAAATGTTTCCGTAGCAATGAGGATATCATCCATAAAATTGGTGATGCATGGGTTATTCAGGGGATCCAACAATTTTCGCATCATCCTAGAAAACACACTCGGAGCATTTTTCAACCCAAACGGCAACATGTTGAATTCATAATGTCCTTCCGAAGTGCTAAACGCCAAATAAGGTCGGACCTCAAGCTTTACTGGAATCTGATAATAGCCTTTGCTCAGATCCACCTTCGAAAAATATTTTGCCTTGTTCAGCCTGGCAAATAGCTGATTTGTATCCGGTAATGGATCCACCTGATTTTCTATGACAGCATTCAGTTTCCTGTAATCTATGCACAGTCTATTTTCTCCAGAGGGTTTCCTCAGCAAAACCACACTAGAACTATACGGAGATTCGCTATGAGAAATAATCCCTTCTTTCAATAGGTACTCAATCTCCTCTTTCAAAGCTTTCTCCTTGGCAAACGGGATCGTGTAGGCTCTCATACAGATCGGTGTTGGGTCTACTAG
This sequence comes from Oreohelix idahoensis, assembly GCA_024509875.1. Lineage (NCBI taxonomy): Eukaryota > Metazoa > Mollusca > Gastropoda > Stylommatophora > Oreohelicidae > Oreohelix > Oreohelix idahoensis. The sequence goes on along the minus strand of JAMPIV010015709.1, from coordinate 166,444 downwards.
TTTCATATTATATTCCAACAAATTCGTGTGCCCCGGTGTGTCCGTTAACACGTCCGTATGATCAGTCAGAACCTTTTGAACCTGCTCCCTCTGTTTTTTCGTCAGGTGGTTACTGACTTTTACATATGCAGGGGTCTCACATGTTTTCAGGGGGTACTCATGAGAGGCGAGTGGTTCATGTTTCATCCCCGTTGCTATTGACAAGGACATTAAATGTGTTCCTTCCTGGATTTCCCTGTCCAGATACTTCTTTAGAAGGTTCACATGATATATTTTCTCTTTTCCCTTCTTGTCGATTTTATAATTTGTTCTAGACACCTTCTCTAGAACAGTATATGGACCTTGCCATTGTCATAAAATTAACCGTGATACAATGTTAAAATATCTCCAATGATACAACGTAGGGATAAAAACTAATGCGTAAGCTACTAGAATATATGATCGCCCACGCCGCGGGTCACCACCCGCCATGGAAATTAAATTGTTAGACGTGAAGGCAAAACGTTTACCCTTGGAGCGGGATGAGAACGGAGATCAGAGGGAAAAAAATATGACTGAAACGTGCTTGGAACTAGCAAGGCTAAAAGGACGCAAATTGGTGGGGCAAGGAAAAATTCACGTCCCCAAGTTGACACAAGGTAAAGAAATCGACAAAAGGGACCTTAGCTATTATACGCCACAGTCATTTCTTGGACGCTTTTGCGATAACTTAGTCCGTTTATTTGAATGCAGTGATGAACGCATTATAGAAGATTCTAGAAAATATTTGAAAAGTAACTTTTCTTAATAATAATGTTAGGAATATAAAACCTAGCTGGCCGGATGGCCCATCTTGAGCAGTGAAATAATATGCTTTCATTTATACAGACGGATAGATAATAAGAAAGATATTGACAAAAGACTGTGTTGTTCATATCAGCGAGCGTCTGCATTGAAACAAAAATGTCCCTAATTTTCAAAAACTGCAGACTTGAGACTCAAAACGCTAAAATCTAGTTGGTATGAAAGAGAGGGGATGGGCTGGAGAATTGTGGCTAAAAATAACTTTAAAGGCAAAATTGTGTAGGGGAAGGCAGAGTTGGTTAAAAAAACAAGTGTGTTTTTTTGTGAAACGCAAGTAGAGACGGACGGACCAACAGACAATAAGGCATACTTGATTGAGGTATGACTGAAATGACTTTTTGGTAGTAGGTTTGAATTGAAAGTAAAAAAGGCGGTGATTGGCCATAGATGAATATATTATCGGCGCTCAGACGCGCCTTTTTGCCATTCGTTATAAGTTGTCCTAGTAGACACAGTGAATTATATAGTGGTGTATTCCCAGAAGCAAATTGATATCTTTAGAGGGACGCCATACTAAAGCCAGCAGCTCAGCTGAGTTTTGCTAGCAATTAACTGTGTTCTATATTCATAATTCTGGTAAGACTGAAAGTATTTCTTTGTATATTTTAATATTTGTTTAATGTTTCGAGTGATTTGATACTGCCATATCAAAATCTATCCCTTACAACAAGTAAGGATTCGCTCTAGACCCCCCGCCCCAGTTCAGGGTCTAGAGATAAATAAAATACATAAACTCCAGTAAGGATTATGAAGGACAGATCAAGTGTTGAGATCAATGAAACATATCACCTATCCTATTCTATGGCAGAAAGCTAATGAACATATTTCAGAATATGTAGTCTGGGAGAACTTATCCTATGTGAAACCAACTTGGTAAGATGTGTTGTTTGGTCAAAAAAGATCTGACCCGTCTATGTGGTGTTGTTGTGTGTCGTGTTGTGTCCAGAAATGGGTTAGAGGATGGAATTCTGACACATGACCAATACTTTATTGCAGAGCTGTGAGTTTTTATTTGGCACCAATGTGGTGTCAAATGATGAGTTACTAATACAAGAGTGGACCCGTGCAGTTTATATTTTGGCAGAGCAGCCTGATATTGCCCCCAAGCACGGAGAGGTGGGGCCACCAGATCTCAGCACCAGAGCTGCATATTCAAGCTACGTGAGCGTCTGGTCTGCTGAGAATTCACCAACTCAACTTAATTTCTAACACACCCATAAAATTTCCATCAAATAACTGGACAATGTGTAGTCGCCATAGACAGGGAGTGATGAGGCCACCCCAACAGCACATCCATTAAATGTTCTCCCAATTAGATTACAACTATAAACAGTAGTAATATTAACTAGTCTAGTAACATACATATGTACACACCTTGCATTTATTATGTCATATTCATGCATTTCTTTCATAATTGCAAAACCTTTCATATGTTCTGGCCAAAATAAAACCTTGGTTCAGAACAAATAAATTTAAAGAAAATTACTATCCAAATTTTACACATCTCGAGTTAGTTCAGTGTGTTATAACATTTTATTACTATTATTAGACTTGTTAAATATCTGTGTGTGTGTATGCAAACCACCACAACACATTACATATCATACCCTAGAATTTTAACGTAGCCACATTCATTAGATAAAAAAAGATAGGTGTGAGGTCGTAGTGGTAGCAAGAAGGGCCTTCTGACAATTCACAGCTACATTTTATCTCAGGAGCCTTCACAGCTGACCTCATGCATCACACTTAGTAATATCACCATCATACAATACCATCAATCCACTATAGCCATCCAATTTGTAATTTGTTATTGCTGCCGGGTAGTAGAAGAAGCACCTTCTCTCCCACAAATAGTTCTCTATCCTTAGCTTTCTTATTAAAATAGGCAGCATGTTTTTTCCTGGCTTGTCTGAGATTATCATTTGCAAGTTTCCAGGCAGTTTTAAGACGAGTGGTCAGCTCGTTTACATATTGATATGATGAGGTAACAGTCTCTTCTGCCTTCTCATCTGTCCATGTCCTCAACAAGGCTTCCAATGAACCTTTTATTGGCCTCTTAAATAACAGGGTTGCGGGTGCCATCCCGGTTGAATTATGTGGAACTTCCCGACACGCAAACAACGCAGCGGGCAAGTATTTGTCCCACGTATCAGGTTTCTCATGTGCCAGCTTTCTCAGGATAGAAATGAGAGTCCCGTTGAACCTCTCCACCTGGCCGTTCCCTTGGGGGTGATACGGACTACAATGAAAGTGCCTGGCTTGGAAGATCCTGAAAACTTCTTCCGTTACTTTCCCCTTGAACTGTGAGCCGTTATCAGTCAAGATTTTATGCGGGAATCCTAACCTAGTGAATATTGTAAGTAATGCCTCTGCGACATGCTTCGAATCGATTGACGACAGGGCTACCGCCTCTCCCCACATAGAACAAGTCTCCACCAGAGTAAGGATGTAACTGTTCCTCCTCTTGGTCCGAGTGAGAGTTCCCACAATATCCACTGCAACTCTATCAAAAGGTGTTCCCACAATGGGCATTTCCCCTAGAGTTGCTGGAGCAGTCCAGTGCTTTGGAGCTACCCTTTGACATTCTGGGCAGGATTTTACATATCTCTTTATATCCTCCGTTATACCTGGCCAGAAATAATGACAAGCTATACGCTGTCCTGTTGCGCTGATCCCCATATGACCACTGAAGGGAATCGCATGTCCTAATTCCAACACTCTCTCCCTATATGAAGTAGGAAGTACCAGTTGTCCATGGCCATTTGTTCCAGTTCCGGTCTTCCTATATAACAATTTGTTCTTCATATAATAATCCCCTTTGCTTGGAGGTGTGTGGCATTTAGGTAATTTTCTGAAACAAGGCTTGAGTGTCCTGTCCTCAGCCTGTGCCTTCCTCATCTCCTCTGGATGAATATTTATCAGTTCATCTTCTTCCTTTCTGGATTGTGATCGGGTCTGGACTGCTGCCAAGACCACAGGTCTCTTGGGATTCCCCAAGTAGACATAACGACACCCCAATATCAGAGGGTAGATGGGTGCGTCGATCACTGCTGCTCTGATTACTCCTTCCACATAGCGAGTTTTCACCGTTATCCTGGCAATGGGAAGTGTCATAAGTGGTATGTCCTTGGTCGCCCCTTGTATCTCCACTGTTTCTGTGGTATACTGATCTGGGTTCACCAAGTGCGAACTCACAACAGAATCAAAATCTAAACCTGTATCATAAAGGCACCTAATGGTGACCCAATTATATACAACATCCTCACACACTGGTGGGTGATAAGGTTCCTGCTGTCCAGCAGGTTTTACCTTTACTTCCTTTTTCCCCAACTTCATAGCAGCAAATCCAGCAGGTTTCTTAGTACAAACTGTGGTGTCATGTCCTTCCCTCTTACACCATCTACAATATAATCTACCTTGATGAAATAGTTTTCTTTCCTCATATTTCCTGTCATTGAATTGTGGGTTTTTATCTCTATAATCATTGCGTGGCCTATCAAAATTTTGCTTGCCCTTGTTACCCTGATCTTTGTTGTCAAATCTATTAGAGTTTTGTGGAGCCTTATAATTGTCTACATGTTTCTTTTTGGCGCCAGCTACCTCTGCCTGGGCTGCCTGATACCTCTCAGCGACATTAAGTAACTCACCCAGCCTCTCTGCACCTTGTTCCATGAGAAACTTTCTCAAGTCTGGAGCCATGGACTCTCTCAATTGCTCAATAAGGATCATTTCTTTAAGATCTTGGGTTTTCCCCAGAGCAGTCCATTTCTCCAAGTAAGTCTCTAAACGTGCAGAGAACTGGTGATAGGTCTCACCCGACAGTAGCTTGGCATTTCTAAACCTTTTCCTGTAAAATTCTCCATTCTTTTCATATCTTAGCAAAAGAGCCTGCTTTAACATGTCATAATTGTCTTGGTCATCTTTGCTCATTTTTGCAAACACTTCATAAGATGTTCCCCTAAGACCCTGGGATAACTTTAAACTCCACCTTTCTTTCTCTAATCCATAGGTGGTGGCTAAAACCTCAAATCTGGATAAAAATGATTCAATGTCATCATCCCTCTCAACAAAATGGTCTAAATGGAACCCCATAGCTGAGGTTGAGGCTCCCTGACTAGCAGTGGCATCGGAAGTAGAAGGGCTGTTACCACCTTCAGGAGCATGGCCTTGAAATTCCAACTCCCTTAGTCGTAACTCATGTTCCCTCTGTAATCTCTTCTCCTCCTTTTCTGCCTCCCTTTCAGCAGCCTGTCTTCTTTCTTCTGCCTCCAATTTCTTTTCTTCTGTTTCTTTCTCTACCTCCCTCTGTAATCTCTTCTCCTCCTTTTCAGCAACCAGTCTTCTTTCCTCTGCTTCCAATTTCTTTTCTTCAAATTGAAGCCGCTTTATTTCCGCCTCCCGGTCCACCTCCAATGCCCTAGCCTCTTTGTCAGCCTCAATCTGCAACCTTTTTATTTCTTTTCTACTTCTAATTTTCTTTCTTCAGCCAACCTCATTTCTTCTCTTGCAATAAATTTATCCACCTCTGATGTTACATACTGAACCAACTCGGGTCCATCCATATTCATCTCTTTTGTTATAAATGTACTACAATAATAATAAAATATCAACTCTAATTAAATTATTCCAGGCTCTGACACTTTATCAACTTCCCAACTCTTGGGTAATTTTAATAATGGGGATTCCCTGGGTTAGTAATAATGGTGTTCCTAAGTATAATCCCGGGACAGGAGACCCAATTTATGTAGCAAAGTTTAATTTGCTGGAGAGGTTATGATGGTAAAAGATAAGAATGATAGAGTTAGATGTGTTAACCGTGTGAGGTCAAGCTATGTAAGACCTTGAGTCTAGTGGTTGAAGAAGATGAGTTCTCAAGGGACCTAACGCTACCTCTCAAGATCTCACACGGTGCTGTAAATTAATTCTAATGTATGGTGTTTGATGTGGCTAGTGTCTAGGGGATGCAATGAAATGATGGTACATCAAAACAACACAGTATAACTCTCTAATAGAATCTTAATAACTCTGTTGTTTAGTTTTCAATTTGGAAATATTTTTTTTGTACAATTTATTGTGCCTGTCCTGCAATCTCTTTTGGACAGGTCTTTTAAAACTGAAGAAAATGTATGTTACACTGAAAAGTGAACTGAAAATAAGGACTCTTGGTCCAACAATAATACTATTAATATTAAAATGTTCCGTAAGGTGTTTCACAGCCTGTTAAGTAATAATTAATAATGTGAGTCAGTTATTGGAGAGACTGTTTATGTCATCATTTCCCCGAGAGTTTCTGTTAATGGGTAGGGAAACAGTTTTCTCCAGATAAAGTGTCAGATTGCCCAGATTGTGGCACATAACCTGAAATTTCCTTCGTGAAGATACAATCGATGATATGGCTCTGTAAAGAACATCAGCTCTCAGAGCTCCACTTGACAATTATTATACAGAATACGCTGTACTGGAGACGTTACTGTCTTCACTCGTACTTCAGCTTTCCTGTCACCGGCTGGTAACAGGAAATAAAACCCTGCAACATAAAAGACACCCTGGCCTTTTCATATCTGTTATATTTTTCCCTCAACTCTCTACATGACATGATGGGGTTCAGCCTCGTGTGCATTACAAGTGCACCAGCCCCTAAGTTTTTTTTGAACTCACATCATATTGTGACCACACCTCAGGTCCATATGGCAGATACGCCACTGTCATTTTATATAGTCTTCTTCAACGCAATTTAATAGGAGTATATACATCTCCTTACATGCATATAACTTTTTTTTCTATTACAAAATATAAACGCTCCAGGCAATCAATAGTGTTCAGTGAACATAGAGGCTTGCTATTCTACTTTAGTCTTATAATAATTTTTAATAACAACAATGCAATATTCAAACATAAATCAAATAGATATACCCAAACTGTCTCTTTAGGCATGTCATACACTTTCCCACTTTTTGCCTTTGCACATATTACATAATAATATAGATATTCTTCTTACCAGAATTCAATGAAATAAGCACATGTGTGATGGATGGCACAAATTCAGCTTTGCTGCTGGCTAGACTATGACAAATACTTTTTAGTTTTAGTTGCAAATAAAAGTCAAACTTCTAGGATCACATCGACCTGCTTCAGGGACAGCTTTCTACAAAATGGCAAAAACCTAAGTTTTCCATAATATAAAATGCGTTGGCCAATCAGATCGGAAGACTAAGCTTTTCAATTTGAATTTTGAAAATAAAAGCAAAAACAGACTTGATTTTTGGACCTAACAAGTTTTTTCCTCACTCATTCTTAGATTTCTACTGCTAAAATATATTTTGTGTTAAGCCATCCCATAATTTCTCTCCTCTTGTCTACCCCTCCTCCAACAGAATACATGCTTGCTTGTCTCATTTCCAACAACGCGTTCAAAATTGTAATCGTTAGTGAATGCAAAATGAATGCAAAACCGCCAGTCTGTCCGTTTGTCTGCACGAACAAATACAGTCTTTTGTCAATAACTTTCTTATCTACTGGGGAATTTTGTATTTTTTAATATATTATTTATCAGGAGAAGATAAGCCATCAAACTAACTAGGTTTTATGATCCTAAACCTATTAATAAAGAAGTCCATATATTTTCCAGAGTTAGTTTCAATCGCTAATATTACATAAACACGCCATCTCTCTCCCCGCTTCTGTGTAGTTCAATTCGAAACAACAAGTCTGTGACGTCAAAAAATGTACCAATTTGCAGACAGAGCGAGGCGTGTGTGTTTATACCAGTCATTCTGCGTGCTTATGGAACGAACAAATATTGGACTTAGTGTCGAATTTTTCCATCTGCCGCTAACAATATCGCCCGCGTTTGCCTACAATTTTGCGTGTTTCAACCATTTGTGTCAAAAGTCTCATTCAAAAAATACACTTGCCTCTCTCCTCCTTTTCCCCCTTTTGGTCTGAAACAAGGCTAATTCCGTCAAAATTGTTACCGATATTTTCAAGGTCACTGGCAAACGATAGTATCTTTACACTACGATTCTGTCTAGCTAAAATCCAAGCGCTGACTGGCGTGGGGAAAGAAGACGCGTCATAACCCAACTATTTTTATTTCTATACTATCTTACTTTATAATTACAAATAATAATTTTATCGGTGTATCAGTGTAATTTTATCACAATGGGTACCTGACTTTGTTCTTGAATTTGGAAAGAAAAGGCATCGAAGAAGGAAACTGGTCACCCCACCTCCCGATGCTGAACCTAGAATAGTGAAGTCTCTAACACTTCCCTTCCCTACGGCAGTATCTGCTATGGGGATTACCTTTTCCTTTTTCAGCCTACAGCTAACTGCTGCTAGATCTTTATTCTGTAATTCCATCGATAGAGCAGTGGACAATACAAACTAAATGGTGTTTTAAAGGACGACAAATTCCCTTCGAAGGAAAGATTTAGTTCCTATCCTATACAGACCACGAATAGAGTGAATTGTGCTGACCTAGCTTGTGAGTTTTCAGTGGGAAATCGGGAAAAAATGTACATTTAATCCTGGCGATACCCCGCTGTTAAATGTCGACGACAGAAGAGGGTTAGACAGAAATTTACATCGCTAAATCCCCACCCCCTTTCTCTATCACATAGAGATCTACCAAATCATTCTCCGTGATCTATCAGTATGACACGATCAACCAGTTGCTAACCCTCAGTGCCGTACTAAGGGAGTGCGAGGGGACGGTCCGCCCCGGGTGACAGCCTGACGGGGGTGTCATAGGACACTATTATGACAGTGTTGAAAATACACTTTCAGATGTGTTTCTATGTGAGGGAGGGGGTGCCACACCTAGTTTCCGCCCCGGGTGCCAAATACTTTAAGTACGCTCCTGCCTCATCCAATACCATATTTAAAAAAATCCTTAGAAAGAACTGACCCTTGAACTTTAGCACTACAATGAAACTTAAAAGCGACAGAAAATCCTATGCGTCAAACACGGGAAAAGTCACAAAGTACTTTTTTTGAGTTAAAGTACACACAAACCTTCTCAAAGTAACGGACTACTTTTGTCCGCTCTTAAACGAACCCCTACAACTTTAAGATCAGGTTTAGTTGTCTTTAATTTTACTCGGGTCAAGATAATATTCACTGCCAGACGACTCATCTCAGTCTATTGTGGAAACCTGTCTTAGAACACAATAATCTATTTAATATTATGTGTGTGTTCTAATTGTGACTCGAACTGTGTGTGTTGCATCTGTCAAACTGTCAGAAATGAACGTGTGTGTTCTGTCTGTGATAGAGACAAAAACTATGTGTGCCTTATATGTCTGTAACAGTGATCAAAACTATGTGCGTGTTCTACTTGTGACATAAACTAAGGGTGGGTTCTACTTGTGACATAAACTAAGGGTGTGTTCTACTTGTGACATAAACTAAGGATGTGTTCTACTTGTGACATAAACTAAGGGTGGGTGGATTCTACTTGTGACATAAACTAAGGGTGGGTGGATTCTACTTGTGACATAAACTAAGGGTGTGTTCTACTTGTGACATAAACTAAGGGTGTGTTCTACTTGTGACATAAACTAAGGGTGTGTTCTACTTGTGACATAAACTAAGGGTGTGTTCTACTTGTGACATAAACTAAGGGTGTGTTCTACTTGTGACATAAACTATGGGTGTGTTCTACTTGTGACATAAACTAAGGGTGTGTTCTACTTGTGACATAAACTAAGGGTGTGTTCTACTTTTGACATAAACTAAGGGTGTGTTCTACCTGTGACATAAACTAAGGGTGTGTTCTACTTGTGACAAGAAGAAAGGAGAAGAAAATAAAAATATTTATCACAATCAAATCTTCAACTCTCTATGGAGGACAGGCCTTGAACAAACTTATACCAAGTCTCCCTGTCACGTGCCATCAGCTCAAGACCTTTCCGTGTTCTCTTCATGCTTTTCATGTCTGGCACCAGTTCTCTTTTCCATGTGTTCCTTGGTCTTCCTCTACGTCTCTTACCCTTGAGGATTCCAGAAGAAGGACTGCCTTGTAATGCTATCACCAGGTGTCCTCAGCGTGTGTCCTGCCATCTCCTTCTAATCTCCTATTCTACTGGCACTTGAATAGTTCTATTCATCATTTCTACATTATAGTGATCTTGTCATACCACTTCATTCCTTCTATTCTTCCTAGTGCATATTTATGAAAGTCCGTAGCTTTTTGATTGTTATTTTTGTTTGTTCTCCATTCTTCAGAGTCATGCAATAGGACTGACTTGACATTTGCGTTGAAGATTCTGATTTCTGCGTTGGACTTGATTTCCTTTGATCTCCATATATATAAGAATAAGTGCAGGAAACAATAACAGTGTTTTAATTCAACAAACACCACTACAAGATGTAGACCCATACATAAACTTTGTCAGCAATATAGATACAGTTTTAGGGACAAACTATAATATCAAAATAAGAATGCAAAAAGCAAAGAGGAGCGTTCATTGCATAGTGAAATATATGGAAATAAAATATTAAATTCACCCGTGTGTTACCGGGGCCCGAAAGGGGAGCAAAGAATAGTAACACTGTTCCCTGCCAAGCATGTCATAGAAAGCGACTAAGGAGGGTTGGGCATGGCGCCGGTTACCCCATCCTGTAAATAATTTAAACCACAAAAAACTTCAAGAAACATGGACAAGTCAATTAAAGAAAATAAAACACAGCCATCCAAGACAGGGGAAGGGCCTCTCGCAGGGAGGCTTATGATGCAACACAGAATAAAATCGAGGTTCTGGGACTGTGTGAAATAAAGTGGAAGGGGGTAGACAGGAAGACAAGGCAGTCCTTGTTCTGGAACCCCCAGGGCAAGAGAGGCAGAGGTAGACCAAGAAGCACACGGAGAAGAGAGCTGGAAACAGAGATGAAAATGATAAGGAGAACTTGGAAAGAACTTGAGATGATGGCACGTGACAGGAGGACTTGGCATGTGTTTGTTGAAGGCCTATGCTCCTTTGGGAGTGGAGGGTTATGAATGAATGAAAATATTAAATTATATTAATTATACTGACCAAAAGCAGCAACAACCGTCTAATCATGAAAATTTATATATGTTTATATTTATCTTTGTGTATGCAAGAAATTAAATCCCTGTCGTAACATCCTAATCTCTCAGAAGATACCTTGACACCATCATGAGAATTACCATGCTACACCCCAGGAGGAAAGCGAGGCCGGCCAAAAGATATCTGGCTAACTGTGGAGGCAGAGATACCATGCATAAACCAGAGCTGGTGCACCACACGAACGATGGTTGTCGACGGAGCAAAGTGGAGACTGTTTGGGACCCCAAGATGCAGCAATAGTGAATGCAGTCAGCGACCCATAGCTGTACTGCTTGCATCAGGACCAGCGAACCAGAGCTGGTCAAGACCGCACTCTACCTCCACGTGGTGGTCCTGGAAACAGTCTGCAGCAGTGCAGTCTGGCTGAGCGAGTGCGGATCGCAATGGGAAGGCAAACCCGGTCCCTAAAAAATGCCGTGCTGAAGTCGGATGTGTCGACCGAAAGGTGCAGATATCACAGCTTAGGCGTAAACAGACACAACGCAACCACCGTCCTTTTCAGGGCGAACGAAGAAGAAGAAGAAGAGACTGTTTGTTGCTGCCCTACAAGACGCCATGAGGCCTGATGGCCACTGACTACTTTGTCAGCCAGTGCCAAGGACCAGAGAAGAAGAAGAACGCCCTAATTGTGTCTTGATTGGTTTACTGTTTTTTTTTTGGGAGGGGGGGGGGGAGGATGGGAGGTGGGAACTCCCATTCACAGTTCATTCACAGGGAAGATGAGAGTCCAAAAAACGGTTAAGAATTCCTGATCTACGGAATAAGAAATGGAAAAGGAGGTGAAACAGTTAGACGATGAGGTAATAACAGTATGTATGGCCCGAAAAAAAAATATGAACGTCCCAGGGAACGAAAAAACGAGAAAAGAGTGCACGGAGAAAAGTGTCCGAAAAATACACATCAGAAATAAGATCACGTTGGGGACATCAAAAAAAGCATCACAATAAAAACAGACGAAAGAAATTCTATGGTATGGTCAATGCACACAAGATTTTACGAACCTCGAATGAAACATAATTTATTCTAAATTAATAAAGAACAGACTGTACGTGGATATCAAATTAATATCACTGATTGTTTCCTGTCATTTGATTGTTTCCCTTCAATAAGTTGTTACCCTTCCACTGATTGTTTTCCTTACAATGTGTTAGCACGCGGACTTCAATATGATTATGTGCCACTAGACAAAGAACAAGTAACGGCAACGTACGTTTTAAAGGCAACTTTTACTGCTGTTACCAAAAGTAATAAAAAACAAACAATAAATAAATGTTCCATATATTCTATTGAATAGGAAATAGTGGCTGGTCAGTTATCATAATTCCACATGACTTTCACCAAAAAAAAAAAAAAAAACTTGTGAACGATATGACACAACACCGATAAATGATAACAGGCCATTGATAAGTGTTAATCTTCTTATCACTGGAAAATGCTGTGTACATGAAGCCACCACACTGATAAATGTAGACTGCAAACTGTACATGCAAAGGCGTCACACTGGTACATTACATTGATAAGGGTGACTGTGGTGCATGTAGTTAGTGTGTACTAGTCATCTTGATGAAGGTTGATGGTCAACTCGAACCGACACAGTGTTGGATGTACCGGTCACCTTGTCCATAAAGTATTGAGGCCCTGGCAAGGGACAGTGTTTATATTGAGTGAGAGTACAGATGTGAGTTACGCGAATGGGTGTACTGTTCTGTAGAGTTGATAGGTAACAATGCACTCATACACTCGTATCTAGAAGTCAATGATGTCTGGAACTACTGTTAACAGTTTCATACAGTTTAATGGGACGCACACTCTGACAACACAGCTACAGTCACTGGAACAGGTTGGCAACAACATCACATGCTTGAAAAAATGGTCTACGACATCAAATATGCATTCGTATAGAATGTGGATACAACAGAACATTAGTAGCTAGTCACTCAGGGTTCTAGTTGTATTTACTCCCAAGCCTAACTGACTGATCGCGTCAGTTAATGTTAGCAAATGTTTATCATCAATGGCTCCCTGACAGAACCTCTTCTGTCGAGGAATTACAACTCGTAAATCAGTAGGCTTATGTGACGACAATCTTAAACCACAGTAGTGGGTTACCATAGTAGATATCTCTGTATCATCATCAGATAGTAAGGTATCCCTGTTCTCCGAACGATGATCCGCTTAGGCAAAGGCGGGATCCAAAATGGCTTCTATCTCCAGTGAGCGTCGCTCACTGCGAAGATGCATAATGAAGCATAAGTAAAGGGCTCTGTTCCTAAACATCGATAATGCTGTGTAGATTATATATATATAATAATGCAATGTACATAATAGATATTGGTGCTGCTAGCACAATGTCGTCAATAAAGAATTCAGCCCACTCATATGCAGACCATATCCCTGGCTGCAGGTCTAGGCATAACGAAAAGTTCAGTAAATGTCTTTCGTTACCTTAACATCCTAGAAAACACTAGAAAAATAGCACACGCCATCCTTTGGCGCTAAGAATATATTCTGGGGAGGAACATGGACATAATAGTCACACAGGCGATGTCGCCTTTCCCCAGAATTACACAGAGCACATATCAACGGACATCTGTCCGCGGCAGCAAAAACAAGAACTCCCCATGACGGAAGTCTTCTTCAACAACCTCTATTCGACACCTGCGCAGAAGCGCGTGACCCCAGAGTTCAACTCAAGATGGGCCGACGTAAATCTTAGTATTCATATAAGACCCAAGGGAAGGTAACAGATATAATAAAATGTACCAACAACTAAATCAAGGGTTATGTACCTTTGACTAACAACAAAAAGTGTTAACAGACAAATAAATATCTTTCTATATATATATATATCTCTATATTCATTGCCTACAAAAGAATCTGTGCGTAACAGACTACCACACCCCCCGGGAAAAAAAAATGAAAATCATTTTTTTTTCATCTAAGAGCAACATACAATAGGCTCACAACGCACGAATAATGCGCAGATGAGAAATATCAGTAATTTATATAATGCCAAATAGGCTAAGTCGACGAATAGATCGACAAGTGAGAATATATCTCAACATCTCAGAGAAAGTATTTCTCTAAGTATAAATATTTCCAGAGAGGTGTCACCAACTTATACTACAATACTGGCAATATCAAAATTCATACCAAAAATTCATACAATAATTCCATATTAGGTATTATGAGTTCATGATTACCAAGGAAGAAAAAACATCAAAAGACCAGCGGTAAATATATATTAATGAACCGCTAAGTGGTGATACAATCAATATATCATATATTACAAATGTGTACATATTTTGATATAGAAAAGAACTATTGTAGAGTTAGACGTATTAGAAAGTCCAAGACATAACAGTTAGGTGGAATCATGTGGGCATCTACCGTCACAACGATATCTATCACCAGTATTGTTATTTGCTTTGTTGCAACTATTGTTCTGGTTTGACCCGCAGTTTTCACAACAGCGATTGTGATTTTCCCTTTGTTGAAAATATCTACCAGATTGATGTTGTTTTCTTTGTGAACCATTATGATAGCTAGAATAGTTTTTATTGTGGCTATCCTTCCGAAAGTTACCAAATTCGTTGGAACCATAACCATGAGGGCTATCAGATCGCCTCCAATTCCTAGAAGACGAGCCTCTTTGGCATGAATCAGTTTGATCCTGTCCAAAGTTACGCTTCCTTTTCTTAGCGAAATTCATTTTATTTTTGCCTTTGGCAATGTGTTTGAAAGGAGCATCACACTGTCTGTGCTGAGTATGATGAGTAACAGGGATAATAGGGTTCTTATTGTTCCGAATATAATCGTTCTCATTTCGGGAACTAGTACTAAAAGTTTTATTCCCCGATACAAATTTATCTGAAATTTGCGAAGTCGATGCTTGATTCGTTAGAGGTGCCTTATTATGACATTTTTCAATGTGTTACCCTGATCTGAAGGACTAACAATATGATTACTTTTGTTCTTTGTTACAAGTTTATCAGGACTGACTATCACAGTCGGATTACTCTTATTGGCCTGACTCCAACAATCATTCCTATTAGAGGCAGCATCGTTATTACGTGGGAACCCATATTTGCCACGAAAGGATTTGCTTGCATTGAGTGCATGTGGCTGACTCTTTGCATTAGCAACATGTTGACCATCAGGTTTATATTGAAATCTATCCACTTTGGTAGTAGATAACATCTTATTGTATAAAACAATATCCAATAAACCGTCAACTCTTTTACGAAGTTTTGTAACTTCCATTTCTGTCATAGCTTTCTCTCTAACAGCAGCTTTATGCATTTTCTCATTGGTTTTAACTTCCCTGTTATAATCCAACCTTGTAACATGTAACTGAGAAGCCAAAGTCTTCTTCTTAACAATACTATCTTTAAGATCCTTTCTTAATATTGTCATCTGAGATGTAGCTTCTAAAACCTTAGCCTTCTCTTGAACAAGTTCAAGTTTGAGTGCTTCCATAGCACTATGATGAGTAGTCATAGGTTCATCCACTTTCTCATATTTTCCTGGCTTCGCCCTCAACTGTGTTAACTCCAGTTGTAGTGCCTGAATCTCACTATTCTTGCTATTTTTAATCTCATTAATCTCTTCACGAGATTCCATCTTCCTCCTTATTGCAATATCTCGCACAAGATTCACCTCACTTCTTAACTCCAGAATTGTTTCTTCATAAGACTTCTTATCTTGACTGGCCTGAGCTTTTAATTTGCAACACATATCTTGCGCACTAGCAAGTTCCAAGTTTGATTTATGTAAGTCAAACTCATGTCTCTTAGTTTCAATCTTTAATTTCTCATAGTCCATTTTGACTTGTTCTAGCTCATTAATAAAAGACTGTTCTTTACAAAGATGATTGTTCTTCATTGAGCTCATTTCATTTATCTGGCTATCCAACAATTGTTTTAATGAGGTTATCTCATCTCTAACTCTTTTTTCTGTGTAAGAGGAAATCCAGCAGATTTATCATCATTCGCTGTCAACAGCGTCAACTTACTCCTTAATGTAGCATTTTCACAATTCTTTACTGATAACTTATCAGTAAGAGCTTTCTTATCACTTTGAAGCTCATTTATCGTTTTTTCCAGTTTCACAGCTAAGAGTTTTTCTTCATGTTCTCTCTGCAGCTGAAGTTTTCTCTCCTGAAATTCTTCAATTTCTCTGTCTAGCTTTTTATCTTCAGCCTCCTGAACTTTGTTATATTCGCCCATTACAAATTCTTCCAATTTATCTCCAGTCATGCCAAGGGCTTTCCCTTGCGTGATAAAGTAGTCTAAAGTCGCCATAATGTTTAATAATATGTGACTAGTTACCTGAAATAATAATGCAATCTATTTCGAAGTAAATGGAAACAAGTTCTTAATAAACTTGATTAATCAGCTCACTTTATCCCAATCTCTGTGGGAGACAAGCCTTTATTAAGGTCTTGTATAATCAACTGTATAATAATAATAATAATCCACCACCAGTTGATTTTATACCACAAGTGCACTACACAGCTAATAGTGCATCATACATAGCATATGTCAACCAACAACATAATAGCATATGTCAACCAACAACATAAAAAAGGACAATCATAAAAGACAATATGCAAACATTCGCAGGAATCAAATAAATCAAATAGGAAACTAAAGAAAATTATCACAGAACCTGTGATGACAACTGCGAGGAAATAAACAAAACAAATTACGTCACAGTGTAAAAATATAAAGGGTGTATACAACTAAATGAAAGGAAAGATAAGACCTACAAATACAAACAAATCAAAACAAAACTGAAAAACAAAAAAAATATTACAAAAACAACGATGAGTACAGTTCGTCACAGCTAACAAAAATAGCAACAAATGTTGCAAGCAAATTTTCAATCAAGAAAATTGCACCTACAGAACACTAATATAGGACCTCTATGACGTGGTATCCTTATATTAGTCACCTGCCCAACCTACCCGCAGAAATATACACAACAATATCACATGTAAACATATAAACATAAATACATATAGCATACAATAGAATGTGTTGCAAAGAAGGCTCAGTTGTTACAATATAATGGTACAGTTTTCAATATCATGAACTGCCACTCAATAAATAATTAATTCTTAATATTGTAAAGTTCAACACAACCTAGAGCAGTGCAGGAAAATCCACCGTTGACAGTTTCTATAACTATAACAAGTAGGAATTCTCACTTCAGTTGCACTGTACTTCTTGCTAACACAGTTAATTATGTGATTAAATACTGATGTGTAGACTGTCTGTTCGATGTAAACAACGTCTGACCTAATTGTAGCATTTGCTTGACAGGACAGGTCATGTGACAAAAAATGCTGACATCGACTGAAGACTTGTACTGCTGGTGTTCGTGTGTCGTATCAGGCGTCAGGAAACATTCAGTAGTTGACTTCCAACTGGCTACACTGCGAAGGTTAGACCCAGAAATCTGGCCGCCACATTGATAAGTGTAAATATTTTCTTATCATTGAAGAATGCGGTATACATGAAGCCACCACACTGATAAATGTAGACTGCAAATTGTACATGCAAAGGCGTCACACTGGTACATTACATTGATAAGGGTGACTGTGGTGCATGTAGTTAGTGTGTACTAGTCATCTTGATGAAGGTTGATGGTCAACTCGAACCGACACAGTGTTGGATATACCGGTCACCTTGTCCATAAAGTATTGAGGCCCTGGCAAGGGACAGTGTTTATATTGAGTGAGAGTACAGATGTGAGTTACGCGAATGGGTGTACTGTTCTGTAGAGTTGATAGGTAACAATGCATTCATACACTTGTATCTAGAAGTCAATGATGTCTGGAACTACTGTTAACAGTTTCATACAGTTTAACGGGACGCACACTCTGACAACACAAGCTACAGTCACTGGAACAGGTTGGCAACAACATCACATGCTTGAAAAAAATGGTCCACGACATCAAATATGCATTCGTATAGAATGTGGATACAACAGAACATTAGTAGCTAGTCACTCAGGGTTCTAGTTGTATTTACTCCCAAGCCTAACTGACTGATCGCGTCAGTTAATGTTAGCAAATGTTTATCATCAATGGCTCCCTGACAGAACCTCTTCTGTCGAGGAATTACAACTCGTAAATCAGTAGGCTTATGTGACGACAATCTTAAACCACAGTAGTGGGTTACCATAGTAGATATCTCTGTATCATCATCAGATAGTAAGGTATCCCTGTTCTCCGAACGATGATCCGCTTAGGCAAAGGCGGGATCCAAAATGGCTTCTATCTCCAGTGAGCGTCGCTCACTGCGAAGATGCATAATGAAGCATAAGTAAAGGGCTCTGTTCCTAAACATCGATAATGCTGTGTAGATTATATATATATATAATAATGCAATGTACATAATAGATATTGGTGCTGCTAGCACAATGTCGTCAATAAAGAATTCAGCCCACTCATATGCAGACCATATCCCTGGCTGCAGGTCTAGGCATAACGAAAAGTTCAGTAAATGTCTTTCGTTACCTTAACATCCTAGAAAACACTAGAAAAATAGCACACGCCATCCTTTGGCGCTAAGAATATATTCTGGGGAGGAACATGGACATAATAGTCACACAGGCGATGTCGCCTTTCCCCAGAATTACACAGAGCACATATCAACGGACATCTGTCCGCGGCAGCAAAAACAAGAACTCCCCATGACGGAAGTCTTCTTCAACAACCTCTATTCGACACCTGCGCAGAAGCGCGTGACTCCAGAGTTCAACTCAAGATGGGCCGACGTAAATCTTAGTATTCATATAAGACCCAAGGGAAGGTAACAGATATAATAAAATGTACCAACAACTAAATCAAGGGTTATGTACCTTTGACTAACAACAAAAAGTGTTAACAGACAAATAAATATCTTTCTATATATATATATATATATATATATCTATATTCATTGCCTACAAAAGAATCTGTGCGTAACAGCCATCCACTTTTATTTTATGCAATGGAATGTATAGTAACATCAATGAATTTGGTCCTTATATCATATTGTTTTCTTTACTTGCTTCATGATTTTAAGTCATAACTAATTAGTAATTTATCGGAACCGTCGTCGCCACATTGAATGAAATTTATCTTTGAATAAAATATACGTTATTAAGTTTAAACATCTTTTGTAAAACTCACAAGAAAGTTGTCATTACTAAAGCTTTTTTAAAAAAAAACAACAGACCGCTTTGTTTGAACAAAACACGTTGATTTAATCAGCACACCACCATCCGACATCCGCACCTTCAAATGCAAAACATAATCTATTTTCACATTTTGTTATTTCCCTTATTTTAAACCCATAATTTAATGGAGTTATTTCCATCATATTTTACATTGTTTGGTTATTATATAAAAATGGTTGGGTCAATTGCAATTAAAATAAGAAAGATTAAAATTTACCAAGAAAACGAGCTGCATGCAAAGTTTGAGTTTTCTACGGTGAGTAGAACATTGAGATTTTAAGCGTCAAAGATCTGAAACGCGACAAATATACAAAGCTCAGGTGATGTTAAACGAAAGTGGTTCAAACGGTTTTTCTCTTGAATAAAAACACTATGTGATATTGTCCTAGAAAGTGATTAATCTACTTTTCCCTCACTCCTTTTTCCTTCGTCTAAAAATACCATTCATCTTTACCAGCTCACATTGGCGATGATGTTTCGCCAATCTGATAACCACTTATGTTTACAAAGTTTATCAGGCGTGACGTTCTAGCATTACAGAAAACCTGGCTGCTAAACTCATCACCATATAACTGTTAGGATAACACGCTGTGCGGACACGTCGCTAAAATCATTAGCATTCTACACTGGTGAACGTTTGTGTGGCTACGATCTGCGCAAAGTAATTCCACCCTAACATATATTATATCCGTTATGTCAGTGATTCTCAAATTCCCACAGCCAAGAGGTCAAGGTAAAAGGTAATCCAACAGCAGAAACTGTCGCTGGGGTGTGAAAAGTTAGAGACTTCACCATGCTAGGTCCAGCTATTTTTTTTTTTTTTGGAAGTGGGGTGATAAGTTCCCTTCCTCGTGCTTTTTCCTTCCATAACTCAAAGAGCAGAGTTAGGTAGGTACCCATTTGCATCTGCCTGTTACCGGAGCCTGAAACGGGGAGCAAAGAATAGTAACTCTGTGACCTACCATGCATGTCGTAAAAGGCGACAGGACGGTTGGGTATGGGGCTGGTCACCCCATCCTGTAGAACTATAAAACCACAAGCGCCAGTGGAGCAAGAGATGAGGAAAAGACGCTGGTGATGGATTGGACACGCATTGAGAAAATCTGTTGATAGTGTTACCAGGCAGTCCGTGTTCTGGAATCTCCAGGGTAAGAGAGGTAGAGGATGTCCAAACAACGCGTGGAGAAGAGAACTGGAGACAGACATGAAGGGGTGAAAGAAACATTGAAAGACCTTGAGCTGATGGCACGTGACAGGAAGACTTGGTATACGTTTGTTGAAGGCCTATGCTCCTTAGGGAGTTGAAAGGTGAAGAAGAAAAAGAAGAAGACTGGAACATGACGCTACCAGGTTTCTATATATATATATATCTGTTAGGATTAAAATTCATAACGATTGTGCCGGTATAATTAGGTAGCTCGACAGGGCTCCTTGTTTGTTTATTTTATACGGAGTCATTTATTAATACAGGAAGTGACGTCATGCCGATATGGTGTATTTGGCAGACGTGAAACTAAAACTGCAGAAGTGAGGAGATTGTCTGCAAGCCTTCTACCATTGTGTGTCATGGCGAGTGGACGCATGTGTTTGAGCTCCTGAAAAAATATATATCTTGTACATCCCTATGTTGTTCCATCACTAATACATCAAGATCTTCTGTGAGGTGTATCTAGTTATCTTCATTTAAAGGGAGTATGGATTCTCAATGTCGAGGTTGAAAAAATGATTAATAAAATGTGGAAAATGAAAAGGACAGCGTTCCAGACATGACCGGACTGCCTAAAGTTTTATCGACGACTGCATATACTATGCCTTTGTATATTGAACTGAATTGTATTTCAAGTTGGAGCAACGTGACGTTTGAATAAAAATGTATACTGTCCACTTCATCCATTGTGGCTCAAATAAAGGTGATTGATGTTGGTTGGTTTCGGTGTCTAGACGTTTGCTACCCTAGAAGCAAACTTGGCCTACAGGAACCATCCTGTCACAAAATATTAAAATTATCAAGTAAAAGGACACGTAACAGCTATAGATGGGAGCCTCAAGCCGGGATTCTGAACAAAATATCTTCCAGTGATGTCTACAATTTTTTTCAAGTCGGTGGACTACATTTTTTGCATACGCAGAATATTTTTTAAGATGGTGGTGTCGGTCGGCTGCAAGCCGGAATTCTAGGACTAACCCTCTTAACAGCACTGAATTTGAATCGTCGTTTCCTGAGGCAGAGGCTGATGCCAGAAGGATTTTTTGCATGAAAAAGCAGATAAGTAAATTTATTGATTCATGCAGTGTGAGGTTTGAAGAATCTCTTTCGACAGAGTTCTTTCTTTTGCATGTCATATGTATTTCTGTATCTACATGTTTTTGTGATAGGCAGGTTGGTTGGCGAGGGAACCATTAGTTCACAACACCAATCCCATGGTCGTGAATTATTGGTTGTTCTTTAGGGTTTGGTGCATAGTTTTCTCAGATAGTGGGGCAGGCATTACAAAGCTGTGTGTTCACTACTACTACTGAGCTTATCATTACTATTTCTGTTAGCTGTTTTACCCTGTTTATTTGTAAATTTGTATTTGTTGTCAGGTTCATTGTATTTTATTTGGTTTATTCTCCATTATTGTTTGTAAATTTGTTCATCTAATTTTGCTATCCCTCAGATATTAAATGTTGTGAAATTGTGCTTGTATTGTCATAAGTGTGGTAGAGCCGAATTTTTTTCATTTTTCTACAATTCATAAATTTCTTCCTTGGTTTTTTTCATTAGTATTTTCTTTGGTTGGCTTTTTCAACTGTTATTCTGTAATCTTGTTAGTATCTCTATTTGTTTTTGCTCCTAAAATAACATCTATAATTTCATGCAGTTGATTGATCTTGAGTGGTGAAATAATTGTTGCTAATGTTGCTCACTTATCAAATATATATATATATATATATATATATATATATATATATATATATATATATATATATATATATATATATATATATATATATATATATATATATATATATTATTTGAATTATTATTGGACAATTTGGAGTCACAATAATAGTGAATTATGGCTACCTTGGATTATTTTGCCAAGCTTGGAAAGGAGTTTGGTATGGAGGATAAGGCTTTAAAAACATATGCATTCACTGAGCATGCAAAAGAAATAAAGAGGTTAGAAGACGTGGCAAGAGAACAGAGGCTCTTAGATAGAGATGATAAAAAGAGAGAAAAAGAATTCGCTGAGAAGAGAAGACAGGAAGAATTAGCTCTTGGGGAAAAAAATTGGCCTATGCTCAAGCAGAATTAAAGGCACAACAAGCTCAAGCAGAAATAAAGGCACAACAAGAACTTGAGGAGAAAAAATTAGCCTATGCTCAAAGAATGGCAGAAATTGAGTTGGAAAATTGAGATTTCAACATAAACAGGCTAATCCAGCAGGTGAGGAGGCTGGAAAAAAAAGACCATGCCTCTACTTTTAAACTAAATTTGCCCAAATTTAATTCTAATATAGACGATATTTCATGCTTCTTAAATAGGTATGAGACATATTGCCAAGAGTTTAAGATTGATAGAGTTACATGGCCTAGCAAGTTAATGAGTTTATTGGTGGGTGAGGCTCTTACTTCAGTCTGCACCATGGATGATCATACTAGAAATGATTATGATGCTGTGAAGGCTTTATTGCTAAAAAAAAGTATCAACTGGAGGAAAATGGTTACATATTGAAACTGAAATCATTGTTGCACGATTCAGCTAAACATTTTGCTAAATTTGTTTCATCAATTAAGCTGTGCTTTTCTAGATGGGTTGATTTGTCAAAAATTGATAAAACTTTTGATGGGCTGGCTGACTTAATTTTAAGAGACAAAGTGCTGTCTTCAGTCAGTGGTGACTTTTGTCCTTTTTGCAGGAGAGAAATCCTGAAACACTGGCTGCTGTAGAAAATCTTGGACGACAATACCAAATTGCACATCCTGGTAGAAATCTTAGCAGGAATAACATAAAGGATTCATTGCCAGTGGCATCTGCTAGAACTATGATGTCCAATCCACCCAGACAAAGATCATATAGCATGGACAGAAATTTTCGATTAAATCGAGATAATAATAATGGATCTTTCAGAGGCAGGTATAATTTTAATAATAGGTCACAACAACATCAAAGAAATGTTCATTCATATGATGATGGATATATACCTCAACAATCATCTTTCAGACCTAACAGAGATTGTAACGGAAGTGGATATAATTTCCAGTCAAACAGAGGCCAAAGGTCATTTTATGGAAACAATGTAAATAACTACAACAACAGAAGTTCTCAACAGAACAATAACTTTCGACGTTCTAGAAATCCTGAACGTTCCAATGCAGTTGTGCATCAAAGTGACAATAATACAGTCCAAAATACCAATGTTGTTTCTCATGCAAATGCATGTAGTGTGGACTTATCCAGTAGTACTAATTGTTCTGAATGTAATTCTTTATTTCAGCTACATGGAGTTCCTAGGCTCCTGTGTGGACATCCTTTGCCAGCCATGTCCTCTTATGATGGGACAGGTTCGCTAGTGTATGATAGGGGCTTTGTAAACAACCAACTTGTTTCTGCAAAATTTCGTAATGAGAGGGCTGCCAGAGCATCACTTGCGCTCTGACCCTACGAATATGACATTCGTGCCATCAAGGGCAGTCAAAACGTTGTTGTGGATGTATTGGTCACGTTGTGTAAAAGACTACATTTTTTACATTGGAAGATCTGGAATATGCAGATGACATTGCACTACTAGCACATTCACATCAACACATCCAGGAAAAAACGGATAGACTTAATATGTTTAGCCAGCA
This sequence comes from Oreohelix idahoensis, assembly GCA_024509875.1. Taxonomy (NCBI): domain Eukaryota; kingdom Metazoa; phylum Mollusca; class Gastropoda; order Stylommatophora; family Oreohelicidae; genus Oreohelix; species Oreohelix idahoensis. Next base: position 142,445 of record JAMPIV010015709.1, on the reverse strand, counting down.
GATGGGCTTGAACATCAATTTAAAGAAGTCAGAGGTCATGACGCTCAATGTGAGCAACCATGAGCCCATATCAGTAAGGAATCAGCAACTGGTACAGACAGACACCTTCACATACCTAGGATGCATAGTAACACCAGACGGCGGGGCAGGCAAAGACATCAACATTTGAATGAACAAGACAAGAACAGCCTTTTTTAGCATAAACAACATCTGGAAGTCCTCTCAATACAGCACAAGCACAAAATTAAGATTGTATCAGAGCTGTGTGCTTTCTGTGCTTCTCTATGGTGCCGAATGCTGGAGAGTTACAGAGAAGGAAATGTCGAAATTGTCCTCTTTTCACACAACATGCCTAAGAAAAATTCACCGAATCTTTTGGCCGAATACCATCACCAACCAAGATCTGCTTACTCGGAGCAAGCAAGAGGACATGCACACCATCATAGCTGGCAGACGCTGGAGCTGGGTTGGCTATGTCCTCAGAAGAGACCCCGATGCCATCACAAGAACAGCTATGCTTTGGACCCCTGAAGGAAAACGAAAGAGAGGCCGACCAAAAACAACCTGGCGGAGGACTGTGGAGGCTGAGATGCAAAGAATGAACCAGAGTTGGGGCACTGTACGAAGGATGGCCGCCGACCGAGCGAAGTGGAATCAATTTGTTGTTGCCCTACAAGACGCCACTAGGCGTGATGGCCACTGACTGCTTTGACGGTCGGCGGCTAAGGATCAAAGAAGAAGAAGTAAAAGACTCACTGTCAACTAACAACACGGCAAATGCAGGTACCTTGTGAGGTTACAGCAAACCTATTAACTGACTTCTTCACGTGTTAACCATCGAATATTGCACTATCTATGAACATATGTTGCTGTCAATGCTGATGCTGACAGGAATTTCCTGATTTATTACTGCTGCGCAAAGATAAAATATACAAAATCTCTGTGTTGAATGCCAAGTCTGAACACTATAGTAACTTTTTCTTCGGAAATTGAAGGAAATCGCTCAATGACTCTTTTGACAGTACTTACGGGTATTGATCGGTTCACTCGACACCTGATGATGATGAATGCTGATATCGCCAATTTTAAGTTGTACCTCATTTTACTCAGCGCATTACATGAATGTCTTGGACATGATTAACAGTTGTCATACTCGGTTTATGTGCAAAAACACTCACATTCATTGATATTCTAAGAATAACGTGACATTTGGATATTTTAAATGCAAAATCTTGATTTATTCTATTATTGGAACTGCGTCTAAAGATTAAGGGAATTAACCCAAGGATGCTTCGCATGGTCAAAGGGACATAAATATAATAATCATATCGTGCCCTTTGTAATTGCTATCCGTTTGGACATTGAACATTCGTACTTACAGTGAACTTATAAAGGAACATACTATAATATAGCAGAGAATTATGGGCATGAACTTTGTGCTTGATTAGAAATATTTTCGCTGGACTTTAGTTCTTTATTATTTCACTAGTGTGTATAATACTATTACCCTACTAATTTTAACTACAGTGCTTTAGTTGGCTGATAATTAATTTTAATTCGCGGGATAAGATTCGTTCTTTGATACAAGGCATTAATACACTCACACTAATTATTGAGTGAACATTTTGAGAGTTTTCAATACTATTGTCAATTCGTACCATACATCAGCGTATTCTTACCTGATTGGTCACACACTTCATTAGGTGCAAGATAACATTTTTTTTTTAATTGGCAGCACAATACATTTTTTCTGACAAGTACTTAAGATGTACACATGACTTTAATCTTTTAGCATACGATGTTGCATTCATTCACTTTGCTAATATGATTGTCTGCCTCATTTCATCTATTTACGCTGTTATATATTTGTTTATTCTTTAATCCTTTGCATTATTGCTGTTGATCAATAAGTTAATTAATTGACAACTGATACTGGACCTGACTGATAGGTGTTATTGGACGATGTGAGGTATGTGAGTGCATGTATTGCTACCATCATTTTTTAATATGTTGGGTACTATTAGTTATGGAGACCTCACATTGCTGTTAAAAAGAAATTTATTCGTAGTAGACACTGGCTTTGGTTTTAACCATGGACCGCACTTTTAGTGTTAAATTGCCTACCCTATGGCAGAAATCTGGGTGCTATGCTAGTTCTTACTTACAGTGAAATTTGATGCTACCATTTTTCACTCTGGTGATGTTATACTCACACCACGGAAATAATGAAAACTTTGTTCCCAATATTTTTGCGGGGGGGGGGGGGGGAAGGGGGGGTAATGTTATGATTAAAATTCATAACGATTGTGTCGGTATAATTAGGTAGCTCGACAGGGCTCCTTGTTTGTTTATTTTACACGAAATCATTTATTAATACAGGAAGTGACGTGAAACTAAAACTGCAGAAGTGACGAGATTGTCTGCAAGCCTTCTACCATTGTGTGTCATGGCGAGTGGACGCATGTGTTTGAGCTCCTGAAAATATATATATCTTGTACATCCCTATGTTGTTCCATCACTAATACATCAAGATCTTCTGTGAGGTGTATCTAGTTATCTTCATTTAAAGGGAGTATGGATTCTCAATGTCGAGTGTGAAAATATGATTAATAAAATGTGGAAAATGAAAAGGACAGCGTTCCAGACATGAACGGACTGCCTAAAGTTTTATCGACGACTGCATATACTATGCCATTTGTATATTGAACTGAATTGTATTTCAAGTTGAAGCAACGTGACGTTTGAATAAAAATGTATACTGTCCACTTCGTCCATTGTGGCTCAAATAAGGGTGATTGATGTTGGCTGTTTTCGGTGTCTAGACGTTTGCTACCCTAGAAGCGAACTTGGCCTACAGGAACCATCCTGTCACTAAATATTAACATTATCAAGTAAAAAGACACGTAAAAATACACACACACACACACATATATATATATATATATATATATATATATATATATATATATATATATATATATATATATATACATATATATATATATATATATATATATATATATATGTGTATATATATATATATATATATATATATATATATATATATATATATATATATATATATATATATATATATATATATATATATATATATATATGTGTGATGGGGCCGAAAAGGAGACGCCCGCCCCCTACCTGTTTCTAGGCAGATTATTTTCGATGTGCGCGAAGCATTCTGGGTTGTGAAAAGTCTGAAGTAGAAGATATGTAATGAGGCCACAATAAAGCCTTAAAAATAGAGTTGTGGTGTAGAATTGTGTTTTTGCTCTAGAAATAGTGTATATTTCTGTGTTTTCGCTATTCCTAAAGCGATAATCGCGTGTGATATTTAAGTAGCCAGATTGATACGCGTGGCGCGCGGTGAATTGAGTGATTAGCCTAGTGCCTATAAAAAGAGATAGCGAACTACCAGCGGCCCTTTTTTAAGTATCAGTCCAGACAAGAGGGAACGAAACGAGGCGCCCTGTGTACCCACACAGAAGAACACAAAGACATGACACGTGAGTTAATTTAAATTAGCGTTAGTTTTATATAATTCTGAAATTATATTCAGCACGAGTCTGTTTTAATGTTTAGTGATATAGATAGATGTGTTTCCAAAGGAAATGTCTGTTTAGGACATTATAATTTAGTCTTGAAATGATAGATGAGTGAAAATAATGTTTGATAGGTTTTATTAGGCACGCAAAGCCCAAATCACAGATGTGAGAGTTTAAGAGCAATTATGTCAGTCATCAGACCGGGCAAGAAAGGCAAATTTAGTAGGTAGCTATTTCATACTTACATGAAACTGGACAGAGAAGCGATTTTTTACTTTAATTTAGATGATATTGACTGTTATCAGGATGGCAACCACGTGGTCATGAAAAGCGGCGCGAGGGGTCTGCGGTAACACTCTTAGTTATCACTTAATGTTACGCAGTTTTAGATCGCGTGAATTGACACGTAGGTGGGAAGCAGATTAAGATAATTTTCCCCAGTAAAGGAAAGAAAGAGATAGTTTTCGTGTTAATGCCAGTTTTGTTAAAGTCAAGAGTAATTATTTTATTTCTTTAATGTAAAAGTAATTGAGTGTATTTCACGATAGCCTACTTATGATAATTCTACTGTATATATTTAATGGGTTACTGTGAGGTGAGAATATGTATTTAGATTTCTGGAGAGCGCGAGGCCACTCCTTTGTTGAGACGTGTGTTTCTCTGGTTGCTCCCGGCGGAGCATGGACACACCAATGTGGCTGGTGTCTATCACAAGCTGACAAGAAGCATTTTTATGCTATCGCAGTGGTTGTTTCGGTAACGATGTGTTTCATGGGATGAGATTCCCAGTCGCACCAGTGGTCATATACGACACGCTTGTTGCCAGGCGCACCAGTCGTCCATACGACATGCTTCAGAATGCAGTAACGAATACTGATGTGGATCGGTTACGAGATAGTAGCTTATTCTCATTACTGAGAGTATTTGTTGTACATATAGTTGAATATTATTTTATGTCCATTTTATGATTATTTAATTATGGTTATGTGAGGAATGGTTGTGAGAGCACGTGGGCTCACTTCAAGATATATATTTCTCTTCTCCGCTCCTGAGGGAGCATGGGGCCAACAGTGTGGTTTGCCTTCATATTAAGCATTCAGATGCTCGGGCAGTAGTGGCTTCGGTAGCAATCTGTGTTACATGGTGAGGTTGCCAGCCTCATGCACAACACCATACTAGTCGCATTGGACGACATGCATGAGTGTGTGTGTGTGTGATAGTTGAGTGTGTCAGGTGGTGGCGTAGGACAGTTTGACAGGTGAGAGCGTGGTGTTTCTCATTCAGTATTATATTATGATTTTAACTATTCTGTGCTTTGTTTGCTTCTTCAGATTAGCATCGGGCACTGTTGGGTGTTTTGTTTTGTTTAGTGGTGTTTTTTTATGTTCGCTAGTTTATTTGTTTAATGTTTGCTTTGTCACTGAATGGGTTGTAAAAATAAATATAGCCCCTGCCTCTAGAATCAAGAGTTTTATTGTTGTTCGGGTCGGTGCGAGTGTGACAAGAGAGTGATCACACATCACATAATAATCATCATCATCATCTCGCCCACCCCACCACAATTGGCGTCGTCGGTAGGATGGAAATCCCAAACATACAGAACATACTAAGATGGGACCCTCCAAGGGATCAGGGGATGACGCAGAAGTCAGACTCTATAAAAGTATGGGTAGCTGGGAGAAAGCAAACCCACATACCTGCTCGATCGATCAGGGCCATAACAGTCAAATGCAGGAGAGGAGGCCAGTCAGAAAGTACTTTTCTCTTTGAGCCAAACAGAGACTTAGAACACAGAGGGCTGATTATGAGTCATACATTAACTGTTCTTAGAAGTGGGTCCTGTGATATTCAGGCCATAAATTTGGGAGATGAGGACTTGTTTTTAGCTCCCGGGACACAAGTAGGAATACTGACAGAAGCTGGGGTGGACTATAGCACATATTTCAGAGTTGTAGGAGCTCAAGAGGTAGAAATGTCAGCAAGTCCACCATACACGAATCCAGAGCAAGAGATGTGCCCAATTGACCTGACAGGGTTTGAGGGCAGTGAGACTGAGGAGCAGGAAGTAAGAGCATTGTTGAGACGCTATGCCGATCTTTTTGCCACAGATGAGACAGATGTAGGGTACACGGACAGGGTAAAGCACACCATCCCATTAACAGATGACACTCCAGTTAAGCAGCCTTACAGGAGAATACCTCCTGCTTTCTATAAAGAGGTACAGGATCACCTACAAGGATTGCTTGACAAACAAATAATCAAGGAGAGTTGCAGTCCTTGGGCCTCCCCAATAGTTTTGGTCCGGAAGAAAGATGGTCGGCTTAGACTCTGCGTAGACTTCAGGGCACTCAACAACAAGACGAAGAGGGATGCATACCCTCTACCCCGAGTAGATGAGTACCTGGATGCGTTAGGAGGAGCAAAGATATTCTCATAGCTTGATCTGGCAAGTGGTTACTATCAAGTAGCAATGGATGAGAAAGACCAAGAGAAAACCGCCTTCACTACCCCTTTTGGACTTTATGAATACACCAGGATGCCTATGGGCTTAGCCAACTCGGCCAGCACCTTTCAACGATTAATGCAGAGCAGTATGCATGATTTAGTGTTCCAGCTGATACTAGTATACCTTGATGACATTTTGGTGTACTCTGCTGACTTCACTAACCATTTGAGCCGACTGGAGAAAGTATTCTCTAAGCTACGCCAGCTAGGGCTGAAGTTGAATGGGGGAAAGTGTAAGCTGTTTAGGACGACAATTGAATTCTTGGGGCATACTATATCAGCAGATGGGATAGGAGCTATGGAAGACAAGGTGAAGGCTGTTCAAGAGGCCCCTGTACCACGTTCCCAGACTGAGTTACGGTCATTCCTGGGATTGGCCAGTTACTACCGCAGATTTGTGCCGGGCTTTGCAAAGATAGCCAAACCGCTACATGATTTAGTAGCTGCGCTCAATCAAGGCATGCAGACTAAAAGACGAAGTAAGTCACCCATAGGAGAGTTGTGGACAGAAGAGTGTGCTGTAGCCTTTGAGACACTGAAAAAGGCACTAACTCCACACCACTACTAGGGTTCCCTAACTTCTCGCTACCATTTATCCTGGAGGTAGATGCATCATTTGAAGGATTGGGAGCAATTCTCTCGCAAGTACAAGATGGAACAAAGAAAGTCTTGGCATATGCAAGTCGCACACTTCGACCCTCTGAAAGAAACTAAAAAAGCAGTATGAGACTGGAACTGCTAGGTCTTAAGTGGGCCATGACTGAGAAGTTCAGAGGTTACCTGCTAGGATCACAAGTAGAGGTATTTACAGACAATATGGGTCTGGCCTTCTGGGAGAAAGCTAAACTGGGAGATATAGAGCAGAGATGGATGGCCCAGATGGCGATGTTTAACTACACAATCCGACATCGGGCAGCAAGAGCCAATGGAAATGCAGATTATTTGTCCCGTTTTCCTATTGAAACCGCAGGCGAGGAACTGGAGGATGACGCAGATGTTGCAATAAGTGGCATAACAGCTGAGGTTATCGGAGAGTTTACCCAGATACCATATGAGATAGGGTTGATGACAGCAACAAGCCAGAAAGATATCAGTGAAAGGGTACCGGCCGAATCAACCACAGCACCAGCAACCACTCAAGCATTTCCCACCTATTCGCGTGAGGAATTGATAAATCTCCAGGGAGCGGATGATGTGGTAGCGATGGTTAGGAAGATGGTAAAGGATGGCACCAGACCTGCAGGAAAAGATGCTCGAAAGATCCCCTTGGCTGCAAGGAAACTACTTAATCAGAGTAACCGGCTCGAAGTGACAGATGGGTTGTTATACCGGACAGTGAAGGGATCAGATGGATCCAGCATAAAACAACTGGTGATACCTGAGTCCATGAAACTACGGATACTAGACTCTGCTCACAGGGTGGGCCATCAGGGAAGAGAGCGCATGCTGCAGTTGCTGAGAAGTAGGTGCTTCTGGGTAGGCATCACAGCTGATGTTGACGTCTTTTGTCGCAGATGCAACCGATGTAACGTCGCCAAGGCACCTCAACTGAAGTTTCATGGGCCATCGGGAAACTTGATTGCCTCCAGACCGCTTGAAGTGGTAGCAATGGATTTCACACTGCTAGAGCGGGATTCCAAAGGGTTTGAGAATGTATTAGTGCTGACAGATGTGTTCAGCAAGTACACCATTGCTATACCAACGAGAGACCAAAGAGCAACAACAGTCACCAAGGCCCTGGTGGAAAAGTGGTTCCAGTATCTCGGAGCTCCTCAGAGGATACACTCTGATCAAGGCCGGAACTTCGAGTCAGCGATAGTCGCAGAGCTGTGCAAGGTATATGGAGTCCACAAGAGCCGCACTACAGCTTACAATCCTAAAGGCAACGGGCAGTGCGAGCGCTTCAACAAGATGTTGCATGATTTGCTGAGACCCATGACAGCCGACCAGAAGCGAAGGTGGTCTGAGCATCTAGCGGAGGTGGTTATGGTCTACAACTCTACCCCCCACTCTTCGACAGGGTACTCACCATACTACCTCCTCTTCGGCAGAGAATCGAGGCTTCCTCTAGACTTCATGATAGGCACGCGCCCAGATGAAGAGCCGGAGACAACTGATGAGTGGCTGCAAGGTCACCTAGAGAGGTTGCACACAGCCCACCAAAAAGCAGCAGAGAGAATGCAGAAAATGGCCGCTGACAGGAGGGAGAGAAGTAATCAGCTTCCAGGCCCCACACCATTGCGAGTGGGTGAAAGAGTGCGGAAAAGAGTGCACTACACTGACAGGGCCAAAATACAAGACGTGTGGTCCAACGACGAATTCATTGTATCGTCAATTCCAGAAGCAAGCGGTGGTCCTTATGTGATAAGGCCAGCAGGCAACGAAGATCTGAAGATGAGGGTTGCGGCGCACGAACTGAGACGAAGTGAGGACAAAGATGATTCTCCGAATCTGGTAGATGCTACACTAGGCCTACCTGAGGCACCAGCTTCGCCAGATGAGACAGATCCTGGGGAGGACGTGCATGGTCTAATGCCCGAACCAGGCTGGTATGCCCTGCAGCCGATAGAGGGTCCTGCCCCGAGACGATCCGAGAGGTTACAACTGAAGCGCCAGAGGGAGTGATGTTGTCGGGACGACAACAAAATCAGGAGGGAGATATGTGATGGGGCCAAAAAGGAGACGCCCGCCCCCTACCTGTTTCTAGGCAGATTATTTTCGATGTGCGCGAAGCATTCTGGGTTGTGAAAAGTCTGAAGTAGAAGATATGTAATGAGGCCACAATAAAGCCTTAAAAATAGAGTTGTGGTGTAGAATTGTGTTTTTGCTCTAGAAATAGTGTATATTTCTGTGTTTTCGCTATTCCTAAAGCGATAATCGCGTGTGATATTTAAGTAGCCAGATTGATACGCGTGGCGCGCGGTGCGGTGAATTGAGTGATTAGCCTAGTGCCTATAAAAAGAGATAGCGAACTACCAGCGGCCCTTTTTTAAGTATCAGTCCAGACAAGAGGGAACGAAACGAGGCGCCCTGTGTACCCACACAGAAGAACACAAAGACATGACACGTGAGTTAATTTAAATTAGCGTTAGTTTTATATAATTCTGAAATTATATTCAGCACGAGTCTGTTTTAATGTTTAGTGATATAGATAGATGTGTTTCCAAAGGAAATGTCTTTTTAGGACATTATAATTTAGTCTTGAAATGATAGATGAGTGAAAATAATGTTTGATAGGTTTTATTAGGCACGCAAAGCCCAAATCACAGATGTGAGAGTTTAAGAGCAATTATGTCAGTCATCAGACCGGGCAAGAAAGGCAAATTTAGTAGGTAGCTATTTCATACTTACATGAAACTGGACAGAGAAGCGATTTTTTACTTTAATTTAGATGATATTGACTGTTATCAGGATGGCAACCACGTGGTCATGAAAAGCGGCGCGAGGGGTCTGCGGTAACACTCTTAGTTATCACTTAATGTTACGCAGTTTTAGATCGCGTGAATTGACACGTGGGTGGGAAGCAGATTAAGATAATTTTCCCCAGTAAAGGAAAGAAAGAGATAGTTTTCGTGTTAATGCCAGTTTTGTTAAAGTCAAGAGTAATTATTTTATTTCTTTAATGTAAAAGTAATTGAGTGTATTTCACGATAGCCTACTTATGATAATTCTACTGTATATATTTAATGGGTTACTGTGAGGTGAGAATATGTATTTAGATTTCTGGAGAGCGCGAGGCCACTCCTTTGTTGAGACGTGTGTTTCTCTGGTTGCTCCCGGCGGAGCATGGACACACCAATGTGGCTGGTGTCTATCACAAGCTGACAAGAAGCATTTTTATGCTATCGCAGTGGTTGTTTCGGTAACGATGTGTTTCATGGGATGAGATTCCCAGTCGCACCAGTGGTCATATACGACACGCTTGTTGCCAGGCGCACCAGTCGTCCATACGTCATGCTTCAGAATGCAGTAACGAATACTGATGTGGATCGGTTACGAGGTAGTAGCTTATTCTCATTACTGAGAGTATTTGTTGTACATATAGTTGAATATTATTTTATGTCCATTTTATGATTATTTAATTATGGTTATGTGAGGAATGGTTGTGAGAGCACGTGGGCTCACTTCAAGATATATATTTCTCTTCTCCGCTCCTGAGGGAGCATGGGGCCAACAGTGTGGTTTGCCTTCATATTAAGCATTCAGATGCTCGGGCAGTAGTGGCTTCGGTAGCAATCTGTGTTACATGGTGAGGTTGCCAGCCTCATGCACAACACCATACTAGTCGCATTGGACGACATGCATGAGTGTGTGTGATAGTTGAGTGTGTCAGGTGGTGGCGTAGGACAGTTTGACAGGTGAGAGCATGGTGTTTCTCATTCAGTATTATATTATGATTTTAACTATTCTGTGCTTTGTTTGCTTCTTCAGATTAGCATCGGGCACTGTTGGGTGTTTTGTTTTGTTTGGTGGTGTTTTTTTATGTTCGCTAGTTTATTTGTTTAATGTTTGCTTTGTCACTGAATGGGTTATAAAAATAAATATAGCCCCTGCCACTAGAATCAAGAGTTTTATTGTTGTTCGGGTCGGTGCGAGTGTGACAAGAGAGTGATCAAACATCACATAATAATCATCATCATCATCTCGCCCACCCCACAACATATATATACATTATATATGTATATATGTATATATATATATATATATATATATATATATATATATATATATATATATATATATATATATATATATATATATATATATATATATATATATATGGGAGCCGCGCTAGTGTAATGGCTACGGCGTTGTACTGGCGACCAGGTGTTTATGGTTCAAACCCGGGCGTCGGCGTTTGAAGAAATGTTTACGGCCGGAAATTTGACTGAATAACCTGAACGGCTCCTGTGATAAACCCTCTGTGGATGGGAAGGAGCGAAGCTCCTGACCGGGTTGGAAGGAAAGTCCTCAGGTTCCCCAGCCTCGCAATGACATGTCATTGGGCCGAAGGGCTGAAAGCCCAAGTGCCGCTGGTTAAAATATATATATATATATATATATATATATATATATATATATATATATATATATATATATATATATATATATATATATATATATATATATATATTTACTGAAGCACATTAAAAACTCACCACCTGTATAATCCAGGAACACAGTGTGAAATGTAAATATAAGTGTTTACAAGTTTACATATTTGGAATCTTTATTCATTTTCCTATGAATCCATGCTGGTCATTAATTTGTACATTTGATTGTTATGAAATTCATTGCATTCTATGCAGGCAAGGGAGAAAACCAAAAATGCAACCAATTAAAAAAAATTCATTCACTCTTTCCTCAGTATCTGGTATGTCCACCGTGTGCTTGCAAAAAAGCTTGGCAGCGGCTCCGCATGGAACGCTCAAGTCTCTGAAGGAAATTCCAGGGAATCAAGTCCCATTCACGTGTTAGAGCAGCTTCAAGCTGTTGCAGACTAGCTGGAGAACCTTGCCTGTAGACTCTGCGTCAAAGCTCATCCCACTGATGTTCTATAGGGGACATGTTTGGTGATAGGGCAGGCCAATCAAACGTCACAATGTTCTGCTACTGTAGATATTGCTGCGTAATGCATGCGGTGTGCGCACGTGCGTTATCCTGCTGGAGAAGCTGCAAGTCTGGATAATTTGTGAACGCAGGAGCAACCAATGCATCGAGAATCTCATCTCGATATGTCACAGCATTAACATTTCCACGGAAGACGTGAAGAGGCAATCGATAGTGAAAACTGAATCCTCCCCAAATGTGAATACTGCCACCTCCAAATCGGTTGTGCTGACGAACACAGCAATCTGCAAAGCGCTCTCCACACCGTCGCCAAATCCGCATACGTCCATCAGCAAAGGATATGTTGAATCTGCTCTCGTCTGTGAATAGGACAGCATTCCACTGCAGTCTAGTCCATCTGACATGTTGCTCTGCCCATTGCAGGCGCTGCTGACGATGTCTGTGAGTCAAGTTTGGCCCAACATAAGTTCGTCTTGCAGTAAGGCCTGTATCTCTGAGTCGTCGTATGACTGTCATTCGAGAGACTTGCCCACGTCTACCCACTATTGCTCTTGCTGTATGGCTTGCCGGGAGAGAACGATTCCTTAAGTGACTCAGCACAATATGACGATCTTGCGCATGGGTAGTAACTCGTGGTTGGCCATTCCGAAGTCTATCCCGGGCACTGCCAGTCGTTCCGTAACGTTCATTGAGACGTACAATAGTGCTGTTGTGGCAATTCATCCTTCTGGCAATGGCCCGCAAGCTCATTCCGGTCTCCAACATACCAATGGCTCGTTGGCGGTCGTATTCAGATAGTCGTGGCATTTCAAGCACATGTACTGGGTGTTTTGTCTCAACGGCCTTTTTATACCGAGTATACTGACACAATGCGTACACATTTTCAGGGTCATAGCTGTTGGGAATCGTGTTGCACGTGTAACTTTCATTGTTTTCATGTAGTCTGTACACAAACCCGTGGGTTGAATCATGCACTTTCCATTCCAGCAGCCATTCGCTCTTTACCTCATGACAAACACGGGGAAAATCCATTCCCACCCTTTTTTCCCCCAGCTTCTCGGCATCAGTATATATAATAGTGGTGCGTTTTTAATGTGCTTCAGTATATATATATATATATATATATATATATATATATATATATATATATATATATATATATATATATATATGTATCTATGTATGTGTGTATGTATGTATGTATGTATGTATGTATGTATGTATGTATGTATGTATGTATGTATGTATGTATGTATGTATGTATGTATGTATGTATGTATATATATATATATATATATATATATATATACACAAACACATATACAGCAATCCCCCCTTTTAGCACTGTTAATTCGTTCCTGAAAACTCGTGCGCTAAACGAAAATTTATTTCCCATATGAATTAATAGAAATAAAATTATTTCGTTCCCGAGGCCCGGAAAGCTGTAACAAAATTAAGTAAAAAGTGGTTAAAACATAAAACTAAATAGTTAACAATATAACTACATATAGTTATCAGACATATTGAACACAAACGAAAAAATTATGTATATACTGTACATAAAAAAAAATTATATATATATATATATATATATATATATATATATATATATATATATATATATATATATATATATATATATATATATATATATATATATATATATATATATATATATATATATATATATATATACAAGAAAACTCAATATATATTGCCACCGAGTGCCTCCTTGATGGGTCCAAACACATGATAATCACTCGGTGCGAGGTCCGGTGAATATGCAGGACGTGGAAGACACTCCAAACGCAGATTCGTGATTTTCGTTACTGTCGCACGAGCTGTGTGCGGCCGCGCGTCATCATGCTGTAACAACACAACAGAACTGAGCAAGCCGCGACGTTTTGACCTAATTACAGGTTTCAAGTGATTCTGATGCAGATCACAGTATGATTCGCTGTTGATAGTGAGTCCACTGGGCATGTAATGTTCTAGGATTGTGCCATTAAGTTCCCAGAAGAGCGTGCGCATCAGTTTGCCGGCCAACAGCGTTGTAAGGAACTTCTTTGCTTTTGGCGATGATGAATGTCGCCACTCTATGCTGGTTCGCTTAGTCTCTGGCTGGAAGTAGTGGACCGAGCATTTGTCACCGGTGACTATACGGTGTAGAAAGCCATCTCCTTCAGCTTCATAACGTCGTAACAGTGTTTCACAAACATCCACACGATGTTCTTTCAGTTCGGGGGTGAGTTGTTGTGGTACCCACCTAGCGGAGACTTTGACGTACTGCAGCACGTCGTGAATGATTTGGTGCGCCGAGCCATGACTGATCTTTAATTCTCCAGCCACCTCTTTGATTGTTACCCACCGGTTTTCCCGTATCACTCGTTCCCCTGCAGCGATAGCGTCAGGCATAGTCGCAGTGTGAGGCCGGTCGGAGCGAGCTGCATCAGTCACAGTTGACACCCCACTTTTAAACTTCCTGTGCCACTCATAAACCTGCTGAAGCGACCCACAAGTGCCCCCATACTGCCTCTTCTTCCTCCGATGAATGTCTGCTGGTTTCCCACCCTCACTAAAACGGATAACTTCACGCTGCTCTTCTCTCGTGCATGCTTCCAAGGGGGCGGCCATCTTGGCTATGGTTTGCTGACGTCATACGTCCCATCAGGACGACGGGCCTGCGCGCACTGGAACCTCAAGCGGGAGATCATAACATATCTGTAGTACAACCGTCTACTACGTGATTTTGACTTTTTATTGCCATATTAAGGTTATTTTTTGACTCCCCCTCATATACTTGTATATATATATATATATATATATATATATATATATATATATATATATATATATATATATATATATATATATATATATATATATATATATATATATATATATATATATATATATATATATATATATATATATATATATACATATATATATATATGACTTTAATCGCCTCTACTTCCGTAGCTTATGGCTACAGTTGTTATGGCATAGCTGTCATCATCATCAGACGACTGGTTAGCAGAAGGTATTGTAGATGTTGATTTGGTTTTTTTCTGGCTCCAGATGTAGAAGGCATTGCTGTTTGGTCAATGGGGGCAAAAGATATTCAGGGACTTTCAACAACAACAAACAAACAAACAAAAATGAAGCTTTGCCACCTTCTTTTTCTATTAAAGAAACACTTTGCAGCAATTAAGTGTTCGTTCTATGTCACGGATAACCATAGAACTGCATTCTATTTTGGGGTCATTCTTCATTATCCTAGAAATGACAATGTTCCATGGCCATTCCATCACCATGAATGAACTTATATGTGAAAGTTATAATCCTGCCTCCCATGGAGTTTAGCGCTCAGCATAAGATCGAATTTTTAAAGGTTATAACAGACATATGGTATAAAATAAAAACTGCGTTACATCGAAAAAGCGCTAATCGAATAGCGTAATACTGGGGGACAGCTGTATATGATAATTTCGCCGCGAAAAGAAAGCGCCCTTGCCGCTTAACCGATCCAAAATAGCTAAGAACCTCTTCAAATTTTGAAGGAAAAAAAACATCATCATTTACCTTACTGCTCCTTTTAGAGCAGAGGTCTTTAATAAATAAACGTCACGTGTGCTTGTTCTGTGCCATTCTTTCAAGATATTTCCATATTTTCTTTATACATTATAAATATGTCTCCAGTTGCCTTGGCCATGTGTTGTCTAGTGTCCCTGTAGTGCTATTAGCTGAACTTATCAATGCATATTAGTTCATTCATGACCAATCAGCTCACCAAGAAGAACTGGCTTTCTATAAATATATGACTATATATGACTATATATGACTATATATGACTATATATGACTAGTTTTCATATCCTGTGCCATCCGCTATGGGTCTTCCAGTGTCTTCTTGATCCCTTTCATTTATGTCTCCAGTACTCTCCTATAACATAGGCCTTCAACAACAAAAAACAGCCAAGTCCTCCTGTCACGTGCTGCTTTTTCTTGGATCCTTAGCCCATGACTGACAAAGCAATGTGTGGCCATCACGCCTGGTGGCGTCTTGTAGGGCAGCGAAA
Organism: Oreohelix idahoensis; assembly: GCA_024509875.1. Classification (NCBI taxonomy): domain Eukaryota; kingdom Metazoa; phylum Mollusca; class Gastropoda; order Stylommatophora; family Oreohelicidae; genus Oreohelix; species Oreohelix idahoensis. The sequence continues at coordinate 126,728 of JAMPIV010015709.1, read as the reverse complement.
AAACTGTCCCCATTTTGCTCATTCGACGGCCACAATTCTTGCAGTGCCCCAACTCTGGTTCATGCTTTGCATCGCAGCCTCCACTGTTCTCTGACAGGTTGTTTTGGGTCGGTCTCTCTTCCGCATTCTTTGTTGCGTCCTTAACATAAGAGTTCTGGTGATGATGTCAGGGTCCCTCCTGAGGACATGACCAACCCAGTTCCAGCGTCTGTCTGCAATGATGGTGTGCATGCCTTTTTGACTGCACCGTGTAAGCAGTTCCTGGTTAATGATGGTCTTCGGTAAAAAAAAATTCAAATAATTTTCCTTAGGTAGGTTGTATGGAAAGAGGACAATTTGGACACTTTATTTTCTGTTACTCTTCAGCATTCCGCATCGTATAGACAGTACGCAACTCTCGTATACTCTTAATTTTGTGTTTTTGCTATACTGCCACTTGCTCTCAGCTCGAAAGTTCTCCATGTCTTCGACATAATTTTATCTCTGTATTCAGTTCTTTTCTCCGGGTCTGTGTATGTTTGTTTGCCTACCTTCGATTATCTTAACCATGGTATCCAAGAACCAAGGTCTGCCAGGTAATGCTATGAAAACGTTTCTTCAGTGTGTGTCCTATCCATCTCTAGCGTCTTCTCATCTCTTGTTCTACTTGTACATATCTGGCTCTTGTCATCAGTTCCACACTGGTGAACTTGTACCATTTCCGTGCCTCTGTTCTACGGAAGTATCAATTTGAAGACTCCATTAGAAAAACCTGACATGTCACAATAAAATGAAATGCGAGAGAAGAGAATTTTAAAATTTGAAATGCTTCGACACAAATAAGGATGGCCTGTTTTTATGCTTCTTGTTGAAGAATGCATTTTAAAGCATAATTTTCATTTCTACACGTCCTTTGACATAAGCTTAATGTGCTAATGGCACTAACTTAGTTTTGATAAAAATGTGACAAGTCAGGGTTTTATTTTTCAATGGAGTCTTCAGTTATAAACGTAGCTTCTTGGTTGTTTTTTGTTCTCTATGTTTCAAAGCCATACAACATGGCTGTAGTCCCTAAGGCAGTCGACGTTATTCTGGCAACTCCTGCGACGTGGCTGGTACCAAACTTTTTCGGCTACTGCCGTTCCTTTGGATCTACCGGCTGCGTGGGGAACATGCTGCATGGGCAACAGCTTGATCTCCACATAACTGTGCCCAAGCTCGCGCCCTGAAGAGGACACTCCAGCTACACCCTATAGGTGTCGGCACAACACGGGAAGTAGCTGTTACCAGTTATAAGCATTTTTCCCAAATGGACGAAAGATATCTTCTTCGGACAACTAGCAGATAGCAAAGTAACATTTGGACGACCGCAGCTGAGATTCAAAGATGTGTGCAAGAGAGACATGAGGGCACTGGACATAAATCCAGCAACCTGGGAGGATGAAGCTGCCGATCGCACCAAGTGGCGATGCTATCTACGGCACCACTTTAGATTGGGCGAAAAGAAGCTCACACAACAAGCAGAAAAGAGAACAGACCGTCGAAAGGAAAACCAGGAAATTAAGCAGCTGTGGGCTGTCACCTCAGAGGCGCATTCCCATAATCAATTATGACTGAAGGTGCTATTATTATTATTATAACAGGGCTGTGTTGACATTTGAATTGACGATTATTATTTTCGTGCTGGACATATCTTTTGATTTCAATAAAGTTCTCAATGCAATAAAAACCTCCTGTTATCTTGTGTATCCTTATTTGAAAATATTCGGAGTGTATTAGTTGATACCCTGTGCTTCACCGGGAACTAAAAGCTGATCATGATGATGATGTTACCTGGGTTTGTGGCTATCTTTGACATCAAGTGAGTGTCCTAGCTAGAAATGGAAGAAAATTTTTTTGCAGCTAAAAGTAAAAAAATGCAGTCTCAACCACAAATATAAAGCAGTGATTCAAACTTTGGCTTACGACTTAGTCTCAACCACAAATATTAAAGCAGTGATTCAAACTTTGGCTTACGACTTAGTCTCAACCACAAATATTAAAGCAGTGATTCAAACTTTGGCTTACGACTTAGTCTCAACCACAAATATAAAAGCAGTGATTCAAACTTTGGCTTACGACTTAGTCTCACCATCATCATTCTTCACCTCCCCAAGGAGCATAGCCTTTCAGCAAACGTCTGCCAAAACTTCCTGTCCTGTGCCATCAGCTTAAGGTCTTTCCGTATCTTTTTCTCCCCCTTCATGTCTTTCTCCCGTTGCCTTCTCCGTGTGCTAGTTGACCTGTTCATGTCGTTTGCTGAAGTTTTCATTTTTTAAAACAATTTTTCTATAGGATTGGGTAACCGGCTCCGTGCCCAATCCTCCTTAGTCGCTGTTTTCGACACGTATGGCAGGTAACAGTGTTACTATTCTTTGCCACCCTTTCGGGCTTTAGTAAACCGGTCTCACTATGGAGATATGTAAATTGAGCGGACCCCTTGTACTCATCCCTCGGTTTCCTACAGGGTCACTTGTACACAGGCTGGGAATCACTGTCTTTGCTAGTAAATATGTTCCTTTATAACGTTCGTTGTAAATAAAGAATAGTTCTACTTCCAGTATGGCGTGGGTGTATGAGAGGAAATAAATAAATAAATATGTAAAAAACAAGTAAATTACTTAGTTTCTTTCACTCACTTTATTATCTTTCAGCTTAACAAAGAGCATAGATCTTTAACAAATGCATGCCGTGTCCCCCTATACCGTGCCATTCGCTCAAGATCTTTCAGTATTGTCTTGATCGCTTTCATTTCTGTCTCCAGCTCTCTTCTCCTTGCATGTTTTAGTCTCTCTCTCTACCCCCTCTACCATGAGAATTCACGAACAGATACCGCCTTGTTATCCTATCATCAGGTTTCCTCAGCGCGTGTTGGATTCATCGCCAGCATCTTCATCTCACCTCTTGTACAACTTGGACTAGTTTGATTCTTGTTATCAGTTAAATACTAGTAATCTTGTCTTACCATTTAAATCCTTCTATTCTGCTCAAGAACCCTTTGTGAATGTCTGTAATGTCTTTTGTTTTTTGTTTGTTTGTATTCTCCGTGTTTCAGAACCAGACAATTTTTTTTTCCTCCTTAACCAGCGGCACTTGGGCTTTCAGCCCTTCGGCCCAATGACATGTCATTGCGAGGCTGGGGAACCTGAGGACTTTCCTTCTAACCCGGTCAGGAGCTTCGCTCCTTTCCATCCACAGAGGGTTTATCTCAGGAGCCGTTCAGGTTATTCAGTCAAAATCCCGGTCGTTGACACTACTTCAAATGCTGACGCCCGGGCTTGAACCTTGAAAACCTGGCCGCTAGCGCAACGTTGTAACCATTACACCAGCGCGGCTCCCAGAACCTGACAATAAGGCTGACGACATGTGAGTTGAAAATTCTTATCTGTGTTTCAGACTTGATTTATTTGTATTACTATATATTATATATATCTTGGAGTGACCAAGAATGTGAACATTGCGATCCGTTCACAATTGGTGGAAATGCGATCCCAGAACTCAGGTACGCAGATGACACTGTTATTCTTTCAAACAGTGCCAAGGGACTAGAACAGTTAATCCAGTCTGTCAAAAGACACAGTGAGGATCAGAACCTTTTTCTGAACACACAAAAAAAAAAAACAAAACAAAGATAATGTCCACAGACAAAACAAGATGCCAACCAAAAATTACCGTCAATGATGACGAAATTGAAAATGTCACAAATTTTGAATATCTTGGCTCCACAATTAACAACAATGGAGACTGCTCAAAAGAGGTCAGAAGGAGACTGGTCATAGCAATGCAGAGGTTAAATAAAATGAAGAACCTATGGCATAACACCAGCAAATTAATAAAAGTAAAACTTCTGAGAACGCGCATCTTTCCGGTAGCAACGTATGGATGTGAATCATGGACCATTACTCAAACATTAAAGAAAAAAAATCGAATCTTTCGAAGCAAAGTGTTACAGAAAAATTCTCAGAATATCGTGGACCAAGAAGAAGAAAAATATAGATATCCTACACGACCTGAACATCGAGGAAAACTGGTTCATAAACAATATCATGTCCCGGAAACTGAAATATTTTGGCCACATTAAACGCTATAGTGGCTTGGAGAGAGCAGTGATGGAGGGTATGGTACCTAGAAGGCGAGGCAGGGGCCGACCAAGACGACAGTGTACACAGGACATTGAAGACACCTTGAACATGACAATGGAGGAGGCAGGAGGGCTGGCTAGAGATCGAGAGTCTTTCTGTGATGAGAGCGACGTTCTGCAAAGGACATGCTACATGATGATGATATATTATATTACCTAATGTTATATCACTTTCTCCAGCCTTTTATATTCTAATGTTGTCATCACAATTCTTTAGACTGTGCAGAAAATGTTCATCACAATTTAATATTCATTCATTGATCATCTTTCACCTTCCCCAAGTATCATAGGCCTTCAACAAACGTATACCAAGTCTTCCTGGCCTGTGCCATCAGCTCAAAATCTTTCCACGTCTTCTTCAACCCCATTATGCCTGTATCCAGTTCTCTTCTTCGTGTGTTATTTGGTCTTACCCTTGGCATTTCAAAAGAAGGACTGCCTTTTTAATGCTATCAACAAGTTTCCTCAGTGTGTGTCCTATCCATCTCCAGCGGCTTTTATCCATCTCTTATTCCACCGGCGCCTGTACATTTTAATATAAAACATACGTGTTCTTCTTTTCCGTTTTTACAGCTTGCTCCTTATAGGAAGCTTGCACCAACGTATTTACGTGCCCTTGCAGTGATGATTTCTGTAACAACATATTTACGTGCCCTTGCAGTGATGATTTCTGTAACAACATATTTTACATAATGAGGTTGTCACCCTCAAGTACAATCTCCTATTACTCACCTCTTGCAACCAATACTTAAGAGAGCAAGTGTCTTCCCTTGTCACCATAGGGATCCCCGAAAACAAATACGGGGAAAAAACATATATCCACTCACAAATAATACGCACTATGAGAATATTATGACGTCACTTTATCGTAATCCAAAAACAAATACAATTAATAATTTCTGTAATAAATACAACACAACATAAGCAAGTCAATATTTCCGAAAGAACACCGGTTCATCTTTTACATACGGCTCTTAAACTATATAATACTTCTTTGGTTCAGGATCCAACGCTTTACCGTAAAAAGCGTAAAAAGGTGTTTCGTAAAACAGAAAGCAAAGCCTGATTCACAATGCAGGTTTAACCGTGAACTACTAGTGCCCTGCTTAGAGCTGCACACCTTCTGACTCTCCGCTATCATGGCAAACGCTTATCGCTACTTTAGAATCATGGACCTCCCACGGGAATTTAACCATATCTATTGGTCCGGTGTATACGGAAAATGTCAATGTTATATTATTCGCATTTTTCTCTGTAGCCAAGGGGTGTTCCGCACAGCATTGGTCTCGCTCCGAAGTCACATTCGACACTTTTCTATCGCCACAACTTTTGTTACATCCGTTCGTGGTGATTTCTGATCTTGGTGAATTATCCTCCGAGTTTGCTTCAAAGTAACAGAAGTCAATCTGAGAGCTTGAGTTTTTCTGGCCACTTCTGCCATATTTCCCGCTACTCGATCTATGATGGCGCCCTAAATTACGCCCACTACGCCTCACTGAAGTCTCGTCTCTACTCACGTGCCGGCTGGATCCGCCTTGCATTTTTATATATCGTCTGCCGAAAAACACGCGCATGAACGTATTTCTGAAGATTGCGCTAAGCGAGCAGTAGAGAATAAAGTTAACGGCAGAGTTCAAGGCCACAAGGCTGTCTGTGATCTCACGGATTCCTTTCACCAAGAAATCTTCTTCCACATATCCCTTCCCAAAGAAAGTGGACATAATAGCGTCTGGAGTGATGCACACTATAAACACAACTACCATAGCGACTAACATTAAAGTTATCCTGTTCCTTGAACTAAACTTCTTCCCCTTAACTCGCTCTTTTCTGAGAACATTTATAATTCTGGTATTAAGGAACACGAGGACAAACACAGGTATGATCCCACGTAGGAAGTTCTGGATCCAGGTATACGGAATCATAAACTCTTTATTCCTGCCCAACTCCGTCACAACGAGTTCCATACAGGTAATGTTATTTTCCGTGTCGTGAAAAGTCTGAAGACGGTATCGAAATCCTGATGGTATCGATATAAGGATCATGATGACGAACACGGATACGACTACTGTCCTTGCTTTGGGTATCGTACACAAGGTTTTTGATGTGGATGGGTAGCAGACGGAGATGTATCGATCCATGGATACAGCGACTGTCAACCAAGCTGTCACACAAACTGCAACCTGTGGATAAAAGTTAGGAAGAAAACTGCATCATTTAAAATACAAACATAGAAAACAGTCGTGACTTAGAAAACAGCAAATAAATAATTCTATCTCTGAGCAAACTCTTTGCAAGCAGACATTAACAGAGGTACTTCATCACCATGATATGATGCGTCGTGCTTAGAACACGTAGACAACCTATTTAATACCGGAAATATAGCATCCCAGTACCGGTACTTCAAATAGTCGCTATTTTTCAGGACCATCTTGTCATGCTATTTGTTATTTGCTTCTTCAACCCTCGATCTCTTCCACAGTCACTAGATGTCTCACCACTTTTCTATCCAAGTATGTGCCCGATATAGTCGTCTTCTTCGTGGACCCTTAGCCTCTGACTAACATAGCATTCAGTGGCCATCACGCCTAGTGGCGTCTTGTAAGGCAGCAACAAACTTTCCCCATTTTGCTCCGTCGGTGCCCATCCTTCATGCAATGCCCCAACTCTGGTTCATGCTTTGCATCTCAGCCTCCACTGTTCTCCGCCAGGTTGTCTTTGACCTGCCTCTCTTTCGCTGTTCTTCTGGGATCCATGGCATAGCAGTTCTGGTGATGATGTCAGGGTCCCTTCTGAGGACATGGCTTACCCAGTTCCAGCGTCTGCCTGCAATGATGGTGTGCATGCATTTTTGACTGCACCGTGTAAGCAGTTCCTGATTGGAGATGGTATTCGGCCAAACAATTCAAAGAATTTTCCTTAGGCGGGTTGTGTGGAAAGAGGATAATTTAATATAACCGTTCACAGATGCAAAAGAATTGAGAAAAACAGATGCATCTTCACTGCAACTGAGTTTGAAAATACAGAGCATAAAGACAAAGATTATACGAACAACAGTTGGAGATACACCCTTACAAGATGTGTACTCATGCATAAAATAAGAATATTAAAGGCATTGAGAAGCATGGGAGTTAGAAGAAATCAAGCCTAATTTTTAAAAAAAATATCTTCCACTCAAATATATAGCCACTCCTTTTGTATGGCTCGAACGAACGAACGAACTTTATTTTCAAACACGAGAACGATAAAAACAACAAGAAGAAAGATGCAGACTTCAACATCTCAATTCAACATCCCGGGCATAAAGACGCTGACAGACTGGCAAAGGAAGGTCGAAAGCTACCTCAGCCTAATACAAGCATAACTTTCGAAGAAGCAAAGAGTTATGAGAAACAGATACAGGAACAAATGGGATTCACATCATCCCGGCCACACCAGAAGGGAACAATTGGTATTCATCGGACTCCACTTGGGCTACACCAGATTGGGATACCGCCTATTCAACAAGCTAAAGATAGAAACTACCAGTGAATGTAAATGTGGCACAGCTAAAATGACTGCTGAACATCTGCATCAAAGATGTCCCACATATGAGGAACAGAGAAAGCACATATGGCCGTCATCTGTACCATTCCTGGAAAAACTCTATAATTGCCCCTTCAGTCATAACTGACTTTGGGAATGCGCCTCTGAGATGACAGCCCTCAGCTGCTTTTTTTCCTCGTGTTCCTTTCGACGTTTTCTCCTCTCTTCTGCTTGCCGTGAGAGCTTCTTTGTGCCCAATCTGCGGCGGCGCCGTAGATAGCGTCGCCACATGGTGCGATCGGCAGCTTCATCCTCCCAGGTTGCTGGATTTATGTGCAGTGCTCTCATGTCGCTCTTGCACACATCTTTTGAAAAACTATATAGAGATAGAAACAGCCTCAAGCTAACCAGAGATAGAAACAGCCTCAAGCTAACCACTGCTTTCTTGAAAATATTCAATTAGACGTCCGAGAGTGTAAGAAGAAGAAGAAGACATGAAAGGGATTATATAAGTAATAAAAAGACCTTGAAGGAATGGAACAGAACAGAAATACTTGACATAAATTTATCGCAGGCCTGAGATCCTCACATAAACAATGAATTCATGAAGGGTTGTAATATTTCCTTACAGCCAATATGTAACACAGCTCTCACCCATACATCTTCAACTATGGCTAAGGAAAAAAAAAATTACAGACCACCACGCATAAGGAAACCGACAAAACTCAGCGTAAGAATATAAAGAAATATAAAAAACAAAAAAGAAAAACAAAAGGTCAAAGCAGCCTGGCCACGTTGATTAATCGTAATACAAAGCAGTTCGTGAGATATATATCACAAGAAATATTGGAAGGCGTCAAAGGAGATGGACTGATGGAGTGGTGAAAACACGTCAAGTACGCTATTATAACTCATCACGATGACAACTCATCACGATGAAGAAAGGAAACAACGATCGGGAAAACAAAGAAATGGAGGAAGAAAGAATGGTCTATTTTTTTTTTTAAAATCCAAGAATCATTGTCCGACAGATAGCGTCGCTAGAGCGCTTGCGTATCGAGGCAAAATTTCAGGGTTCGAAACCTTGTAATGTCATGTCCCACTATGCCGAGCTGTAAATGGATACCTGCCTCTGCTCTTGAATTAGAAAAGGCAAAGGCTGCGAGGAAGGGAACTGGTCACCTCACTTCCTAAAGCTGAACCTAGTATAGTGAAGTCTCTAACATTTCACCCCTGCGGTAGTAACTGCTATGGTACTGCCTTTCCCTTCATTTTTTAAAAGGAAGCTAGTGTAACTGTAGATGAAAAATAATGGATAGATTGATATCAAAAAGCAAAGAAAGAATGAAATGGTGTGTTTTTTTTTTTTTTTTTTTTTGCCTTAGAAATCTGTGAATCTCCTCATGAAAAATAATGGAAAAAATCTTGGATTAAAAAAAAAGAAAACAAAAAAAAAAGCAAAACCAAATAGAGAGAAAAAGAGGTTTTTTTTGCCTAAGACCACTGTTATGACTCCTCATCAGAAATTATGAAAAGACTGATCGGAAAGAAAGAAAGGAATAAAGAAAGAAAGAGAAACAAAAGAGGGGAGAAAGAAAGAAATAAAGAAAGAAATGAAGAAAGAAAGAAATGAAGAAAGAAATGAAGAAAGAAAGAAAGAAATGAAGAAAGAAAGAAATGAAGAAAGAAAGAAATAAAGAAAGAAAGAAATGAAGAAAGAAAGAAATGAAGAAATGAAGAAAGAAATGAAGAAAGAAAGAAGAAATAAAGAAAGAAAGAAAGAAATGAAGAAAGAAAGAAATTAAGAAAGAAATGAAGAAAGGAAGAAAGGAAGAAATGAAGAAACAAAGAAATGAAGAAAGAAAGAAATGAAGAAATGATAAAAGAAATGAAGAAAGAAAGAAATGAAGAAAGAAAGAATGAAAGAAAGAAAGAAATGAAAAAAGAAAGAAAGAAATGAAGAAAGAAAGAAATGAAGAAAGAAATAAATGAAGAAAAAAAGAAAGAAATGAAGAAAGAAAAAAATTAAGAAAGAAATGAAGAAAGAGAGAAAAGAAGAAATGGAGAAAGAAAGAAATGAAGAAATGAAGAACGAAATGAAGAAAGAAAGAAATGAAGAAAGAAAGAAAGAAATGAAGAAAGAAAGAAATGAAGAAAGAAAGAAAGAAAGAAATGAAGAAAGAAAGAAAGAAATGAAGAAAGAAAGAAATGAAGAAATGAAGAAAGAAATGAAGAAAGAAAGAAAGAAATGAAGAAAGAAAGAAATGAAGAAAGAAAGAAAGAAATGAAGAAAGAAAGAAATGAAAAAAGAAATGAAGAAAGAAAGACATGAAGAAAGAAATGAAGAAAGAAAGAAAGAAATGAAGAAAGAAAGAAATGAAGAAATGAAGAAAGAAATGAAGAAAGAAAGAAAGAAATGAGGAAAGAAATAAATGAAGAAAGAAATAAATGAAGAAAGAAAGAAATGATGAAAGAAAGAAATGAAGAAAGAAAGAAATGAAGAAAGAAAGAAATGAAGAAATGAAGAAAGAAATGAAGAAAGAAAGAAAGAAATGAAGAAAGAAAGAAATGAAGAAAGAAAGAAATTAAGAAAGAAATGAAGAAAGAAATAAATCGAGAAAGAAAGAAATGAAGAAAGAAAGAAATGAAGAAAGAAATGAAGAAAGAAAGAAATGAAGAAAGAAAGAAAGAATGAAAGAAAGAAAGAAATGAAGAAAGAAAGAAAGAACTGAAGAAAGAAATGAAGAAAGAAAAAAGGAAGAAATGAAGAAAGAAAGAAAGAAATGAAGAAAGAAAGAAAGAAATGAAGAAAGAAAGAAATGAAGAAAGAAAGAAATTAAGAAAGAAATGAAGAAAGAAAGAAAGGAAGAAATGTAGAAAGAAAGAAAGAAATGAAGAAAGAAAGAAATGAAGAAAGAAAGAAATGAAGAAATGAAGAAAAAATGAAGAAAGAAAGAAATGAAGAAAGAAAGAAAGAAAGAAATGAAGAAAGAAAGAAATGAAGAAAGAAAGAAAGAAATGAAGAAAGAAAGAAATGAAGAAATGAAGAAAGAAATGAAGAAAGAAAGAAAGAAATGAAGAAAGAAAGAAATGAAGAAAGAAAGAAATGAAGAAAGAAAGAAATGAAGAAAGAAAGAAATGAAGAAAGAAAGAAAGAAAGAAAGAAAGAAAGAAAGAAAGAAAGAAAGAAAGAAAGAAGGGTTTTTTCTCCTAAGAAAGCGATTAGATGTCCTCAAGAAGACTTTTGGAAACACTGATGGAAAAACAAAGAAATGATTAAAGAAATATTTGGGTTTAAACCTCAGAACTCTGTTATATCTCCTTCTGAGAGAGTGTCATTGAAATACTGATCGGTAAATCAAGAACCAAAGAAAGAACAAAAGAAAATATATTTACCTAAGAAAGCTATTATGTCTTCATGAACAAAATATTGGAAACTGATCGGAAACAGCAGAAAAAAATGAAGAAAGAAACAAAGAAGACATTTTTTCGAGTGCCTCATTAGAAATAATGGAACATTGACAGTAAAACCAAAGAAATGAAGAAATAAACAATACATTGTTATCTAGGAAAGCTATCACATGTCCCCATGGTGACCATTGGAAACAATGATTGAAAAACAAAGACACGCTTGAAGAAAGAATGGATTTTTTTTTTTAAACCTTATAAAGCTGTTATATCTCTTTATGAAAAAAGTGATTGGAAAAACTGATAGAAAAAGACAGAAATAAAGAAATAAAGAAAGAAAAACAGAAAAAAGAAAGAAAGAATACATTTTTACCTAAGAAAGTGGTTATATGTCTTCATGAAAAAATACTGGAAACAGTGATCGGGAAAACAAAGAAATAAACAAAGAAAGAATGGGTTTTTGTTCGTTTGCTTACGTTTTCCTCAATCAATCAACACCCTTTAGCTCCCCAAGGAGCATAGGCCTTCAACAAACACATGCCAAGTCTTCCTGTCCCGTGCCATCCGCTCGTTCTTTACATGTTTTCCTCATCATTTTCACCTCTGTTTCCAGTTCTCTTCTCCGTGTGTTTGTTTTGGTCTACCTCCGCCTCTCTTTCCCTGGAGACTCCAGAACAAGGACTGCCCTGCAACGCCATCAACAGGTTTCCTCAACGCGTGTCTCATCCAACGCCAGCGTCCTCTTCTCATCTCTAACTCCACCGGCACTTGTCTGGCTCCCGTTATCAGCCCCACATCTGTGACTCCGTCATACCATTCCAATCCCTTCATTCTACGCAAGCACCCATTCATCAAAGTCTGTAGCTTTTTGGTTGTTGCTTCCCATGATTTCCTAAGAAATCTGTTAAGTCCCCTCGTGAAAAATAACGGAAACATGATCGAAAAACAAAGAAAGAAAGACAGTAAAGAATGAATAAGTTTTTGTCTTAGAAAGACAATAATTGAGACAATAATTGAGACAATAATTGAGACACTAATGGAAGCAGTGGTTAAAAATCAATAAAAAGTAAGAATTAAAAAAAAAACAGTATTTTGTTTTCATAAGTTTAAAGAGAAGATAAATGCGCATCTCTTGAAATAATTGAAGTACCCTAGATTTCCAAACCACCTTATACAACTCATCGCACTGCTGTACCAAGAACAACAGGCAGCCGTAAGAATAGAGGGGGAAACATCAGAATGGTTTGAAGTACAGAAAGGAGTAAGACAAGTCTGTACCCTTTCCCCTTACCTGTTTAACATTTATGCCGAGAATATCATGAGAAACGTAAGAGATGACCAAGAACACACAGAGTTTGACTCATTTAACATCGGCGGGTACCAGATCCCGGAAATCAGATATGCTGACGACACAGTCCTCCTATCGACCAACCCAAAAGGACTTGAACAATTACTTCTGTCCACCAAAAAACACAGCGAGGCCCAGAATCTATACCTAAACACCAAGAAGACCAAAGTATTGACAACAGACAAAGTAAAGACCAAACCAGAAATTGAAATTGATAACGAAGAACTGGAAAGTGTCAATGAATTCGAATACTTAGGATCAATCATTAACAGCTCTGGCGACTGTGCAGTAGAAATTAAAAGAAGACTTGCAATTGCTTCACATAAGCTAATACAGATGAAAAAATGGCAAGGCACAAGCAAAGAAGCCCAATGGGCTGATCACCCGTTGGCTTGTCACACCGATTACGGAAACAACGGCAGATGGATCTATTTGTTGTTGCCCTAAAGACGCCGCTAGGCGTGATGGGAAACTACAACAGAGAAAATCAATCTGCTGTTGCCCTTAAGACGCCACAAGGCGTGATGGCCTCTGACTGCTTGGTCGGTCTTTGGCTAAGGACGGAAGAAGAAGAAGACAAGCAAAGAAACAAAGTTACAACTGATCAGAGCATGTATATTCCCAGTAGCAACATACGGCTGCGAGACTTGGACACTCAATAAAACAGTTACAAAAAAGATTACATCATTCGAAATGAAATGCCACAGAAGGATGTTGAGAATACCCTGGACAGAAAAAAAGACCAACAGAGAAGTACTGCACTCACTAAACGTACAGGAACATTGGCTCCTAAATACCATCGCAATAAGGAAGCTGAAATTTTTCGGTCATATAAAAAGACATAATAGTCTGGAAAAAACAGTGATGGAAGGCATGGTCCCTGGAAAAAGGGGAAGGGGTCGACCTAGATGACGGTGGACCCAGGACATCACAGAGAGTCTGAACTTGTCTTTGGCTGATGCAGGTCGACTTGCCCAGAATCGTGATGCGTTCAGAGCAGCTGTAATGGAGACAACGTTCTGGAAAGAATATGTCACATGATGATGACCCTAGATCATGACTCCCACATGTTGTTCCTTGTCTCTGTTCAATATTCCATCTTTTTATCTCAGCCCTACCCGCTTCCCATGAATCACTCTTGTCTTACGAAAAAAAAAAAAAAAAAAAGGTGTGTATCTCCCGCTACTTCTTTCTCCGGTGTTAGCTTTTTTTTAAAATTTTCCAACGCCCTGTTATTTGTGGATAATTTCTAGTCAGCAGGGCCGAACTTAGAGCATTTGGTGAATTAGTTAAACATACGCCCCCTCCCCCACACTTCTTGCTGCGAAAGTTAATTAAATACTGCAGTGTTTCCTAACCTGGGGTCCGGGGATATCTTAACGTCCCCGACAAGGACCGAAGGAGTCCTCAATGTACTGAAGAAATATTTTACTAAATATCAAAACCAGGAAATACTTAATGTGGAGTAAGACCTGCGACTTAAAATATCATCTTTGGAGCCAGACATTCGGAAGCTTGCGGTTGTGAAACGCCATCAGCTACCTTATTGAACTAACAACTGTTCAGTTTTGTTCACTTGAAAGCCTGGCCAAATGCTTCAACACGTGGAGGCTGACCCATGGGTGTCATGACCCATATGGCACCGCCCCATTAGAGTGTAAAGGAGATTAAGGGGCCGAAACAATTAATCGGCGGGGGATACTAACTCTGATGATCAGATTGCCTCCAGTTGTATCGCTCAGTATAGTTTCCTTTCATCTTTTGTTTACTTGAAAGCCTGACCAAATGCTTCAACAAGGGCACAATCCCCATGATAGCATCCCATTGTAACATTCCAGGCAAGAAGGAGGTAGACAAACTTGCTAAGGAAGGAAGAGCGTTACAACAAAATGATATAAGGACAGCTTATGAAATGGCAAAAACAACTATAAAAGATACATTCAAGTCCGAATGTGAAAGGTACTATAAAAATGATGCCTATCATCACCTATCTAGGCGAGACTATATCATCATTTTCCGGCTACGTACTGGACACAACAGATTGAGGTACCAAATAAACCACAAGTACAGGATTGGTACAACAGATCTCTCTGCACTGGTGGCATCAACTTCATGACAGCCGAACATCTGCTACAGTCCTGCCCAATATACAGAAGTGCATGGAGAAGCATATGGTAACAACCTACCTCTCTCCTCCAAAAACTGTTTGGAGATGCCAGGAACCTTGAGCTGCCTACTGTTTTTATTAGAGTCATTAATGTGGAAGTCTGAGGGCGAACGAGATGCCAGGAACCTTGAGCTGACTACTGCCTTTATTAGTGTCATTAATGTGGAAGTCTGAGAGCGAACGAGATGTCAGGAACCTTGAGCTGATGTGGCGATACGGTTGTGCGATCTCATGTCCACTCCGTCAGTATCACTTTTTTCTTCATTTTTATCTTCCTCTCACTCATCGCTTTTATTTGGCATAATTTTGCCCTTTCATTCATTATTATGCTGAATCTAGTAGGGGAAAGTCTCTAACACTCCACTCCCCTATGGAAGTATTTGCTATAGGACTATCTTTATCTTGTTTACCACTCCTCAGACGTATTTACGTTCCGCCAGGTGACCTGTGGTATTATCGTAACAATACCCAGTCATCAGACCGGTCACCCGCTTATCTCTTTGAATCCGTCTGACTGTCGTGAGTTAGTCTGCTTCACAACATAGCTTCTGTATAATCCAGAGTAACTCTGACGAAAACCGCGCGCCATACATTGTAGAAATTGTATGATACACTAGCCAATGGAAAGACTTCCGTATTCGTGTGTTTACTACACAGCCTTGGACAGGCAAAATGGCCAGTCCTCATTTGTGCAACCGAGTGAAGGATGCAAATTAATTACATAAGTAGGAAAGAAGTACCACTTGGGAGAGGTCTCTAATTCTACAACAGGAATTGTGACGATGAAACTCAGCTGACCCTGAAGTATTAGATGATATGGTAGAACCCTCGTAGCATCAGTACCCCCGAATATTGTTGTAATTTTACCGTCAACGGGAATTCTCACCACCTGGGCTCATTAGCAATGCACAACAGAAACATGGAACTCCACCTGGGCTCATTAATATGAATCAGAGCAGAGTGGACTCGCCACCACGTTTGCTAATTAATATGTAGACAGTTTATCTTCTGTGCATTCTGGACATTGCTTTGTCTCTAGAGCGATCATAAGCAAGCATTTCGCTACACCTTTCTTTCGTACCTGCCTTAAAGGCGTTGCCTAAATCAAATGAAGAAAGCGGCACACGATCTGAGACAATGACGATCTCAGAGCGGACGATGAAGTTTCCTGCTGCTAGGTAACACGGCAGTGTGAACCAGAGGAGAGCGCTGGAATCGCTCGAAAGACGGAACGAACAGGAAAGACGAAGCGGCCAGAGAATTGAATAATCACGGGGGACGGGCGGCATAGAACCTCGAATTTTCCCTGAGTTCTTAAAAGGTGTGAAATTCTAACATGTCCCCCCGATCTGTCATTCCATTTCATATATATAGAGACCCTGAAGAATGCAATTTTATCACTCGTTTGCCAGAGATTTACAGAAGCACTAGTGTTACGTACATTTATTACCTAAGGGGGTAGTCTTCGGTCCTGCCAAATGTACGCACCAGTTTTATATAGTTATATTATTTGAGCGTTCGATTGATTCACGCACTGACGTGCACAATGCAGTGTGAGTTGCTTGGGACGCACGGGTAACCTAGTTTGGGGGATTGTGACGTCATGTTTTGTCGGGGCTGTACGGACCATGTTTATGTCCGATATATATTTCCTTGGAATTTTGCTGGCAAGTTTGGAAGAAGCTATTATGTTGTATGATCTCTACTGGTTCATGTTGAAGCCAATAATAGTAGGATCAAGTAAGTGTCGCCCCATGTCATTAAATGTTTATTGAGTAAATTAAAGTGTAAGGCCGCTCATAGTTCTGATCTAGCGGGAAATCCATCACTGTATGTTATTTTCTAGAATGGACAGACGGAGTCGGTAGCCTTTTGAATTACCGTAGCGGAAGAATACCTACGAGTACACAAAGTTGATTGAATTATATGCTTCTCATGTTTTATATGCCGCATGTTAGTCAATGCCAAAGTCATGGCATGGATATAGAGAGGTTAGTCAACACAGAACTCTAACCTGGTCGTGTTGTTGTGGATGACTTTATTTGGATATTTATATATATATGCTGCCTAAGTATTGTAGGAAGGAAGCCTGGAATCATGGCAAGTCTGATAAGAAATATTACTCATTGAGTATGAATCCGTTGGTCATAAGATACGTCCTTGAGAGAAGGTTAACGGACGTTATTACAATACATATACTATGGCAAAGGAAGGGATCCTTAGACATTTGAATAAGAGGACTTAATTGTTAGAGAATCTTCATCCCTTGAAAAGTGATGATCAACATTGTGATGTATGACCTTTTTGCACCTGTAACTATGACTGTCTTGTTCAACGCCGTATATATCGCGTTCAATAAAATCTATGTACATTCATCACAGCCTTGCGTGCTGCCTATCAGTGACCAGTTGATCACTACTTGTTGGAGTTCGTTTCAAATTAAGAACATTTTCTGAAATATTTTTCATTGAGAAAACATTCGCGTAATGAAGGTATTTACCTCTAGAAGAAACGACCCAACAGTAAATGGTGTGCCAGCGTGGGCTGGAAATAACTAATTTCCAAGGAACGAACTTAATCCAAGTATCGATTGAAAAGAAGATTTGAACTTTCAAGGCGCCAACATCTCGAACTTGGAACCCAGTGGGATGAGAAATCAGAAACAACTTACGTTTACCAAGGTCAAGGTCTTCAATCAACCTCCACGTTAAGTTTCACAGTGACTGACATCCTGGGGATTACCTCTTCATCATTATTGCGTGCGAGCTGTAATCTAGATACGCAGAACGAAGTATTTTATCCGTAGACGTACATCCACGGAGACGAGGCACATTGATTTTTTTACCTGCACGCGAGATGAGTATAACGTGTTTTCGTTATCCATTTTATCACGTTTAGATGTGCCTTCGATACTAATGTCCACATTTATATTTTCCATGTTATATGTTATATGTTGTGCATTCTTCGTGGGAGGTAGGGAGGTTGATCTGTCGAACGAGATCCATCTCGAAGCCAATTCGGGCTCTTCGTCAGACGTTCTGTAGGGCTCAACTTGTAAGTTTCAATTGAGCGATAGTTCCGGTACAAGGCTAGAAACCTTGCCGAAGTTCCGATCGCTAGTTGCTTCTTATAATAGTATCTATTTAGCTGTTTCGTCACGTTTAATTGTTGTTTTTGGTATTTATTTTACTCGTACCTTAGTTTTATAATGTATTTTGTTTGTATATTACGTCATTCTCACCTTTCCTGTCGTTCAGTTTTTTACAAAAACCTATGTTTTTACACTGTGTTGTCCATTGTCTTGTTGATTATTTGATCGCAGTTATCATCGTAACTCTTTACGACATTCTATTTTTAGTTTCACATTTTTATTTTTATTGGATTTCTGCGACTGTTTTCTATCGTCTTTGATTATCGTGTCTTGTCGGTATTGTTTCTATTGTTTGTCACGTTATTACTTTCATGACATTTGATTACATAAATTTATTGATTAATAACATATTTAATAATTATATGATAACATTATACCGTTCTAAGGACAGGAACGAAGACCACTAGTTGTAGTAACACTTTTAAATAGCATTATTACATAATAATATTGAATAATGGCTACCTTAGACTATTTTATTAAGCAAGCTAAGGCGCTTAATATACCCCAGGAAGAGATTAGATCATTTGCTATGACAGAATATAAAGAATCTCAAAGGTTGGAATCTCAAAGATTGGATGCTGAAAAGTTACGTTTGGAAAATTTGAAATTTGAGGCAGATCAAAAACGGATTGAATCTGAGGAAAATGAGAAAAAAATGAGATTAACTGCTGAGGAGGATGAAAAGAAGAGGAGATTTATAGCTGAGGAAGAGGAGAAAAAAATGAGATTGGCCGCTGAATTAGAAGATAAACGATTTCAGCGAGAGGCAGAACAGAAGCAAAGGGAGGCTGAAGAAAGACTTACGATTGAGATGGAAAATAAACAAAAAGAAATGGAAGAGAGGAGATTAATAGCTGAACAAAATGTAAAACGACTTCAGCTTGAGATGGAAGAGAATGAAAAAAAAACGACAGCATGAACTGAAATTAGCAGAGTCAGAATATGAGAGAATTAGGTTTACTCAGGAAGCTAATTCTCAGAGAACTTTTGAAAGCCAAACTCCATCCAGACATGATTATTTTAAGGAAATTCACCTTAAATTACCAAAATTTAATCCCCCGTCTGATGACGTAATATTCTTCCTAGATAGGTTTGAGGCCACTTGTGGATCTTATAACGTGGATAAAGCGCTATACTGTACATATTTATCCAGATTACTTACAGGGGATGCATTAGCAGTTTTTCATACCACCAGCATTGGTGAGAAAAATGACTATAATGCTCTTAGAGCAGCACTTCTGCAAAAATTCCAAATGACAGAAGACGAATATCGTTTAAGATTTCATACATTACTACCTCAATCTGGCAGAAATTTTAGTGATTTTCTGACACAGATACGACTAACATTAGAAAGATGGATTGAATTATCCAAAATTGAAAAGTCATATGAAGGTCTCTTCGATTTACTGATGCGCGATAAGGTACTTTCGTCTGTAAATCCTACATTTCTCGCATTTTTACACGAACGGAAACCTTTATCTATGAAAGGCTTAGAAGAACATGCAAAAAATTTTTGTACTGCTCACCCAAACATGGATCTAAATAACGCACAGATTAAGAATGAATTGCCTGTTGCTTTTGCAGCACAACAAAACAATTTTTCACGAAATCGTTCCTTTAGTGCTGACAGGTATGTCAATAAGGGAAATAATTACAATTTTAACAATGATAACTTTTACAAAGGGAAGCAATTTCAACAATCTGCTCCATTTAATGTTTCATGGAACCAAGCTCACAGATCGCGAGATTTTGGTAACAATAATTTTAAAAATAATCAAGGACATTATAATAAACAAAACTGGAGATCAAAATCTCAGGGTCCGCAAAACAGACAAGGTTCTTGGAATAAAAATTTTAAAGAACAGCATAACTTTAATTATACAAACTATCGGACTCATCCAAATTTTAACTCTAGTAGAAAAGACAATTATGGCAATTTTAATGCAAATAATCAAAATCGATCGCGTCGCAGAGAAAGATCGTCGAGTAATACGGGTAGACATTCTAATGTCTCTTTAATTGATACACAGGCTAACATTGAACAGGGTAAAGTAGCTGAAACTCACAATGCTATGTCTTGTTCTCTTGATTGTACCCAGGTGAAAGACTGTCCAGAATGCTCGACTCTTTTCCAGCCTAAGGCGATCACGACGCTGCGTTGCGGACATACCTTGCCTAGTCTACCTGCAGTCTGTACGGCCACTGCTGCGTCAGTACACCAGGGACAGGGCTCTCTTAAGTTTAACAAGGGATTTGTCAACAACATTTCATGCTCTCTCCTATTTGACTCAGGTTGTAGCACTGTGGGCGTCCGGACTTCGCTGATCAACCCAAGTTGTGCCACGGGCAGGGTTGTCAAGTGTGTGACGTTTGGTGGCACCATCGAAACATTTGCCACTGCTATTATTGATCTTAATACACCATTTTTTTCAGGAAAGATCCAAGCATGTCTCCTTCCGAATCCAATTTGTGATTTAATACTTGGTCGCATACATGGTATTAAAGAGTGTACACCACAGCAAATTGCTGAATGGGAAGAGCGACATATTCAAACTGCAAATGCAGTAGTGACTAGAGCGCAAGCTACTAATATGTCGCATGATACACCAATTGAACCTACATTTCATACCACTTGTGATGATGATGCTCCTATTTCACGGGAGTTGTTTGCAACATTGCAAAAGAATGATGATTCATTAAAAAAAATTTTTCAGTATGTGAACAAAAAGAATACCAGCAACAAACTTGCAAAATCTAGACATGACTTTATACTTAAAAATGGGATTTTGGTTAGAGTAATACGTGAAAAGGACTCATCCTTATGTTATCAGATCTTAGTCCCATCCTCTATGAGATCTCGTATATTACGACATGCGCATGACTCGCAATGTGCGGGCCATATGGGTTTTTCGCGTACCAAATCCAGAGTGCTTTCGGCATTCTACTGGCCAGGCGTCCATAGGGACATCACTCTCTATTGTCGTTCCTGTTTGATATGTCAGGAAGTTAAGGTACGGGGTCCATTTCATGCGGCTCCTATTCAAGCTGCGGACATCCCGATTAGACCATTTGATAAAATGGCCATTGACATTATTGGTCCGATACTTCCATCTGCTAGAGGGCATACGCATATCCTTACGTGCATTGATATGTGCACTCGTTGGCCTGAGGCCATCCCTCTCAAGAACACTTCATCTGCCAGTGTAGCAGAGGCATTGATGTTAATCTTCTCACGCATTGGTTTTCCACGGAAAATCTTGTCGGATCATGGGGTTCAGTTCATTTCTGAATCCATGTCTCAAGTTATGAAGACATTAGGTATAGACAGATCTCTTAGTTCTATTTATCATCCGATGTCAAATGGGTTAATTGAGCGTCTCAATAGGACACTCAAGCAGTTGTTGGGTAAGATGACTCAAGACCATCCCCAAGACTGGGATCGGGTCCTACCCGCTTGTCTCTTTGCGTATCGCGAAGTACAAAATCAAGCCACGGGGTTTTCTCCATTCCAGCTTGTTTTTGGCATGCAACCACGCGGTCCTATGTCGTTAATCCACGACTTATTGGTTGACGAGAATATTGAAGAGGAAACTCAATCCTCTTATGAGTATGTGATCTCTCTGAGAAAGAGAATCATAGATGCTTGTAGACTAGCTACTACATCATCTGAACAAGCCAATGAAAAAGCTCGTCTATTTGCAAACAAGTATAGACGTCTTCGCCAGCTCATACCTGGTGATGAAGCTTTTGTCTTACTACCTACGCATAACAATCGTCTTTTAATTACCTGGAGAGGTCCTTTCAGGATCATCTCAAGAATATCCGATGTCGACTACATCGTTGATGTTAATGGTAAACATAAAACCTTCCACATTAATATGTTGAAGGAGTATTACTCACGTCCTGATTATCTACAGTCAGTGTTTCAGGCAACTGACGATCCTACACCTCCTATTCAACACTATTCTAGTTTGTCAGTCATCCAAGAAGAGGAATCTTCTTTCGATGATGTACAACTACCAATACCGGTTGTACCACTCCATTCCACTGAGAAATGGAATGATGTTACAATCTCATCTACTCTTTCGGCTGATCAACGTCAGCAAGTCTCTAATATTCTACACTCGTATGAGGATGTCCTCACTGACATCCCAGGTCATACGTCAGTCATCCAACATGACATTATTCTGACTGACGATACGCCTATTCGAGTTCGCCCATATCCTATTCCTTTACACTTTCGTGATAAGGTTGATAAGGAATTGGATGAGATGCTCCAATTAAATATAATTGAACCATCTTCATCACCATATTCTTCTTCCATGGTAATCATTAGGAAAAAAGACAACAATATACGTCTTTGCGTAGATTACAGGAAATTAAACAAAGTTACAAAATTCGATGCGGAACCATTACCTCTTTTAGATGACTTATT
Organism: Oreohelix idahoensis; assembly: GCA_024509875.1. NCBI lineage: Eukaryota > Metazoa > Mollusca > Gastropoda > Stylommatophora > Oreohelicidae > Oreohelix > Oreohelix idahoensis. Next base: position 104,538 of record JAMPIV010015709.1, on the reverse strand, counting down.
GGAGAGATTATCTCATGCTACATTCTTTTCGAAATTTGACCTTTCAAGGGGATATTGGCAAGTGCCACTCACTCCTAAAGCAAAGCCATTCACCGCTTTCTCGACACCACGGGGTCTTTTTCAATGGAATTTTATGCCATTCGGGTTAATGAATGCGCCAGCTACCTTTGTACGCATGATGCGCCGCATATTGTCTCATCGTCCCGATGTCATTACTTATATAGATGACATCTGTCTTTTCAGTGACTCTTGGGATGAACATATTCATGGATTAAAAGCTTTACTTTCTACCTTACGGGATTATAACTTAACAGCGAAACCTTCAAAGACTTTTGTCGGTTTTCATGACATCTCATTTCTGGGTCACCGCATAGGTCATGGTTTCATGTATACAGAAGACAGTAACGTCTCTAAAATTTTAAACATTTCAGCACCTAAGACAAAAAAACAAGTTAGGTCGCTTTTAGGACTAATACAGTTCTATTCAAAATTCATCCCTCATTTGTCTACTATAACTGCACCTTTTTCTTCTCTACTGAAGAAAGGCACATCTAATGTAATAAAGTGGTCGCAGGATCACCAAACGGCGTTAGACTATATAAAACAATTTTTTTTCAAATGCACCTTTTTTGAGGTTGCCTGACAAAAATCTCACCTTCATTCTCCGCAGTGATGCAAGTTCTTACGCTATTGCTGCAGTTTTGATGCAGGAATATAACGGCACCTTATTTCCGGTTATGTACGTATCCAGAAAGCTCACGCCGAGCGAGACGAAATATTCCGTTCTGGATAAAGAGCTCCTTGCTCTTATCTGGGCAATCACTAAACTGGATCGTTATCTCCTCGGATCACACTTTGTGGTGGAGTCTGACCAGAAAGCTCTTACCGCACTGAATACAGGGAACGTTAAGTCATCAAAGTCAGCGCGTTACGCTATAGCGCTTCAACCGTTCCATTTTGAGATACGAGCTATTCCTGGAGTGCAGAATGTGTTCGCAGACTGTCTATCAAGATGCCCAAGCGAACTTGTCGAAACTAAGCCACTTCCAGATGTTGGAACATCCTCACCGATAACATGAATAACTTTGTACATTGTAATTGATACTATATTAACGTTTTCTTAGTACGCGAACATTGGTACTACAGTAACTTTTTATTAATATGGCAACATTGTTAAGAGCGACAAATATACATTTGTTATTCCTATGGAACATATTACACTACATATCGTGTTCGAAAATATAATTTATCGTGTATGGAACATTGAGAACATTATCTCGTCGATTACTATCTAGTTGTAACGGAACATTGACATATTGATAGTGATATTAGAATTATTTAGAATATATTATTAACTAGTTATTTGTTAGTAATTAAGGAATATATAAATTACATTAATTCAATTTAATCTATTTAATTGATTATGGATCACACACATACTAACTTTCTTAGTTGTCACGTAATGCCTGCATTCACGGGTCTTAGTTATGATATCTCACTTTTAGATCACTAGTCAACCATACTAGTGTTAGAAAAACATTAAGTGTGTTAATTCTTAATGTGTTTAATTTTGCATTGTTTCATTTTTGCACATTGTATTTTCAATTTCTCTGTGTTATTGATTCTCTTGTCATTGATCATCATCAGTGTTGCTGTTCATTTTCATTTTTGAAATCATATGTTTCAAATTTTTTTGAAAACTTAGTTGAATTTTATTATCATTTTTTTAATGGTTTTTTCATTTTTCATTTTCAAACTTGTTTTTACTTCGAATATTACCACATCGTTCCAAAGTAGGTCGATTGTGGATGTGTGCTTTAATGCATACTATCATGTAGTTATATTGATTTCTTTTAATATACTTTTCTTAATATAGTATAACTTTATGCATTTCATATATCTTGTTGTAGTTTTGACTCACCTCTCTCGGGTACTTAGTTCAAAAAAAAAAAATTAATAGATTTAATTTTTTTAAGGGGAGGTGATAAGGGAGCTGTTACGTACATTTATTACCTAAGGGGGTAGTCTTCGGTCCTGCCAAATGTACGCACCAGTTTTATATAGTTATATTATTTGAGCGTTCGATTGATTCACGCACTGACGTGCACAATGCAGTGTGAGTTGCTTGGGACGCACGGGTAACCTAGTTTGGGGGATTGTGACGTCATGTTTTGTCGGGGCTGTACGGACCATGTTTATGTCCGATATATATTTCCTTGGAATTTTGCTGGCAAGTTTGGAAGAAGCTATTATGTTGTATGATCTCTACTGGTTCATGTTGAAGCCAATAGTAGTAGGATCAAGTAAGTGTCGCCCCATGTCATTAAATGTTTATTGAGTAAATTAAAGTGTAAGGCCGCTCATAGTTCTGATCTAGCGGGAAATCCATCACTGTATGTTATTTTCTAGAATGGACAGACGGAGTCGGTAGCCTTTTGAATTACCGTAGCGGAAGAATACCTACGAGTACACAAAGTTGATTGAATTATATGCTTCTCATGTTTTATATGCCGTATGTTAGTCAATGCCAAAGTCATGGCATGGATATAGAGAGGTTAGTCAACACAGAACTCTAACCTGGTCGTGTTGTTGTGGATGACTTTATTTGGATATTTATATATATATGCTGCCTAAGTATTGTAGGAAGGAAGCCTGGAATCATGGCAAGTCTGATAAGAAATATTACTCATTGAGTATGAATCCGTTGGTCATAAGATACGTCCTTGAGAGAAGGTTAACGGACGTTATTACAATACATATACTATGGCAAAGGAAGGGATCCTTAGACATTTGAATAAGAGGACTTAATTGTTAGAGAATCTTCATCCCTTGAAAAGTGATGATCAACATTGTGATGTATGACCTTTTTGCACCTGTAACTATGACTGTCTTGTTCAACGCCGTATATGTCACGTTCAATAAAATCTATGTACATTCATCACAGCCTTGCGTGCTGCCTATCAGTGACCAGTTGATCACTACTTGTTGGAGTTCGTTTCAACTTAAGAACATTTTCTGAAATATTTTTCATTGAGAAAACATTCGCGTAATGAAGGTATTTACCTCTAGAAGAAACGACCCAACAACTAGCTATAGTAAAATCTTGTTAGATTTCCCCTGGATTTTTGGCTATATTGCAGTGAATTCTATTCTGTGCTAAACGGGTGATCATAACCTTTGCGTCCCAGCAGCAAAAAAAAAAAACATTGTATAGAGTCCTCCAGACTCGGTTCTTAAAACCCTCCAGAATTTGATGAGACTGTTTAAATTTTAATCTTGTGGCGATCCTGTTGGGATTCCGCTATCTAAAATTACCAGAAGAAAAGCCAACCCAAGAACAATTTTTACACGCCATCAATTAAATTAAGATTAACTGGAGAAGAACATTGCCAGAGCTATATTTGTATTATTTTACTGCTCTACTGCGAAAGAAAATAGAAATCTTCCGAACACTGGCGGTGCATATTTTCTTCACTGGATTTTAAAACCCTCGAAGTAAACCATACCTCACCGGTCAGTTGTTGTCATCACGCCTTAAGAAGTTTTACCATCAGCGGCGAAATCAATGAGACCACCCCATTTTCACCACCTGTATCCGTGACCGTGCCATCCCATAGAACTTTCCTTTTAACATAACAAAAACAAAGAACACTTAGGCTTCACCTTCCAGCGATTTCGGGACTGTACTAACGCATAAACGTGATAATCTGGGGCTGGACACAGAAGAAAAAGACACTACCTATGTCGAGTGTTTAATTGATGTTTGTGTATTTTCTATGGAGTGCCAGATTCTACGATCGGTAAGTGTGTGTGAGAAAATGAGTGTTGGCCATCACGAGCGTGCATGAATGACATGAGATTTATTTTGCAACCATTTTTTTTAATTTGCCTACCTGGTAAATACTTTTACTGTATTCCCTGTATTGTTCCTTTAAGTGGGATTCTTTTTCCCTCTATTTATCCCCCCCCCCCCCCACCCTTTTTCATTTGCTTAGTAAAAGGAAAAACAATTGAGAATAACAGGACTTTTTTCTACCACCCATACCTAGTATTGTAAAACCTCCTTTCAGAGTAATTAAATTTACTGTTGGGTTACATTATCCTTTTTTCTGATAACTACCGTAAAATCTCGCGTATAATACGCACTCGTGTATAATACGCATGCTTGATTTAGCACAAAATTTTCTGGTAAAATGGAAATTCGTGTATAATACGCACCACAATTTTTCAAGATTTTATTTTTTGAAACATTTGTTAAAAAACTGAAAGAAGATGGAAGATGCTGCGCGATAGTAGTTCTTCGACGAACTGAAAGACCATGTCGCTTCATAAAACGAACTGAACATCCATATGACGCTTTAAATGATGTTGTGCCTGTGCGAGATTTTTTAAGTTCCAGAGCTTTAAGTCGGACTTCAATGCATCAAACACCGATGCCTTGTTGCCTTTTATCCACTACCCAGTCCAATAATGTTTTTTCCTAGGTCTGGAAGATCTGGTGCTGACCCACGATTCGCCTTTTTCTTACTAGGCAACACTTACAGCGCCTCTTTGTTTTTTCGCCATAATCGAATGTTGCACTCGTTAATGGAAAAATGTCGACTTGCAGCCCGATTGCCGTTAGATTCTGTATATTTTACCACTAAGAGCTTTTCTGCTGCAGTACAACATTTTCTCGAATTCATTGTTAGAACTCAAAATAATCAAATGACAAACTTCACAACCAAGCTTAATATTAAAACAGACTGAAGACCAAGAGTGCGAAATGCGTTTTGCAACAATGTCTGACACATCAGAAAACACATGGCACATTCAATTTTGCGCCATTTTCACTGTCAAATTGTGACAAAAACTTGACAGACTTTCCAATGTAGGTTACTTTCGATATAGAAAATTACGTATTTTTTAGTACTCGCGTATAATACGCACACGAATTTTAGCGGGCAAAAATGAGTAAAAATTGTGCGTATTATACGCGAGATTTTACGGTACCTATCTTTGGACTGGGTTTATCTTTGTCTATTTCAAGCGGGAAGGGCATATTGGATAGCACTCTTCATAACCCCCCCCCCCTTGTTATATGTATAACTGGCAAATAATTGTTTAGCCAGGAGAGTTTAAGGAGTAGATTAAGAGAAAAGATTGTCGTAAAGGGTCTGTCCTTACTCTCCCCAGCACTCTGTGAATCAACTATTTACTTCCAAAACCCTTATTATCACAGAGCCTTCACCATCCTTTTTCACTCTAAACGGGACCACTATTTCTAAGACTTTTCTCAAAATAAATTTACGACAGGAATGTTACTTTAGAGGTAGGTGTAAAGACTTCCACGAAAAGTAGTTTATTAAGAGAGATAAATTGAGTGGAAAGGCTTCGACACATCGGGTTAGTCCCTAATTTAGGTATTTAAAATATGCATAGAATAAAATGCACTTAGGAGACTAAAAGATTTTTAGCTAGGAAGATAAAGATTAATTCAGGGTATAATTTAAGCCTTAGATGAATAAAATCGCTCCAGAAATAAGAAAGATAAGGGGGAAAACTAGTTTTTCATAATTGAACAGAGAGACAAAATATGCCTCATTTTGGGATTCGCAATACCCCGTTAGCCCCCTGCTTTCCGATACGCCGGATGTGCTAGTATAAATAGACCTTGCCCTTGCTAAATTGGGGCCATAAGATTTGAAAAACACAGCGAGCAGAAAGAAGCGGTAACTTGTAAATGAAGACTGCCTTTGTCAGTTGTACATGAGAGCAGATCAAGTTTGCCATTAACAGCTCGTCTGTGTGTGCCTGAGGGTAAGATATATATATATATATATATATATATATATATATATATATATATATATATATGATTTGCTATTGATTCACTACAGTGTGTTAGTAGGTGTGTAGACGTGTTTCAGCAACCATTGTGTAATTTCTGAAGGACTTACCCGCCTGTGTACATTCAAATTAAATTAAGAATGATAGCAGAATTGTGTCTGTAGGTTTGGAAAAGCTTTTAAAGAAATACTTCTTGAGGAAATATAAGAATATAAGAAAGAAGGACAGAAATTGTTTTAATGTATGGATCAAGGTATTACTTAGTATTTTATACTAGACCAAATCATTGTATGGAGGCGGATCATGGACAGATGGATCTAACTAAGGTTTTAAAAGGAAAGTGTAGTCACGGTGAACTGGATGTGGGTAGTGCTGGTATATATTGTCCTGTGCATTTGCTAGCACATTATCTGACACTGTCTATCGTCCCCATCTTGTGTGATAATGGAATAGTGATGGACCATATAGGGGTTACGTTTATTTTTGTTTCAGGTTCTATCCAGACAACTACAAAACAAAAACTTTATAGAGTCATCCACCTCTGCTGGACTCTGTGGTGCAAGTGCCCTTGTGGTTAACAGGGCCAGATACCCAGCTTCCACCGCCTGGAGAAATTCAATATACGTGTTCGTCCATGGCAGGAGAGTCGCAGGTCTCTAAACACAAGATAAGTGACAAAACAAAGCCACTGATCAGCGTATCCCGATTATACCCCTATACTAAAAGACAAGATGCAAATAAACATACAGTGAATGATGAAAAGTGTGGACATAAATTTACCCATTACTAGCTTCACAGTCAAGAAATAGTGACAAAACTCATTAGTATCATATCAATGTTCTTTAAAAGGAGATAATTAATCCAGTTGATAACCTTCAACAAGTGAATGACTTTTGATATTGTTAATTATTTTCAATGTTTATTGATTTATTGTTGTAAATAAATTTGATTTCATTTCAAACTTTCCAGACCGAAAAGAGAAACTGTACAGGCTAAATAAATTGTAAATATTTACCAACAGACTTACTTACTTATTAAAGTTGAGTTCATGTTCTTGTTGGAAATAATTTTGTTAATATCCCCTAGCAGAGTCAACAATAATAATAATAATGCAATAATCAAGGGAGGATCTTGAGAGGGAGCCCATAGGGATTGTGACGACTTGGCCAATCTTCTCTTCATTTTTTTTATTATTTACGTGACATCATTTTTTCCCATCCTCAATGCATGATCGCAAAGTCCCGGGAAGTGTCACTTGTGGAAATTCTCCTAGCGTTCAGTGATTTTCTCCTCGCGTTTAATGCTATTTTTAGATACGACGTCATTGTTGACCACTGACCTCGGTAGATAGAACCAGTATAGGCCACTTTAGGAAGACCCCACGTGACTTTTAACGTTACTGATTGGAGCGTCTATATTGATGCTAAGGTCACATGATGCATGCTACGGATCACGTGTCCAAGCGGAAATGTCCCGCTAAAAGTGCGCCAAACACGGGCATTCTTCACTTGCCCAGGAAACCTTGAGACAGCTAGGTCTAACCCAGATATCGGCGAATTCTCGCATTAAAAGCACTGAAGCCACGTGTCTAAATTGCGGGTTAGCGTCCATCTTTGAGTAGGTAAGTGAAATCTCGCTAGAATATAATGTGATGAAATGTGTAGTACCTTGCAAAATCGACGCAAGATTGGTATGTTTACTTTATTCATATTTTTGTTTTACGATCACATCCAGCCACATGTGATCGGGTATATTTTATGATCCCACGGGATATGTACAACATGTTCATAATAATGTATAATGGGAATATATATATATAGCTATTAATTTCCATATTATTTTATTATTTTTGACCCGACGTTTAGACTAGCGGAAATTAATATTAACGATAATGTTGACAGACCGTGACATATATTCATTATAAATTATATGACGATGCGACCAGACATGAAGTGTGTGATAATGTTGTCAGACAATTCTAAAACACTGATGTCCAATTATTTGTTAAATTCATCATAATTGACATGACGATTAGGCTAGAGGCACAGAACTAGAATACTGTTGCCGACATTTCTATGATAAATTTGGTGGGTTTAACTGACATTTATAATAATTCATCGGGTTAAGTTGACGATAAATCCGTCTAAAGAATTATAATACTGCCACTGGGGCAGAGAAATATAATAAAGGACAGAAAGGAGAAACTTGAATTCAAGATTAGACTCTAGACATATGATGTTAGAGACTAAAATCTGAGATGACTGGCAGACGGACGGCTTAGGGAAAGACTGCTTCCTAAAGCTAGAAAATTAATGAAGCCGTCGTATTTGTCTTCAGTCTATGGTGGAGCCTTGCACGACAGTCCAATCTCAGAGCAGAATACGGAGTCGAGCACAGAGAAGGCAAATCCGAACCATTCAAGACCTACCTGGGGCAACGTCAGGAGACCGGAGAACTAACCTCACTTCACTATCAGCCAGGGGCAGAAAAGCTAAGTTCCACGAAAAAGGGAACTCACCATATCAATGCATAGTTTAGTCATCCATGATGAAACACACTTGAATTGTGAGACACACATTACATACCGCAGACACTAATTCCATCGACAATACTATCATTCACCATCTATTCACTTTAGTTGCAATAAACCAATTGGGTGTATATACTGTACCCCATGCTTTGTTCCTTCTGTTAGATGTTACATATTGTCTGATGTTTATCTTCCTTTATAAGGGAGGGGGGCTCGTAAAATCTAATATAAACCCAGTAATTGAAGAATAACAATAATAGATAACTGAGAAGGGGACGACGGTAGCGAGAGACCAAATATCTCCTTACAATCTTTTCCAGACCTGTCTAGTTAGGAGAATTTACCCTCTTTGTCTCCCTTCAGTGGTGGAAAACCCAGCAGGAATTCCTTGAGCCAAATCTTCCACATCAGATCTATTATTTCCTCTAAATAAATTCTTATCCATCCAACGCTACGTGACACTGGGGTCTCAGTCCGGGAGTTGAACTTATGTATTTTATCATACCTCGGGGATAGTATCATTCATTCAGTCATTACAGTATACCATTTTAACACATGTATTTTCACACAGTGAGCTCTAGAAAGACAGAAAACATTTTTTCTAGAATTTCAGGTATTGATTGGTGAATCCCTTTATATATGTTGTGTTTAATTAAGTTAGTTCATGATTTTGTATTTCATTGAATTACAGACCTTAAGTCTCCATAACTGTAGTAATTTCATTCTACAGCAGTCTCATAAATAATTAGTATTTACTTGTTGTTAGAAATACTATTGGAAGGTAGCACTAGCTTACTCATTGTGGACTATAACAGCAAAAGATGGCTGAAATAGTTAAGCTTAAGGCAGCACTAGGGGAGGCCGGTCGAGATCTAGGTTATAGTGGGGTGGACCTTGCAAATTATGTCAGTGTCGAGACTGATAAGTATTACGCTCGAGAAACAGCGAAAGCTGAAAGAGAAGAGCGAATAAAGTTAGCAGAAATAGATGAGAGGATAAAAGCTGTAGACGCTAGGGAAAGAAGCGAGAGAGATGAACGCGAGCATGCACTGAAGATGAAGCAGTTAGAGATGCAGGGACAAGCTCAAAGAGTTGAACCGGTAGCCGGTGCGACAGCATCTACCTCCTCAGGCAACCTATCGCCACGGTCAGATGACATGCCTTCCTTGCACGCAGGGGGCACCGGACCTTTGCCATCCTCACTCATGTCAACTTTGGGACCCTTGACGTTTCCATTTGAAGCTTTCTCGGAACAAGCCGACTCGATCGATATGTATCTGGACAAATTTGAGAAGTTTGCCACCACGTTTGGTTTGGAGAAGAGCAAGTGGAACCTGAAACTGTCACAAGGGCTTAGAGGAACCGCTTATGACGTGTATAGCAAGCTTCCTCCAGGTTTACAGGATAACTATGACTCTCTGAAAAAGGCACTCCTGATACGTTATGAGCTACATGCTGACGCCTATAGGAAGAGGTTCCGTAACTCTAGTTGGGAAGTCGGAAAGAACTATGCTCAATTTTCTGGTAGACTGGATTCGTACGTGGAAAAGTGGGGTGCCCTAGGGAATTTTTCTCATGATTGGGAAGGTCTGAAGGAGATGGTCGTTATTGAACAACTGAAGGACACCATGACTTCCGACATGAGAAGATTTCTGACAGAGAATGGGGCCAGCACTTTAGAATCCATCGTCCAGTTGGCGGAACGTTATCAGGCAGCGCTAACGGAGAATGACCCATCCCGGTGGAACCAACCGGAAGAATTATCGAGGCCGACACCTCAGACACACTTGGACCCCCAAATGAATCTACCTTACCACCACTTCAAAAAGCATGACAAGCCAGACTACAAGACTACTCAGAGATCAGCTTTGCAGCATCAGAGGCGGGGAGAAAAGTGGTGTAAGACGTGCAAAATGAGCAACCACAATACTGCCGAGTGCAGAAGGAAAAACCCTCCACATCATGTTGCATGTTTGCAGGTGAGGGCTGTTGACAGGAAGGAACTGACAGTGAGTCAGAATAGCCTCCATCACCCACCTATACAGGAGACAGTGACCGTGAATGGCAACCAAGTCATCGGGATGTATGACACAGGTTTGTCTTATGACGCGGTCGTTTCTTCATCTCTGGTGCACCCCGAACAACTCACCACAGAAACAGTGGATATCCAGGGGCCACTCAAGGGAGCATTACCCTTAAATTTGCCCATAGCGAAGATTCAGGTCAGTTGTCGCTATGTGGAAGGGGAAATCAATGCTGCAGTATTAGAGGATCCTTTCTACCCCCTGATGTTAGGGCGTAGATATGTCTTTTTAGGAGAACCAGTAAAGCCTGTGGTTATGGCTGCCGTCTAGACCAGGTCTGACTCCAAATGCATAGAGAGGGACTCTAAATTAGAAATTCATCCGAATAAGATGATAAGGGCTCAAGCAGCTGATAGCACAGTGGGGCCTTGCTTTGGCAAATTGAGAGACTCACATAACCCTCGAAGAAAGGGTGACTTTTATATGGAACATGGACTCTTGCACAGGAAAGCTGGCAGAGGGCTAAAAAGTCATGGACAGATTGTGGTGTCATCCATATATAGAAATAAAGTTATGGAATGGGGGCACGGTGCTACTTTGAGTGAACACCTGGGTAATGGTGCCACAAATCAAAGGATAGCCACCCGTTATTATTGGCCTGGCATCACAGAAGACATAGCTCGATATGTGAAGTCCTGTTCAGAGTGTAACCAGGTAACCTCAACACATAGGGTAGACCAGTTACAGGACCTAGGGAAGTATTGCTGCAGACGTAGGCATCCAAAGAAAACCAGAATACTTACCTGGGAGGAACAACGTAGGGGCAGATTTTTGAGCCGACATCCGGACGCAACCGAGGAGATATGAGAAACTGAAAAAGAAGAGGAAGACAGGACCAGTGGAGTTGGACGGAACGTCAAACTTGAGGAGGGGCTTGTGTGACGACTTATCCAATCTTCTCTTCATTTTTATTATTATTTACGTGACATCATTTTTTCCCATCCTCAATGCATGATCGCAAAGTCCCGGGAAGTGTCACTTGTGGAAATTCTCCTAGCGTTCAGTGATTTTCTCCTCGCGTTTAATGCTATTTTTAGATACGACGTCATTGTTGACCACTGACCTCGGTAGATAGAACCAGTATAGGCCACTTTAGGAAGACCCCACGTGACTTTTAACGTTACTGATTGGAGCGTCTATATTGATGCTAAGGTCACATGATGCATGCTACGGATCACGTGTCCAAGCGGAAATGTCCCGCTAAAAGTGCGCCAAACACGGGCATTCTTCACTTGCCCAGGAAACCTTGAGACAGCTAGGTCTAACCCAGATATCGGCGAATTCTCGCATTAAAAGCACTGAAGCCACGTGTCTAAATTGCGGGTTAGCGTCCATCTTTGAGTAGGTAAGTGAAATCTCGCTAGAATATAATGTGATGAAATGTGTAGTACCTTGCAAAATCGACGCAAGATTGGTATGTTTACTTTATTCATATTTTTGTTTTACGATCACATCCAGCCACATGTGATTGGGTATATTTTATGATCCCACGGGATATGTACAACATGTTCATAATAATGTATAATGGGAATATATATATATAGCTATTAATTTCCATATTATTTTATTATTTTTGACCCGACGTTTAGACTAGCGGAAATTAATATTAACGATAATGTTGACAGACCGTGACATATATTCATTATAAATTATATGACGATGCGACCAGACATGAAGTGTGTGATAATGTTGTCAGACAATTCTAAAACACTGATGTCCAATTATTTGTTAAATTCATCATAATTGACATGACGATTAGGCTAGAGGCACAGAACTAGAATACTGTTGCCGACATTTCTATGATAAATTTGGTGGGTTTAACTGACATTTATAATAATTCATCGGGTTAAGTTGACGATAAATCCGTCTAAAGAATTATAATACTGCCACTGGGGCAGAGAAATATAATAAAGGACAGAAAGGAGAAACTTGAATTCAAGATTAGACTCTAGACATATGATGTTAGAGACTAAAATCTGAGATGACTGGCAGACGGACGGCTTAGGGAAAGACTGCTTCCTAAAGCTAGAAAATTAATGAAGCCGTCGTATTTGTCTTCAGTCTATGGTGGAGCCTTGCACGACAGTCCAATCTCAGAGCAGAATACGGAGTCGAGCACAGAGAAGGCAAATCCGAACCATTCAAGACCTACCTGGGGCAACGTCAGGAGACCGGAGAACTAACCTCACTTCACTATCAGCCAGGGGCTGAAAAGCTAAGTTCCACGAAAAAGGGAACTCACCATATCAATGCATAGTTTAGTCATCCATGATGAAACACCCTTGAATTGTGAGACACACATTACATACCGCAGACACTAATTCCATCGACAATACTATCATTCACCATCTATTCACTTTAGTTGCAATAAACCAATTGGGTGTATATACTGTACCCCATGCTTTGTTCCTTCTGTTAGATGTTACATATTGTCTGATGTTTATCTTCCTTTATAAGGGAGGGGGGGGGCCCTCGTAAAATATAATATAAACCCAGTAATTGAAGAATAACAATAATAGATAACTGAGAAGGGGACGACGGTAGCGAGAGACCAAATATCTCCTTACAATCTTTTCCAGACCTGTCTAGTTAGGAGAATTTACCCTCTTTGTCTCCCTTCAGTGGTGGAAAACCCAGCAGGAATTCCTTGAGCCAAATCTTCCACATCAGATCTATTATTTCCTCTAAATAAATTCTTATCCATCCAACGCTACGTGACAGGGATCCAAGATAATACACTAACATCATACCTGGAAACTTATACAGCTTGACCCTACCTTTGATATCCATACACCCTTACTCTTTTCAGAGAAGGGGGTATTACTTATAAGACCAGACTCTTATCTGGCACTATCCTGGTATCACCTGATACAACTTTGTGTCCAGGATATATTATATTTTAATAACATCTCAACCCTCTCGCGACACTGACCACCTTTGGAAACGTGTCGGTCCAACATTTGACCCTAGTGAAAAGCTGCTGATCGTGTTGACACAAGCTTGTATGTGTGCGTACGATGAAAGAAAACAACATTGTCTGACCAGACATCTGTCTGGCGGAGGCACGCAGATAAAGGCGATAATTGGATAATCTATCCGGGTAGACATCTTGGCGGAAGACATTACGCCAGGAAAACATGGTCACAATATTGTGCGAGGCAGATAGGTGCAGCCGAAACAATATTACATCTTATTATAAAGAGGTTAATTTTAAGTTTAATATTAAAACACGTGGGAGTATTATTTTTCGAATTTGAAAAGCCCCTACCAACGTAGTGCTGAACGAGATTCGATTTGATTGGTTTTGGTTTGAGGTGCCGGAATATACAATGCATTCTATTGGAACATTCGGCGAAAACACTGTCTGTGATTCAACTGAGAATGAGAGATATAACCTAGTGAACTCAGAAACACAGAACAGACAGCTTCGCAACTTCATATGAGCAACTCCCAACAGCTAGGAAGAGAAAGATCGGACCTAGAATTCCTATATTAAAAGTGACAGATCGACAGAATTTGGGCAACTCTGAAACCTTAAGATTAAACCCGCATATTTAAATACTTACTTACTTACTTAGTCGTTCCCCTTCTAACGTGAGGTGTAGAGGTCATAATGACAATATTTAAATACACGGACTGTAAAACTTCAGCACCAGGACTTTACATATTAGGACTGGAAATCTAGGAATTGGATCATCAGTCATAAGAGAAATAATATCCCAGACAAAGTGTATCGCAGAACACCCGTCGAAGAGGAATTACTAGTTTCCCAGGCCAAGTGATTCAAAGAACACCGTCATAAGAGGAATTTCTCAGACGAAATTGATTCGAGAGCATATGCACCGAAATTGCTCACGTCCATCTGAAAATCTGCGCAAGGAATTGTGTATTCCCAAAAATGTGGGGTAAGTTGTGAACATTTATATTACAAACGTAAATTTAACATGTTTTCTTGCTAGTAGATATATATGAGGCTGGTAACCTCAACAAATGATAGTATATTCATGAACCACTACAGCAAGAGCTGGTGGTTGTTTCTGACTAGTCGTGCGGGAAACCCGACAGCATAGAGAACACAGACTCCAACTGGAGCAGTGATGAGTGATGACTACATCACATGTGCCTCCAGTGTAACATATTATCTTGTGAGATTTATGTACCTTTTTTAATTGTAATTCAGGTAAAACATTATTCTCGCACTCCAGACGCAAATGCCCTAGTTAACCCCCTGAGGAATATGGGTGAATTTTCATCATATTCCCTGAGTTACTCTGTGTGCTTGAGAATTTAATTCTTCTGAGAGGTTAACATTGGTGGGTGGAGCGCATGACAATGGGCCTGTTAGTTTGCGGCGAACAAATGTACTTAGCAGGCATTTGTTTCTTTCAATTTGTCTAAAGTTCGTGGTTACACGCCATCAGAAGATTTGTGATACTAACGCCGATAGTGTGAGAGACTACAGTGGAAGAGAGTGTGGAGAAGGCTTTCGTCATCACAGAATTGATGAACCGCAGCTGCAGGACTCACTCATACAAGCTAAGTACTAACTAAAAGGCATCAGCAAAAAGGACATTTCAGTTAAACTTTAAGTATAAAGTTAAAATTCCACCTACGTCTCATGACGAGAACTTTATATCCATCAAAATTCCATTAATCTTTTCATATTTATTTTAACCTGTTAAAGACTACTTCACTATTAAATTTGTTACCTGTTGTTTTAAAACTAAACAATAATAGCTGATTCAGTTATATGTATGAAAGCAAACGTATGAGCCAGAATAATGAATATATCTATATATAAATACTTAGACATATATTAACACTAAACAGAGCTATACCTTATAAGAGGGATTTCGTTAAATTACACCAACTGGATGCTTGAACGGGCTACACCATTGCGTAAACCCTTCACAAAAGGCGACGGACCAGATAATAAGTTAACAAATTGCTCAGCCCTAAGCAGCTTTTGTTCTTGACTTCTGGGAATATCTTGTGAACGCTCCCTTCAGGTAGAAGTGTCATTAATCTTCTATCTACATCTCTGCCAAGAGTAATCTTGCGCGCAGGTAGATATCTTGGAAGCCAATATTAGATACTCTTGAGTTTTGGTCACTGTTGGACCACTACTGCAAAGCAGGGGAGGCAATCCGTGACAGCTGACTACTGTCTTTATTAGAGTCATTAATGTAGACGTATGAGGCCGAACGAGATGTCAGGAACCTTGAGTTGACTACTACCTTTATTAGAGTCATTAATGTGGAAGTCTGAGGGTGAACGAGGAAAAAGAAGTTTACTGAAAAACTTTAAAAATATAAATAAATACAATTATTACTAAGTCACAGGTTTAGATGACCTTACTATTAATAAATGTACCCGTGTTTTTGCTGTGTCATAAATGTTCAGATCTGTAATATATCCAAAGCATACTTAGTCGTTCTTCTTCTGCCCTGGGATGTAGAGGTTTGCCAGAGAGAGAGAGAGAGAAAGAGAGAGAGAGAGAGAGAGCCATACTATCCTATCGGCTGTCTTCCTTCTGACCTGGGATGCAGAGGTTTGCCAGAGAGAGAGAGAGAGAGGAAGAGAGAGAGAGCGCCATACTATCCTATCGGCTGTCTTCCTTCTGGCCTGGTTCCAATATAGTCCTCGGTCCTTTAGAGATTGTCTAATGTTGTCCTTGCAGGGAATTCTGGGTAGTCCTAGAGGGCTACATTCCTGACTCTTGGTTTTCCATATTTATCATAGTAGCCGATCTTCTCCCATTCTGCCGACATGGCCAAACCATCGCAGTTGGGACAGTTCCACTCGGGTCTGCAGTGTCTGAGTTTTGAGGCCTTGACGCATCGTCTGGTTGCGGACCATGTCCCTTTTGTTACTTCAACCACCTTCCTCAGATATCTCATTTCTTGGCTTTGGAGCTGTTTTAGTGGGTTATAATCATTGTCCATGACTCGCATCCATACGTCAGGACTAGTTCATAGCTGAAGCGGTATACAGCCATCTTCGTCTTATCGCCAATTTCTCTTTTACCGAGGAATCCTCGATTTATGGCCTGAAAAAGTATTCCAACTGCTGCTCTTCATGTACCCAACGCTTCTTTTATGCCTCCCTTCCAATCTACGACAGTTTCAAGGTATTTAAAGTGGTTGACCTGCTCCATGACCTTTTGTCCCAGCATAATCTGATGCCCTTTTTTCCTCTCGTGACATCACGATTATGCACAGCATTCCTGATGTAAAATTGCTCCGGTTACTTTTATTTTTTTCTTATGGGGTCGCATATGTATAGATTATGTGTTAAGGGGGCCTCGACCTACAAAGGTAGGGTACCGCTGTTCTACTGAAAAAATTAAGTAAGATAACTAGAGAAATAAAAGTTCGGATAGTTTTAGACAGTTATTACTTACAAGACCAAAACAAAAAAAAACAAAAAAAACATGATAACAACTAACACAGTATATTAAACAAACGTCACACTGTTGTTGTTGTGTTTTCTTATCAGAGATGTACACTGCATGCTTTGACCTGGACGAATTGTGTCACACACAAAAAAAAGTCGAGGTTCCTGACAAAAAAATATACGTTTATTCTCACCGGCGACTCCTCGCCGTCAGCGCCCAGGTCGGTCTAACCCGTCGCCATGCCGTAAGGCCGGCCAGTTTGTCTGTTTGAAAATTATACAAATGTCAATCATTGGCAAACAATTTATCATTAGCACGTTAATCTGATTTCATTACTTTCTTCATTTTATTTATTTATTTGTTGGTGTCTTGTTTATTTGCCGATAAGGAAGACTTTTATGCGACCTCTTAAGCTGTTCGTTTCTTTCATCTAACAGGAAAAAATGGTGCACTAGTGAATATATACATCGTCTGTGAACAAAAATGCTGACCATCATGGGACAAGATAATAGTTCTGCGCCTGCCGTTCAACCTATACACAAAGACCGTCGGTTATATTGAGACGCATGTATGAATACAAAAGACCACGTGGTCTGTTACCGAAAATACCCCGTGAACCGCGACGCGACGCTACGTAAAGACAAGCTCAGAACTGTGAAATCACCACACTATTCATAAAAATAGAAAGTGCATCCGAGAAAGGAACTTGACCCAACATTTTCAAAATTGTCCTGGCTAATATTGCGTTTATAATGACGTCACTACATAAGCATTGTGTAAGCGAAATGTCAGGACTTCTGACATTTGACGGTTGTGGCTAAACCCTAGATTTGCTATACTTAGAGAAGGTAGTATTTAACTCTCCGTCTATGGTGACGCACGCATGTGGATATATAGGAAATAAGGAAACTACAAAGATTTACGATATAATAGAGCAAGCATATCCGTAAAAAATGACGCGGAAAAATTAAAATCAACGGTTTAACCTTTTAGCATCTGCAGCACATCTAAAAGATTCAGGATCTTCGATGGACATTGTTTTATTGATTGTGAACGAAGCTGCTTTAACTATTTTTAACGTTGTGAAAAAAATAAAAATAAATAGAAGTTAAGTTTTGGCTGTATCTTTTCAAGGGATGTAATTTTATCCACCTCGCTGTCCAAGGGAAACAATCAGGCAGCTAAGAACTTAAATATATATCTAATCCATCACATGACATTTTACGAATGCTTTATCTACTTATCATTTAAAAATAAACAGTAAGCGTACAACGAACTGTTTTCAAATACAAAGTAAAAAACAATGCAAATGAATCTTCTCTACACCTACGAATCATCAATGTTCACAACTCTGGCTGCTGTGACGCCCTCTAACACCATTACATAACCGGCGAGCGGGTGGCTCAGCGGTTTGGATACCGGTCTCTGAAGTCAGGAGACACCGGTTGGAGCCCCAGCAAGGTCTAGTTTTTTTCTTCATAGAAATAACATTACATTAGGATTGTGTAAACCACAACAGTGAAGTTATCAATTGTTACGCAACGTGTAACATCGCTTACGTAACTTACATCTAATCTAACATTCAACAACAAAATTTATCACTTTTCGGTACCAATTATCACATATATTATCCGAATAATTTATCACTTAAATTCCTATTCACATCTATCTCAGAAGCTATTCCTAGCTTGACACATGGCAGGAAACGATTTGTCTGCTGTACTTTTTGTCGTTCAGTCTTTGCCATTGCCACAGTAACGACTTTGTTGGGGATTTCCAACTTATAGATTACATTTTCGGACTCTAATTTCTAGTGATTAGAACATCTAATGATGTTAAATCTTTGACACTCTAAATTAACCAATCACTCTTCTCGGCGACATAAACCTGAAATGTTCTTGTCTGCAAGCGTCTTTTTTTTTAAAATGTCTTTTCCGTAATAATTAAGTAAGAATTTTGTTTTTTATTAAGATAAGGGCTTGAGTGTCCGATTGCCAGAGTGGTTATAGCGATGGCCTCTCACGGCAAAGGTACCTAGTTCGAAACACGGAGGCGTCAATGCTCCAGTCTACACAACTGTGAACAGATATCTGGCTCTGCTCTTGAGTTAGCAAGGAAGGGAGCTGGCCACTAGTATAGTGAAATCTTAAACAGTTCACTCCTCTACGGCAGTATCTGCTATGGGATTACCTTTATCTTTAAGGGATATAGGAGCCGTGGTAGGGCAGTGGTTAGTGCATTGGCTTCCTAGCTCGGTGGTCCATGGTTCGATCCCCAGTTGAGGTGGGATTTTTTAGACCGCAAAAGGCTCCGAGGTCGACCCAGCCTCATGAATTGGGTACCAGAACAACTCTGGGAAGGTTAAGGCGGCCGGCGTGATGCTGACCACATCACCCATAGTGTGCCGATGGTCAAGAAAATAGGTGCCTAACACCGTATTCCCAATATGCCTCAATGGCGTGTAACTGGATCCTTTTTAAGGGATATCCATCCATTCACAAACAGCACTTCTGGCTCATTACCTTCATTATATTTAAAGCGGAGTTTCTTTAGATCTCTTGCATTGTTCCTTCACTGAACACTCTCAGTATCCTAGTCTGTTTGACTTAAGAATTGATGCGTATTCTTAAAATATGTAAAGGTGTAACCAAGGTTAACTTTTCTTCTACGTTTGATTTCAAATAGCCACTTCTATCTCACTTATAAAGCTGGAACAAATAGCCACTTCTATTTCACTTATAAAGCTGGAAGTCCGTCTCGGGCTCCTCTCGTTACCATACAGTTTCTCCCTCAACTGGGTTGGAGGAGACCATGCTGCAGTTCTGCTGCTCTCATGCAGCCGACAGTTTTGGGAGGACATTTTCTACTGTTTGTTTAGTTGTTGTTTTGAAGATGTGATGGGTGGAGATCGGGCCCTTAACAGCTGACCGTTATTGCCTCTTCTCGTTCCATCTTGGTCTACCCTGTTCAACCTGAAATTTGGTTATAATTGGGGTATTTAGTGTCATTTTTTTTTCTAAATTTTGTATTCAATTTAAATAACTATTGTCTTTAGCAGTTGCTGATTTTAATTTATATTAGTATTTGTTGTATCGCTCTGTAAAGAGTTTCCTATCATAGTTGCATGGTCAAACCAGTGACGATCGGGAAAAGACTAATTGACTTCTGGAAAGACAGATGACACTGGGAAAGACTAGAAACCGGCTGACCGGGTTAGCACCCCGTAAGCTGTATTCAATTGCTACAGGAGCCAAAAATGATAGATGTCCCCAGGATTCACCGAAAAGGGGGGGGGGGGGGGGGGGGAGGATGAATCCACAGGCGCTTCATTGGAATCGACCAGACCCGTTACCCGGACTTCGAGCTCTGAACAACGGCTGGAATTTCCATGTGCCTGTGGTAGGGGATTCTCTACTCAGAGAGGAATGAAAATTCACAGAACTAAAAAGGGGTGTGGGAGGTCATCAGGGGGAGATCAACAGCGCTCTGTCTCGACGGATAAGACGTTAGAAGAACGCAGCCATGAGTCAATCCACAGTGCTGAGTACATTCAAGTTGATCTGCCAGATGATGATCTCACACACTTCTTGGACGGGAAGAGAGATGCAATTAAGTTTCCACCTGCCAGTGCAAAAGGGCTTTGGGAACAGCTGGACGAAGCCTTGGCAAAAGAGTTGGATAACAACCTGAAGCAGCTAACTTTGGAGAAGAAGCTGGAAATCTTCGGCGACATAATATATCTGCACTGTCGCAAAGTGTTCGGAGTGAGGGAGGCAAGGGAAAGTAACCCACCACAAAAAAGTAGAAGACAAATTAAAATAGAAGAGATCAGGAAACAGAAGAAGCATGCCCGAAAACTGTTCAAGAACGCAGTTGCCACAGAGAAGGAAGGGTTACGACAAGTTTGGGAGCACCTGAAAGGCCAACATAATGCCGTTTGTAGAGCAGAAAGGTTGTGCAGGAAGAGAACGAAGACTCGAAGGGATAGGGAAAGATTCTTTAGGGAGCCCTTCAAGTTTGCCAAAGAACTGTTTGAGCAGCCACGGTCGGGTACGCTAAACATCAGGAAAGAAGACCTGGAAGAACACCTTAGAATGACATATTCAGATGGTCGAAAAGATGAGCCGCTCAGCAGCATGGCAGGCCTTAAATGGCCGAGTAAGACAGGAGCTGAATTTAATACCAAGCCCCCAGCGGTGCAAGAGGTAGAAAGCATTGTCCAGAAAGCTCGGTGCAAGTCAGCTCCAGGTCCTAATAATGTTCCATATGTGGTGTATATGAGATGCTCTGAGGTGCTCAAACGACTGCTCCGTTTACTGAAGAATGCGTAGAAAACCCAGCTTGTAAGCAAGGAATGGAGAAAGACGAACGGAGTCTACATCCCGAAGGAACAAAATTCCACAGACATCAGTCAGTTCAGGCCAATCTCACTACTCAATGTGGAAGGGAAGATATTCTTCTCAGTGATGGCGAAAAGACTCACTACATACCTCCTGGCAAATGGGTACATTGACACTACCATTCAGAAAGGAGGTATCCTAGGTACTTGTCGTAGATTTTAGATAGGAGAATTAAGACTAGGTTTGGTCCCTTCTGAATAGGTTTGAATAGGTGATAGACTCAGTGAGAGTTAGTGAAAGGTAATAGAATTTCCACACACGTGAGATGATAGATTTTGATATAGTGGCTGTCTCTGAAAGCGAAAAGAATTCTTCTCTCTCTCACCTATCTTCTACAACAGTTGTTACAGCGTCAGACAGACTACACCAATATACATATTACGTATATTTCTATCACTCACAGGCACGCACATACACGTGACGACACTGACGTGGGAAAACTATAACAATGATACATATATATCTAGAACGAGCTGACCAAACACTATTATTAAGTTCAAGAGCGATTTTAATATCAGGAAAAAATCGGCTCACAACATCAAAGAAAGTACATCAAGGAAAATACATATACACATAGTCATAAAAAATTCAAGGAAATGTTGCAAGGATGATAGCCCCGTTATAGTGTTAACTCTAGGTTTAGCCCGGCCCCGTTAAGAGAACAGATGATGGCGCCCGAGTCACAGATACATAGGGTTTGAGTCTAAGAGTTTTTCTTTGTTTTATCTCGTAATTATATGCACAGAGTTTGAAAAAAATCTGATTTAACCTAAGACAAAAACACAAGAACTCTAGCCTTAGCAACAAATTATGCAGATTGGAAAAAAAAATAGGACAGCAACAGGGTGTCAAAGATATAATAGTGAAAATATCATTCAAACCAGCGTACACTCATTCATTCCGCCATGGCCTCTCATACAGGTACTCACGACTTTGCTCGCTGCCTTTTGGAACACACTAATTTTAGATTTTCACACAGACTCAAAAAATGCAGTCTTCTGCCAAGAAGTCCCCAGTTCCAAAAGACGTATTTAACTCGGAGTCTCCGGGAACGACTACTTGGGTGTGCAAATTTGTTCAAATGTCTGATTAAGTCACCTAACAATTATTCCAGGCGCGGGAGTTAGCAGAGCACAGTGTCAATAGCGTAGGTTTCTAGAAATGATGAATGTCAGGTCGGTGCCTTCCCTCAGTATAGGATTCACTTTAGTCACACCACAGATTTGTCCACAAAAAATATATATATCTATATAGTCGGGAAATGTTAGTTAATACTTGAAGTATTTCGCGCCACCAGGCAGAAAGATTACGTAGAGTTTTTCTAGAAGAAATTAAGATCTGGCTCCAAGGTCCAGTATTTATCATTACAGTCTTTGAAAACCCGTTATTGGGAGATAGTATTTCTGGCTAACTCGGGTTGCATAGGCACTGTTAGACCAGTGGTACTTAAAAAACCCACGTGGTTCAAAATAAGGACTGTCTATTTCTTCACAAGTATGGAAACTACTACTAGGTGCTGGTAAAGTTAGGGTCACCCCAAAACTTTCACTGTGTGGAGGAAAAATAACACATATAATATAATAAACAGAATATGTACTGGTTATAACTTACATTTAAACTTGCAAGCAGAGAGCTTTGCTTATCATTTAAACTTCCCGTGACGTAAGTTATATTTAAAAATCAGCAATCCTCATGAATTAGGAACACGTGCGTATTCCGTCACCATTCATGAGGCTCGATTCTAGAGTTTATACGTTAGTTTAGAAAAATACACTCGACTGAGTATTAGCGGTTAAATTAAATTCATAAATAGCTACAATTGCCATTATAAGCTCGAAATTTTAATTTTATCCTGCTTTCCACTGAATGCTTCCCTAGAAAATATAATAGCCTACCACTTTATTTCTCTTCTGCGCTAAAGAAATAGATTAAAATGAATTAAGCGATTAAACACTTTAACACTCACAAAATCTATATATCTATCATAATAATTACCTCAACCACAGAATTACAGGTAGTCGCACAACTTAAGAATAAAATGCTGAAAATATTTCTGGAAGTCTAGAAGTTCGACAAATTGCCGAAACAAACTGAGATCTTCGCTAACAGCTATTCTGTTTACGAGCAACCTATCTACTGTGAGTCTATGAGCGAGAATGAAATTAAAGTTTCAAACTTGGCCAATATCTTTAAAATCGGACACAGGATCCTAATCTTATTTCGCCAAGCGAAATAGTCTCCCCTGTCCGTATAACACCTTCGTCCGCTTATCGCGTGACGTAACAGCCATCAGTGGCCGAGGGCTTGCATGAGTTGCAAATCTCAGACCACCGTCTGCAGTGCGGAGTGGATTTTCACGCTAAGCCGGGTTTTTCCTGACGAAAAACCTCATGCGTTTACTGAAATGCAGACTCTCTGTCTACTTTCCATGTCCCTCGGGTGAATTTTCACGCCCCAGGCCAGAGACCCTCAGACGAATGTCTAGCGAATGCTGTAAATTCACGCCTATCGTCCGACCAGCGCGACTGACATGTACGCAATACCACCCAGGTGCGATTCTCAGTTTTAGAGAAAGGAAAACAGGTAAAGTTTGCGAATTATATGAAAATAATATTCGCAAAACGAATGGATGAAAAAATGTACAGGAAAAAGGAAATACAGAGATAATAAAAAGAGAGAATTCGGGTGAAAGAATAGGAAGAAGATGTAGGAAATTAAATGAATATAAACCCTACGTGACAGAGCCTCCCCCCTTTAAGATATGGAAGCACTCCATGTCTACGTTATGGAGTTTAATTTCCTATAACCGTAGCTTCGGGGTGTCTGTCTTCTTCCCTCTCCTCTTCCCCCTCCATCTCTGTCCAATTCCTACTCAAGTCCACTCCTCAAAGTTTCCTTCCCCTGGAATGTCTCATATGCGCGCTTGAAAGAGCGTCGCCGCTTCTGACATTTTTGAAAGATTTCCTGTGATAGCGGTGGAATATCCCTGCCACTATCGTCATCTTCGTCAGTTTTGGCGGTCGTCAGGAGATGGTCGGAGGTTGGCACTGGTTTTTCCAAGTATCTCTTTAAGAGATTTAAATGGAAAACCTTCTCCTTTCCTTCAATAGAGATCTGGTAGTTAGCCTTAGAAATCTTTTTCAGGACGGTAAACGGCCCTTGCCATCCGATCGTCAGTTGGTTGTTCTCGGTAGGAAGCAACACCAAAACTTTCTCTCCTGCTTCCAGTTCTCTCTCTTCCGCGACTTTCCTGTATCGGTTAGCGTGCTTGGTGCGTGCTCGCTTAAAGTTAGTCGTTGCTAGGTCCCACCCTAGTTTCAACCGTTCCTTTAAAACCGACACATATTTACTGGCTGAGACAACTGTCTCATCAGCCTTCTCGTCTGTCAGAGACTGAAGTAAGGCTTCAAGCGGGCCCTTAATGGGTGTGCCGAATAAGAGTGTAGCTGGCGGAAATCCTGTGGAAGTATGAGGAGATTCTCTGTAGCCAAATAATGCTGCAGGAATACAGATATCCCAATCTTCAGGTTTCACTTGTGCCAGCTTACTTAGCATCATGGTGAGGTTTCCATTAGCACGTTCCACGAGCCCATTTCCGGCCGGAGTGTATGGCTTAGTGTGGATGTGCTGGGTCCTCAAGATCTTAACGATCTCATCCATCAACAGGTTTCGGTATGGAGATCCATTATCCGTCAACACTTGCTGAGGGAATCCCAACCGAGTGAAAATCTGCACGAGGGCTTCTGCGACATGCTTGGCATCTGCGCATGTTAGCGGGATAGCTTCTGCCCATAAAGTGCATGTATCGACTAAGGTCAGGATAAACCTGTTCCTTTTTTTAGTCCTTTCGAAAGGCCCTAAAATGTCGATCACAACCCGTTCGAATGGTGTTCCCATTATTGGCATTTCACCCATGTGGACTGGGGGTGCTCGTTGCTTGGGTGGTACACGTTGGCACTGGGCACATGATTTGACGTACCTGATAATATCAGTGTTTACTCCTGGCCACCAATAATGAGTGGTTATCCGTTGGTTTGTGGCGTTCTGTCCCATATGTCCGCTAAAGGGAAGAGAGTGCCCCATTTCTAGGATTTGGCTTCTGTACTGTTTCGGTACTAGGAGCTGGTTGTAACCTTGGTCAGGCTTGCCCGTTCTCCGATAAAGTACGCCATCCTCAGAAAAAATGTCCCCGTGCTGTTTGGGGTCCTTAGCCATGGGCAGTTTCCTAAAGCAGGGTGCCAAAGTAGGGTCCTTGTATTGCGCTTCTTTAAGTTCCCTGGGTAACAAATTAGGCGCAGGCTCCCGTTCCTTCTTGGTTTGCCCTCTTGTAGTTACTGCTGCCACAATCGGCTCTTCCGGTTTCCCAATACACACGTATCTCCCGCCAAGTATGACTGGGTAGATGGGATCATCCATAACAGCCGCTTTGATCATACCTCTGACGAAATCAGAGTGGGTCTCCACCAATGCGATGGGAAGCGCTGTAGGTGCATCACTCTTACGAACCCACAAAGTTTGAACGGTCTCTCTTGAACCCACAAAGTTTTGACGGTATCTCCTGTCTATTGCACGGGTTTAAACAGGTTTCTGGCAACAATGCAATCGTAAGAAAGCCCCGTGTCAAATAAGCAAGAAGTTTGAGAACCGTTCAAAATAACAATACCACGCGTTGAGGGTCTATCCCCAACAGGTTGGGAATCACTGTCAATAATTCCGCCTTGCGAGACTGTCAATAAGCATCCGATGCGTTTAGGCTCGGTGTGCTCGGTCTGATCATATGTCCCGTGCTCAGGGGTTCTCCCTTTGCCACCTTGTCCTTTCTGGCTACGCTGCCATGTAGGGCGGGCGGGTTGATCAGACTGTTTGGGGTGGTTGGGGTACTTGTTTCTTGTAGAACTTGGATTTTTCAGGAGGGGGGTTTTGAGGTCCAGTTTCTCTGTGGTTGTTTTGGTTAGAAGCCTGAGAAGATTGCTCTAGGTTATGTTTTCGAAACTGCTCCTCTGTCGGTTTCCGCTTTGTGGCCGGTAGTTCAGCCAGCGCATTGTGATAACGCTCAGACTTTTCCAAAATGTCTTCAAGTTTTTCTGCCCCCTGCTCAGCGAGAAATCTCCGGGTATCAGCAGACAAAGTGTTCTTTATTTGTTCAGTTAGAACAAGTTCCTCAAGACCTTCATAGGTAGAGGGGAGCTGCGAAAGCTCAAGGCACTTTGTTAGATATCCCTTAAGACGAGATGAGATGAAACTGGTGAAAAGATTCAGCATTCTCCTTTCTGCTGTTGCGAAACAGTTGCAACAATTTGCGAGCGTTCATTTCAAAGCGCTCCAGTAACGCTTTCTTCAACACATCGTAGTCGTCTTGTTGGCTACTTTCCAGCTTAGAATAAACATCATAAGCAGAACATTTTAGGGCCTGGGAAAGTTTCATATTCCAACGCGACCTCTCTAACCCGTACAGAGTTGCAATTTTCTCAAATTTTTCTAACCATGTGTCAATCTTCTCATTTGGACAAGGAAAAGATTCAAGAGTGAAAGACATAGCATTTAGTTGAAGAGATTGAGTGTTAGCAGGGTCAGTTAAGGAAGAATGAGGAGAAGACTCTCCATTGCTGGAGGTAGAGGCAGCACCACGACTTTTGAAGTTCTAGAGCTTTAAGAGCCAACTCAAGTTGTCTCTCCTTCTCTCTTTCCTCATGCTGTCTCTCCTTCTCTTTCTCCTCACGCTGTCTCTCCTTCTCTCTTTCCTCATGCTGCAATCTGCGAATTTCCATTTCCTCGTCCATCTTCTTCTGCCTGTAAAGCTTCCTTCGGGCTGCTTCTTTCTTTCTCCTAGCTTCTTCTTCTTTCCTCCTTCCTCTCTGCCGCGTCATATCTCTCAAGTTCGTCTCTGACAAAAGCTTTCGCTTCCTCTCCTTCCAGTCCCTCCTCTCTCGCTTCGTCCCTGAGAAGTTGTCTAAGCTTTGCCCTCTCGGCCATATTATGTCAGTGACTGAGACTGTTGGAGAAAGAAAATAGGAAAAAGAATAACCTGGTTCCTACCACTTACGAGAAAAAAAATTACCAAAAATCAAAAGATGATATATTTAACCCTGGGATACCTCCTCCAAAATAAAATCTAACTATCGCTGCTATTATCGGCAATAAAGCACTCAATGCAAAACACGACTACGCCAAATAAATGGTAGTTAAGATTACAACTGAAAAATAAGTTGCTACAGTGGAAAAGCAAAAGAATATTGCAAAATTTAAAGAGAAAATAATCCCTTAATTTTTAAAAATCCACTATAAGTTCGCCCCTGAAGTCAGATCGGGTAAGGGAGGGAATTAATCTGGACAAAAAGTCCGAAACACACTCCTTAACTTAGTTCAAACGCCGTTCTGCCTCAGTACCCAGTGAATGTTATACACTCACCACTTTACCAGCATTTAGTATTACAATTAACAGTTAACATATATCCGAAAAAATCAACCTGTAACCAAAATGTATATTATTCAAAGACGCTGTGGAAAAAAAACTTATTAGTTTGTGTGGTCAGCACGCTCTTAAACAGATCGTTAGTCTAGGGGGTAATATTTTTTTAAATAAAAGATACACAGTCACAAGACATCACACTCTTACTCTATATCAGAATACAGAATCTTAAGATCAAAATCCAGATAGACGAGTCCACATTTGTCGTACTCGTCTTCCTATTCTAAGTTCAAAAATCCTACGGACGAGAACCCATTTGTCGTACTCGTCTTCCTATTCTAGTTCAAAGACCGGAAACGAGAACCCATTTGTCGTAGATTTCCGATAGGAGAATTAAGACTAGGTTTGGTCCCTTCTGAATAGGTTTGAATAGGTGATAGACTCAGTGAGAGTTAGTGAAAGGTAATAGAATTTCCACACACGTGAGATGATAGATTTTGATATAGTGGCTGTCTCTGAAAGCGAAAAGAATTCTTCTCTCTCTCACCTATCTTCTACAACAGTTGTTACAGCGTCAGACAGACTACACCAATATACATATTACGTATATTTCTATCACTCACAGGCACGCACATACACGTGACGACAGGTAAACACACAGACGTGGGAAAACTATAACAATGATATATATATTATCTAGAACGAGCTGACCAAACACGATTGATTAGTTCAAGAGCGATTTTAATATCAGGAAAAAATCGGCTCACAACATCAAAGAAAGTACATCAAGGAAAATACATATACACATAGTCAGTAAAAAAATTTCAAGGAAATGTTGCAAAGGATGATTAGCCCCGTTATAGTGTTAACTCTAGGTTTAGAGGCCGGCCCCGTTAATGAGAAAACTGATGATGGCGCAAGAGTCAACAGCAGACATTTGGGTTTGTAGATCTAAGAGTTTTTTTCTATGTTTTTATCTCGTTGATTATATGCACAGAGTTTTGAGAAAGAAAAAAAATCTGATTTAACCTAAGACAAAAACACAAGAACTCTAGCCTTGTAGCAAACAAATTATGGCAGATTGAAAAAAAAAAATATGGGACAGCAACAGGGTATAGAGCATGTGTGTCAAAAGATATAATAGTGAAAATATCAAACTCAAACCAGCGTACACTCCATCATTCATTTTTTTCACCGCGCCATGGCTTCTCATACAATGCGCTACTCACGGACTTTGCTCGCTGCATGCCTCTTGGAACACACTGATTTTGATTTTCCACACAGACTCAAAAAAATGCATCGAAGTTTCTGCCAAGAAGGTAGTCCCCAGTATCCCAGAAAGACTGTATTTAACTTGGAGTCTCTGGGTAACAAACAGAACGCACTTACGTTGATGTGTGCAAATTTGTTCAGAATGTCTGATTAAGTCACCTAAAACAATTATTCCAGGCGCGGGAGATCAGGAGTTAGCAGAGCACAGTGTCAATAGCGTAGGTTTCTAGACAAATGATGAATGTCAGCGTCGGTTGCCTTCCAGCTCAGTAAGGGATTCACTTTAGTCACACACAGATCTTTGTCCTCAAAAATATATAATATATTATATTATATATATATATATATATATTATATATATTTTATATATATATATATAGAGTATATATATATATTTTATATATATATAATATATATATATATTTATATATATATATACTATAGTCGGGAAATGTTAGTTAATCACTTGAGTATCTCGCGCCACCAGGCAGGAAAAAATTACGTTGACTCAGAGTTTCTAGAAGAAGAAAATTGAGATCTGGCTCAAGGTCCAGTATTTATCATATACAGTTCTTTGAAAAACCCGTTATTGGGGAGATAGTATTTCTGGCCTGAATCGGGTGGCATAAGGCATGTTTTAGACCAGTTTGGTTACTTATGAACCCACTGTGTGTATGTGATTCAAACTAAGGACCTGTATATTTCTTCATACAAGTATGGAACACTTGACTACTAGGTGCTGGCTTAGAACATTTAGGGTCTCACCCCAAAACTCGTTCCCTGTGTGCGCAGCGTAGTGTTTGAAAAATAACACATATAATATAATAAAATCAGAATACTGTACTGGTTGATAAGCTGTAATCTTAACGGGGCGAGAGTTTCACCTAAAAAATTTTTTTTTTCTATTTTTGTCTTTATCAAGCTCCCAATTTTTACTTGGCATGTTTATAGCGAACATTCAAAGCATCTTAATAACAATGCTCAATCATTAGGAAGAATAATTTTATATTGGTCAGTAATTTTGCATATTGTTACTAAATAGAACACTTTCTTTGTGTCAAGATGCACACTTTATTTGAACGGAAAGAGTCAGGACATTATGGCTATTTGGCTTGACACATAGCATCAAATTGCATATCTCAAGACTCCCTTTCTAGTTCATTTTCATTAAACTAGATTTTACGAGTCGCAAGGTTTTATGAATTTCAAAATTGTAGACTCCATTTTTCGTGATAAAAAGTACAGTGGCTAGATTCCATTACTTAAAATTCAATGATCAAAAAGTGTACAGGTTTGTATACTTTTAAAATGTAGCAGCGCGGACAGGAAGCAGCTATAGCTAATAGATATTTACAGTATACAAGTTATAAAGCACTTTAGTTTAAATTACTTTATTTGACTTAATCACTGACATGATGTCATCAAATTGCCCCTGAAAAAACAAATTATCGTAGAAATAAGCAAAACTACAGAGAAAACCCATACCTTAAATAGTTGTAGATCACTCACCATGTAGAAGCTTCACTCCATATTGCATATCCATTCTCTTTGTTTCGTCGTATTCTTATATCCAGGAAAAGATTTGTCTGCTGCTGTATTCTGGCTGTGTTTTTCATATCAGATATAATCTTAGCCGGAAGATGAGCACCCATGCCAGCGTCGTAAAACCAGATAGTCAAAATCCTTTGAAGCAGTATTTCCCAAAAAGATAAGACGTTTTCAAAAAATTTCACTCTACTATCCAAGCTTCTCCATCATGAAAAAACATATCAAAGCATCATAAGCTGAAAGTTCTAATCTCGTTCTCGTGTTCAACTACAAATGTGCCTTTGGGACATATGTTGCCAGATCAGATTGTGGACTCAAGAACTCATTAGGTTCTGTGCTTCCTCCCATGAGACATTTTGAGACGCAACAAGAAGTCTGAAGACAACTTCACATCAAAGACAAGACTGAATTTCTTATATGACAAATTTAGGCAAGCTGATTTTTGTTGTGTAGAGAGCCTTGTCTTATTATATCCTCTTGACGCGCTCTACTCAATCATCCCAGCCCGTCTGCTTGGAGAATGGCCATTATGCTTTACTTGTTCATTATTGGAAATGGAACCAATATTTCCTCTTAATTACGCGCACCTGTAATGACCTTGTTGAATTCATAATAGCACCTCTTTGTGCGTCTCGACGTTCCAAAATGGCCAATAACCTACTATACTTTTTCCCATCTTCCTTTCATTCTGACTTGCTTGTTTACATTCTGAACTTTATACAGAGGAGTAGAGACGTGGGAGAGTCCCATTCGTTTCTGAACATGGCCGCTGACATTCTAATTTTTCGATTAGAAGTCCATGCGATACATTGTAGAGCCTTTTGCCGTCGGCAACAGATTTAAAACTTGTTGAATCTCCACATCTCCTCAAAGAATACTCTATTCTAACCATAATACTTAAACCATTTGTTTTTCCTCAGAATCTTCATAAAAATATTAATCATTCCATTTGATTTCATCAGAATATTTTTGAATTCATTGATTGTGACCTTCATCCAGTCTATCTGATAATTCTTCATGACTGTATTGTTTTTGATCGTCGCTTTTATAAACAAGTGAAAGTAAATGAACTTGACAGGCCATTCGCTTATGAGTCTATTCTCATGTGCATATAAAGTACTCTGTAACTAGAATTCTGGTCACTGCTCGTTAGTGACATGGTGACTGGTTTTATAACACTGGTTCGCAGACACCTTTCGATCAATCATCTTCAACCCGTACCCTGTCATGGGTCGTAGGGGGTGCCATCGGTGGAAGCCTTTCAGCTAGACATGGCTGAGTTATGACGATGAAGTTACGATGCCCAAACCAGAGCAAAGCTTTTGTGCGTGAGCCCTTTTCACTACTCGACAAAGTGAGGTTCTTGGTGGCCTGCCATATGGTGGTTTATCTTCTCTCTAACATAGGACATTTGTTGCTGCTGCTTCTTTATAGGTGTGTTTGTTGTTTCCCCACTGCTAAATTCTTATAGATATAACAATTTATGCTTGAAAGTTCTGAATCCTTCGCCCTCAGTATTGCCAGTGAGTGTGTCACCTCCACACCCAATACAACGAGAATAGAATCACTACACTGTGATTTGTATAATTTGATGCCTCTCACACAGGAAAATCTGATGTATACTTATCCAGATCACAATTCAGCCCTATGTCTATGGACAGATGACGGCCATCTCTCATAAGCTCTTTGATTTCTTTACTTGATCTTCACCATCCACCTACATATGATCATGGAAATGGGAACTCGTCTTAACAAAATGCAAAGCGCTTTCAAATGCTAGATAATTCTTGTATCCTTCAATAGTGTCAGATCAGTGTGTTTCTTACAGCTGCTAGAGTAACACTATTTAATGTTACAGAATGATCATTTCATTTGTTGGACATGTAGGCCTAGAGTCTGATTTTCGAGTATGTTTCATGGATCCAGTTAAAACCTGTATTACCTCTAAATTTTACCACTTAATGCGGCCTCACTCCTTCCTTCTTTTACATGATGCTGTTGATTCTATTAACACCATCCCATTCTTATTAAATAAGAATCATAAAATCTAACCATAATCGCAAATTCCCACATCGAAATTGTCCCCCAGTGATGGTGAGTGCGGGTTGGAGGCGTCTGAGCTAAACAGGCAGCGAGGAGTCTTAGAGAGATTCTTATAGTGCTCTCTGAGTGTAGTGCTGAGGGTGTTATAGAGTGGAGAGAGCTTTGACCATAAATGCTAGCATCTGATTGGTTGAAGTTTTGCTCACGATGTGCTAGACTATAACTGACTAGCTCTATTTACCTCTCGTACAAGTGAGCCTATGGAAACCAGAGAATAATGTATTGTAAGGCAGCGAGAGATAGCTATATGAGTTAAAAGTTTCGTATCAGCATGTGTTGTCCTAATGCTCTGGACCTGTGTGTGTGTAGGAGTGAGAGAGTGAGGTTAGTCGCTACTGCAGTTAGAGAATCTCAGCTGAGAATGGTGGGGAAGGATTTGAAGGGGGCAGTGGAATATGTGGGAGGGGAAGGGTAAGGTTGAGGGAGGGGGGGCTGTGGAATAAGTGGGGGGGTCGGATACAATCGTCTCTGAGTTTATGACATATTGGGTGCAAGGAATGGTAATTAGGCTGTAAATATTTTCTAAGCTGAAAAACTGCACTAAAAAAACAGGTAGCTGTTAGGTATGCTTTTGGTTTCTACTTCCTAAACTGTAGGCATCAATTTGCCACAAAAAATGGCTATAATTTATTTAACAAAATGCCAAATATGGGTGATGAGCTTTGAAACCTCCCTATTAAACTTGCTTGCAGAGCAGCCTTGCTTTAGTATCATTTAAAACTTCCCGTGGACCGTAAGTTATTCACCATTCATGAGGCTCGATTCTAGAGTTTATACGTTAGTTTAGAAAAATACACTCGACTGAGTATTAGCGGTTAAATTAAATTCATAAATAGCTACAATTGCCGTTATAAGCTAGAAATTTTAATTTTATCTTGCTTTCCACTGAATGCTTCCCTAGAAAATATAATAGCCTACCACTTTATTTCTCTTCTGCGCTAAAGAAATAGATTAAAATGAATTAAGCGATTAAACACTTTAACACTCACAAAATCTATATATCTATCATATTAATTACCTCAACCACAGAATTACAGGTAGTCGCACAACTTAAGAATAAAATGCTGAAAATATTTCTGGAAGTCTAGAAGTTCGACAAATTGCCGAAACAAACTGAGATCTTCGCTAACAGCTATTCTGTTTACGAGCAACCTATCTACTGTGAGTCTATGAGCGAGAATGAAATTAAAGTTTCAAACTTGGCCAATATCTTTAAAATCGGACACAGGATCCTAATCTTATTTCGCCAAGCGAAATAGTCTCCCCTGTCCGTATAACACCTTCGTCCGCTTATCGCGTGACGTAACAGCCATCAGTGGCCGAGGGCTTGCATGAGTTGCAAATCTCAGACCACCGTCTCCAGTGCGGAGTGGATTTTCACGCTAAGCCGGGTTTTTCCTGACGAAAAACCTCATGCGTTTACTGAAATGCAGACTCTCTGTCTACTTTCCATGTCCCTCGGGTGAATTTTCACGCCCCAGGCCAGAGACCCTCAGACGAATGTCTAGCGAATGCTGTAAATTCACGCCTATCGTCCGACCAGCGCGACTGACATGTACGCAATACCACCCAGGTGCGATTCTCAGTTTTAGAGAAAGGAAAACAGGTAAAGTTTGCGAATTATATGAAAATAATATTCGCAAAACGAATGGATGAAAAATATACAGGAAAAAGGAAATACAGAGATAATAAAAGAGAGAATTCGGGTGAAAGAATAGGAAGAAGATGTAGGAAATTAAATGAATATAAACCCTACGTGACAGTACTCCAGGATGTCTAGAGCATGCCACAGTGATCCGGGAAGCAATCCAAAAGGCAAAGTCTGACAGAACAAACCTCCATGTAATCTGGTTGGATCTAGCGAATGCTTATGGATCCGTTCCACACCAGATGTTGTGGCAGGCCCTAGAAATGTATCATGTTCCACAAGAGATTGCAGCAATGCTGAAGCTATATTTCGCAGGGTTCTCTGTCAGATTTTCAACCAGAGAGTACACAACGAAGTGGATTGGCCTTGAAGTTGGAATTGCGATGGGATGTGCCATCTCTCCGATACTATTCGTGATGGCTATGCAGGTAATCCTCAATGCGGCTGAAAGAATGGCTATAGGTCCAAAGCTCGGTGGAATGTGTCACATGCCACCGCTCAAAGCATTCATGGATGATACAACAATTCTGACATCAGATGAACATCAGGCCCGGAGGATGTTAGCACGCCTGGATGAACTAGTCAGTTGGTGCAGAATGAGCTTCAAACCCAAGAAGTCGAGAAGCCTATCAGTCAGGAAAGGGAAGATAGCAGAGGTCATATTCATGGTTTTCAACCAAAGAATCCCTACTGTCATTGAGGAACCTGTTAAAAGTCTTGGCAGGGTGTACGATGCCTCATTAAAAGACTCGAAGGCAGTGCAATAGACAATAGAAATGGCAGACAGAGGACTACAGATCATAGACCAAAGCAGACTCCTGGGAAAGTTCAAACTGCGGTGCCTCCAGTTCATGTTGATACCGAAGTTGCTGTGGCCACTGCTTATATATGAAATAAGCACAAGCACAGTGGAAGCTATAGAGCAGAAGGTCAACAATTTCATGAGAAAATGGCTAGGGGTACCACCAGGTCTGTCAGATGTAGCACTGTATTGCAAAAAGTCAAAACTTCTGCTTCCCTTCAAGTCAGTTGTTGAAGAGTACAAAGTTGGAAAGGCAAGGCTTGCAATGATGCTACGCGAGTCAGCTGATGACGTGGTTAAGTCCATTCAGCCCACACTGAAAACGGGAAGGAAGTGGAGAGTGGAAGAAGCTCTTGATGCTGCCCAAGAGTCACTCAAACTGAGGGAGGTAATCGGATACACACAAACGAATAGACGGGGATTTGGTCATGGAGACATCCGCTGGTGGTCCAAGGCATCAAGCAGGGAGCGCAGAGACATGGTAGTTCAGGAGATACGAGGAGCTGAGAATGATAAGAGGTTGCAAAAAGCAGTGCAGCAGGTCCAACAAGGCCAATGGACAACATGGGAAGGAGCCCTGCAGAGGTCCTTGACATGGAATGATATATGGCATATGGCACCTCTTAGGCTCAGCTTCGTTGTTAGATCAATGTATGACCTGCTGCCGTCGGCCACCAACCTTGTGAAATGGGGAAAGTCGGATGATGAGCAGTGCCCCCTGTGCCAGGGGAGGCAGACACTTGAACACGTGCTCTCAGCGTGTAAGGTGTCATTAGGGCAAGGGCGATACACTTGGCGCCATAACAAAGTGCTAAATGAGCTTGCTGCGACAATAGATCTGGCAAGAATGAAGGCGAATAGCAAACCCAGGCCGAGCACCGCAAATACATATATTCCGAGGGCAGGAAAGTCAGCACACCCCAAACCGAGTAATCCTGGTAGCAGTTTACCATCTCTTCTTGACTGTGCAAACGACTGGGAGATAGCGGTAGACCTACCTGGACGAGGGGCATATCCAGAGAGTATCAGAAAATCGCGGTGACGGCCGGATATAGTGCTTCATTCTTCAGCAACGCTTCAGGTCATACTGATTGAACTGACCGTGCCATTTGAATCCAGATTAGACGAGCAACATTCGTTCAAAGCGGACAAGTATAGTGATCTGGCCGCGGATCTGAGACACGATGGGTTCACTGCAAGGGTCATGGCTGTTGAAGTGGGCGCAAGAGGGCTTGTGACTGCATCAGTGTATGATTTATTGAAACGGTTGGGCTGAAAGGGACAGTCGAGAACTAGGGCACTGTCACAAGGAGCGAATGAGTTTGAATTTTGACTTTCTATACCCATTGTCCACACCAGACACCGTCTTCATCAGTCGTGGGAAATTATTCAATTTTATAGGGAATGTTTACATAGCAATGAGACAAAACCTCGACGGACAATTGGAGGTGGCCGCCGCTGAGTCGCGGTTAAGTTTACCCTAGGCCAGTAATCTACAAGTATTATTTCGGCTTGTAACAGAACATAATGGTGGTCAGTCGGACTTCACGGAACAAGCGAAGTAATATTGGATTAACGGCGACACAGAGTCTGAGCGAAGATCAACATAAAGGAGTAAAGAATACGTCATTATAGAAAGACTATTAAATGCTGCACAGACATCAGACGGACGGGAGACGGATTGTCTAGGCTAAAGCAAAATAAGAAAGCGACCATAGCCAAACATTACCGAAACTTTACACTGTCATGGGGACTGGTTGTCTGCCTGGAGTAAGACGAACTAAACTCCACATGACATCAGAAGCGAACAAGGGAAATCGCCAGCGGCCATTCGGACCTTATAAAACCGAATGAAATTTGTCTCTCAGTAATGGTAAGAGAAATCATTCCGCCCGACCCGACTTGTTTCTATATTTCACGAGGAAGATTCAGGACATGAAGTCAGTGATTTATTTATATGGAAACCAAGGTTAGTGTACTATAGTTTGTACATTATTATTATACATCTATCTTAACTTCAGTTATATATATATATATATATATATATATATATATATATATATATATATATATATATATATATATATATATATATATATATATATTTTTTTCCATAAATACAACACTGTAAATATCAGTCACGTTTTATTATAATATTATATTTTACACTAATAAGTACAGGTTGCAATAAACACCGTGCAGAGAATTATTAGAGTTATAATATTGCACAGTTTCCAGTAACTATAACGAAGTAAATACAAGACTCTTTTATTTTGCTTCTTACATTACCCGGTAAACAGTACAGTAAACACCGCGCAGTCATTCATTATAGTGATAAGAATTCACATAAAAGAACACACTACAGGCGTAACATATATTACGGGGTACTTATAAGGGTTTATTATTTTATCCATCGCAGTGGTAGAGACAGGGACCATTCGAGATAACTCAGCCTTCGTCTTACTACCCTGTTGGCGTCAATCACGGGACAAGCTATGGAGTAGGGCCAACCAGAGATACTGCGACGACACGTATCTCACAGATAATTAACGGCACCAAACCTACCAATACTCAACAGGGGTTAGAAAGGAATTTGCCAGGCGGCGAAGGAGCTTTCTCTCATCAACCACCCACACAGAAAAGTAAGCAGAAAATATATAGAATAAATAGAATAATGACTGCATTACTAAGAGTTGTCTACGTGAATTAAATGATCAGAAGTAGCAGTAGCCTACAACAAGTGCCTTTGAGAAATCGTGATCCGAAGTTGCAGGAGCAGACGGACGATCTTGTAAACCCAGTGCCTACCAAAAATTATTGAGATCCAACATTACCTGCAGTAAGGGACAGATTCCCCCAGTAAAACTGATGCGCCAACAAATACAAATATATAACATATTTCCACCATCATCACCACATGAACAAAATAACAGCACAACAAAAGGACGTCTGCATATCAGACGAAGTCTCTACCGCCTAAACACAACATACGAACACGCTACCGCTGCCGCTCGTGGCATAGTCAACACTCGCATTGTGAAGGACAAAAGAACAAGCCATCGACACCTGACGAAATTAAGTGGACCGTCCAGGGTTATTGAAGGCAGACAAAGACTTGTCCATTGTGTACAACTACCCAGAGTTTATTGACAGTCAGCAAGGGACCAAGAACAAGATATCCTTTTTGTTAGTAGTTAGGATTCAATTAAATTCATCATCATCATCATCACATAGTATAGACTTAAGATTCATTGGTGTATTTTGCATTAACTATTATCTTATTTTCCAGGTATAGTTAATGTTAGCTCTTATTACATTTGTATTGTTGCAATCGGATGTTGTTACCTTGAAGTAATTCAATAAATGTTGTAGTTGTGTTAGCATTACCCACACACGTTAATTATATATATAGAGAAGGAAAGAAAGTGTTCGAAAGAGTCATACATTTCTTCCTTTCTTCCTCTTCTGTTCACTCAGTGTAATAGAGGGGATGGGGGCTCGTTAGCATTATAATATATAGAGGGGGATAGAGTGGTAGGAGTGACAGTGTCACGAGATTCAGAATCACTGGGATTATCTGCTGGGAACTTATCACAGAATCTTACATTCACCTTCTCCACTCCTGCTGCTCATCTTCAACCGGTTGCCAGGCAAAGCTGAGCCATTGACAAAGCCGGCACCACACAGAACTCTCCCTGGTTAATCTTCGGTTTAACCCTGTGACAGGCATTGAAGAGGCTTAGTGAAACTGCCGAAAAGGCATCAGGCTGGCTGTGGAACAACCGCAATGGGCAATGGAAATCGTGACAATAAACGCTGCGGTACAGAAAACACCAACATTTTTCTAAGTCCACAATACGCCAAGTTTTTTGGTGTACCAGTGAAAGGGCTGTGACTCAGGGGCAACAGGCGGCGTAAATTATAAGGGGTGTCAGGCACAGAATTTCAGTGGCTTGCGCGCAGTGGCTAGACTCGTCGGCTTCGCGCTGGTGTCTCAGTGTGTGTCCTTAGTTGTGATGTGCGACGGAACGAACGGAATAATTTGTCTTCTCTTTGTTACTTTCACAATTGCCTCCACGGCTGGCGGAGTTGTGGATTTTAAAGTTGCTACCAGAAGTGAAATGGGTTCATTTTCGATACAAGACAACAGGAGGCTGAGACGCTTGGGAGTCATGACCCAAGTGGGCCCGTCCCCCTTAGAGTGTAAAGGAGTAATCGGGCCAAAACACTTGTGGGACGGGGGGAGTTCTTCTGATGATCAGATTGCTTCCTGTTGTATCGCTCTGTAAAGAGTTTCCTATCATCATCTTCTCTCATTGTCCATTTTATTTTCTCTTTTGTATTGTTTATTGATAACTGTTGTCCTTTACACTTGGTTTTAATTTGTATTTGTATTTGTTCTTTTTGAGTTTTTTTTATTTTTTATAGCTCGTTGTCTTTCCTTATCCTATGAGTAGTTACTAAGTTTGTTGTTAATGATTTGTTAATTCTTGTTGCTTAATTTCTATTTAGTTGAATGTCTTTTCTGAAGTACTAACCTTATATGTTTTCCTTTGTTTTATGCATATATTTTTTAAGTATTGATTGTAAACAGACTTCTGAAGCGATCAGACGGTTCTTAAAGTATTGATTGTTGTTGTTGTTGTTTTCCTCTACTATGTTGCTGTAATACCCTGTTCAACCTGAAAGTTGGTTATAATTGGGGTATATTGTGTGTTAAGTATTGATTTTTTTTTTTTTTAAATTAATGTGTTTGCTACTTCATTTTGTAGCACGCCCCTTTCAACCATCTACCATGTACATGGATTTGTTGGTTATATCAGGACGTGTTTCTTTTATTGTAATATGTTTTTGTTTGTATTTGTTTTATATTATATTATCTCTAGTCGGTATTTTTCCTTTTGTAGTTATAGTTCAACATGGTTTTAAAAAAAAATTCCAATATATGCTATTTTCTAAGTTAGTATGTTTTTGATTTTTACTGGATGGTTTATTTGGTTAATCTGTATGTTTCTGGGGCGAGTCTTTCACCAGTTTGGACTACTGGTTCAATTCCTTATTTGATTTTTATATGTTAGCTTTAGTTTTTGTAATATAGTGTTTTATTAACTTTTGCATTTCTGAAGGGCTCTTTGTGCCTATGAGATTTTCTACACTCATTTCTACCTTGTGGTTACTACAGTATGTCTTAGTGTTTTGCCTCTGTTGATCATATTTTTTGCAGTCCACTAGAAAGTGCCTAATTGTGTTTGGTTCTTGACACTCTTCACATGTGGGTTCCTCTATCATGAAATATCCAGTTCCCAGCTTGAGTCTCAGCAATTTTTTATTAATTGGTATTTTTAGTTCATCTTTTATTTGACATTTTTTGCTTGGTTTTTTAAGGATTTTATATGAGTGTCTTGCTTTTTTACTTAGGTCCCATGCTGTTATCCATTCTTTAGTTATTTTTTGAGCAATTAAGCTCTTAATTTCAAACTTCCCTAAGCCTACTTCAATTTGGTTATGGCTAGTTCTCCTCCCTTTGGCTTCTTTGTCTGCTAGCTCATTTCCTGCTATCCCCACATGTGATGGTATCCATGTTAGTGTTGCACTGCATCCTATATTTTGTAGATATGTATTAACCTGTAGTATTTCCTCTATAATGTCTGGCCTGCTGCCTTCTGTTCTGTTTCTGATTGCTAGTACTGATGATAGGGAATCTGTGAGAATGGTTACTTTTTTTGGTGGATTTTCTGCAGCTATTTCTAAAGCTTTTAGGATTGCCACTAATTCTGCTGTAAAGATAGATGTATTACTTGTTACTTTGTATCTTTTATAAATTTTTAATTTTGGTATTGCTATTCCTGCTCCTAATTGTCCTTCTTCATCTTTGGACCCATCTGTATATATAGTTAGGCTATTATTTGTATACCGTTCTATGTACTCTAGTGTTTTACTTTTTGCTGAGATTATGTCGTTAGATTTATTTATGATTTTTGATAAGTGGGAGTCAGTTTCTGGCACTTTTAATTCCCATGGTGGGATCTTTGCTTTATACAGAGCACTACTGTTTATCGCATTAAACAGGTCTGGGTATTGATCCACTTCATCCATTGTTTTCCACCCTGACGGGTATCTATTATGGTTTAATGGAATGTGGCCTATGTACTGGTTACCCCTATCAAAGGTTTTATGTGCCGGGTGAGTTGGATCTTTTGCCACTCTTGCCCAGTAGCTGAATCTCAGTTCTTTTCTCCTTAGCTTCAGGGGTATAATGCCTAGCGCTACTTCTAGTGCTTCTGCTGATGTTCCCTTTGAGGCACCTGCTATTATTGACAGTGCCTGGTTTTGGACTGTGTCTAGTTTCTTCTTATTGCTTGGGGCGGCTGATGCATAGACAACACTGGCATAGTCAAGTTTGCCTCTAATAAATGATTTATAGAATGTTAACATTGTCTTATTGCAGGCGCCCCAACCACTTCCTTTCATATATCTTAGCATATTAATAAGTCCTCTACTGCTTTGCACTAAAAGGTCTATGTGTTTGTTCCAGTTTAGTTGCTGGTCTAGTACCATGCCAAGAAATCTAGTTGATTTTGCTGTGCATACTTTTTGCTTATTAATGCTTATGTCAATTATATTGTTTTTAATTACACGCCCTCTACTGAAAATCATTCCTATGGTTTTTTTAACGTTTAGATTAAATCCCCACTTGTTCATCCAGTCAGATACTTTATCTATTTGTTTTTGTACTGTTTTATAGAGGAATGGGAGATTTCTTCCCGTTCTCCATATCGCAGCATCATCTGCAAACTGAGATAGGTTGTTTTTTTAAGTCCTTAAACTCGTCGCCTAGGTCGTTGACCATAATCGTAAAAATTGATGGTGATATTACTGATCCCTGGGGAATTCCATTCTGTTGCTCATATACCTCAGATCTATCATTGTTTATTTGTACCATGAAGTATCTATCCTGCAGGAAGTTTTCTAGGTAATTGTAGGTTCTGCCTACTATACCTAGTTTCCTGATTTTATGTAGTGCACCCTCCCTCCAACACTCATCATATGCTCTTGCTACATCAAGGAATATAGCTACTGTCTTTTCATTCCTTTTGAAGCCTGTTTTAACATCATGTTCCAGCCTCAGCAGTTGCTCTATTGTACTATGTTGGCTTCTAAAGCCTGCCTGGGTTGGACTGTACAAATTATGCTTTTCGAGATGAAATTTTAGTCTGCTGTTGACTATTGTTTCTAGAATTTTTCCTAGATGTGATGTTAACGATATTGGCCTG
Organism: Oreohelix idahoensis; assembly: GCA_024509875.1. Lineage (NCBI taxonomy): Eukaryota > Metazoa > Mollusca > Gastropoda > Stylommatophora > Oreohelicidae > Oreohelix > Oreohelix idahoensis. Next base: position 62,242 of record JAMPIV010015709.1, on the reverse strand, counting down.
TATGAGCTGACATCATGTGCTTCCTTATCTGGCTTTAGTATGGGGATGACTACTGCTGTCTTCCATGAACATGGTATTTTTCCCGTGTGCCAGATTTTGTTGTAGAGGGATGCAATCACTCTTAGAGTTGTATTTGGTACCTTTTTGAGGATTTCATAGCTCAGAATGTCTTCCCCAGAGGTAGTATTGGTTTTTTCTGCTAAAGCTCTTTCTATTTCATCTACTGTAATATCTGCATTTAAATACTTAGCATCCTGTGTGGTTTCCATATTTTCTTCTTTTAATTTTTCTAGCAGTGTTTTTCGTCTATTTATTTCTGCCTTATCTAGACTGTCTATTGAACTAACCTGATAAAAGTATTTAGCTAGTATGTTGGCTTTTTCTCTATCTGTTTCAGCTCTCTCTGGTATTTTAATTGTTGGGATTTTAAATTTCTTGCTGTTTCCTCCTTTAATTGCTTTTAGTTTTCTCCAAACTGTAGTTATTTGGGACCTATGGTTTAATGTTTGACAAAATTTTCTCCAACTCTTTTCTTTAGCTCTGAATATTATTTTATTTGTTTCATTTCTTATTTTTTTATAGTTTGTGTAATTCTCTTCAGTTTTGGCTTTTCTATACTTTGTAAGGGCCCTCTCCCTCAATTTCAGTTGTTCTGAACATCTGTCTGTCCACCATGGTACTGGATTTTTATCTTTGTTTCTTTTCCTATTTTTACCTTTTTGTGTTGGTTTTAAGTGCTCAGGCATATTCCTGTTTGGTATATATTTTATTGCTATTTTTAAAATCTCATTTGTTAGTTTTTCTGCAAATATATCTATACTGTTAGATTCAATTTGTTCTATGCTTAGTTTACCTAGCTCTAATTGGAAGGACTCCCAATTTGCCTTTTTTAGGTTGAATGTGGGTTTCGAGCTTTTTGGACTAGTTCTATATTTGTCGTTTAGGTTTATTTCTATGGGTAAGTGGTCTGAGCTGGAGTCATTCAGTACTTCCCATTTAGTAGAGGCTAGGTTTGGTGTTATAATACTTATGTCTATTGCTGTATCTCCTCCACTGTTGCATGGGTTAACCCTTGTCACTGAGCCATCATTTAGTATGATTAGCTCAGCACTTTCAATGTAGTCCAACAGTCTTTTTCCTGCTGGATCATTACTGTTGTTACCCCATGCCTCATGGTGTGCATTAAAGTCACCTACCAATAATGTTCTTTGGTCTATTTGTGTGTTAATAGTGGCAATGTCCCTATCGGTTATATTACCCTTGGGGCTATAAATGTTTATTATTTTTAAGTTATCTGGCTCACTGTCTAATGTTATACTTATTCCTTCAATATTTTCTGTGTTGAATTGTTCCCAATTTAATATTTTGTAGTCTTCATGTATTAAAAAGGCCACGCCCCCTCCTCTTCCCTCAGGTCTATCATTTCTAAGTGTTATATACCCTTGGTAGTTCAGTTTTTGTTTGGGGTTTAGGAGGGTTTCTTGTATTGCAAAGATGGGTTTTGCCTCCTTATACTGTCCCATAAGAGACATCAAGTTCTTCCTGGCACCCCTACAGTTCCACTGGACTACTTTGATAGCTCTAGAGTCTTTGGTCCCCATCGATCTTACCAGTGAAAGTTCTCAGTACGCTACACAAGACGAATTTCAGATAAGTTTTTTCTCTTCGCTAACATATTTAATCTCAATATTATTAATAACCTCTAGTATTGGTTAATTGCTTTTAACGTTAGTTAATAATTGATTGGAGTATTGGTTTAAATAAAAATATAAGTGAAATAGAATAAATAAGCCCAGGTAGGCCAACCACGTGGGGTCTTCTTTTGTAAAGTGCCGTAGCCATCTTGTTTTTCTTTGTGTAATTAATACAGGCATCTTTCATCGTTGAGACGCGCGTGAACAAAATTAAAGTTAATTCAAATTTACTAGCTTAGTAGTAGGACTAGTCAGCTTTTAACTATTGATATCTAAACATAATTTAAAATTTATATATTAAAAAAAATATTAATAACTTGTCTTGTGTTAATTTAGCATAGATAGAGCATAAATACTAATTGTAAGTCATCAGTGATAGGTATAAAATAAAGATAGAGTAATTAGCCAATATTTAAAAAAAAAAAAAAAAAAAAAAAAGAGAGAAAGAAGTGCAGCCAGCTTATAATGCCAAGGGAAATAATCTACTAATTATTTTTTAAATTGTTTTATTTTTAGTAAAATAAATAGGCCTAGTCATAATTTATCTTAATTTGTGTTATTTAGCATTAGACAGAGTGAACCAGAGGATAAATCACAATGCCACCAATGCTCAGGTCGCAATCCGGAGAGGGAAAAGCGTGGGTCAAACCAGCTGAAAAGGGTAGAACACCAAACCCGACAGAAAAGAACAGGATCACTAGCCCTATAGTCAGAAACACAGAAATTGGACCCAAAATAGAAACAATAAAGGAAAATCTGAAAGGAGGCGCAATTAAAACTGCAGTAAGCAGAAACAACAAAAACGAAGACGCAGGAACCCGGACAGCAAACAAACAGACAGGACACAGGAAAGAAGACAACCACGAGACCACAAGCAAAAAAAGTCAGGAAACCAGAGGAGGAGAAAACAAAGAAACCAAAAACAGAATCAAAATAACTCAGATAGCTGGAACAGAAGCCACACTGAGATCTCTCCCGGATGACAAAATCCTGGTCATTCTAGAAGCAATAATAGGAAAAAATATATTGACAAAGTGCAAAGACATGGAAATGGAGTAACAATCACTGTAAACAACACAGAAAAAGGCAAGGCACTGTTACATGAATTAAAAAGTAACCAAAAAGAAGCACAACTCGCACATGGGATAAAGGTAAAGATTGAATTGATCAAGGAAATTAGAAGATTCGTCATCAAAGGGGTCGACTCAAACCTAACAGAAGAGGAGATCCACACTAACATAACGAAAGAAAACCCACAAACAGAGATAGAAAAAGTAGAAAGAATCAAAACCAAAGAGCAAAAGAATACGACAGTGGTAGTGATAAGTGTAAAGGGCACAGAAATACCCAAGCAAGTCAAACTCCACCAGAGAGCCAAAATGACAGAGGTATTCATACCTAGCATTATACAATGCACAAACTGTCAAGGCTTTAGCCATACCCAACATGTGTGTAAAAGAGCGACACGGTGTAGTTTCTGTGCGGGAGCACACAGACATGTGGACTGTCCAATGGCTAAGGAGGACAAAGATTATAAACGAGAAAACAAAAACAGAAAATGTGCAAACTGCCACGGTAACCACAGTGCCAGGTATCAGGGATGCCCAGTCTATCAAGAGACAAAACACATATTAAAAGAATCACTAGAAACAAACAAACCATTCTGGCAAATAAAAGAAAGAAAACCAACAACCATCTCCAAAACTCTCAAGAAAATATCATTAAGAAACAAATAAAACAAATAACCAGTGAAATGAAAGACATAAAGGAAAAAATCCAGAAAGATGATAAAATCAAAACACCCATAAACAGTAAAGAAGATGACAACACAGAAGAGACAGAACATAACCTCATCCAAGCCAGACAGATACTAGAAGAAATGAAAACAGCACAAAAGGAAATAGAGAGAGACCTCAAAAAAATAGCAGAGATAAAAGAAGCTAATGAAGAAATCCTAAAAAAAATAGAGAGAGAAAGAGCTAGGCTTATAGAAAATATGGAAAAAAAATTTAAGGAAACAGTGGAACTACACCTACCATACCTCGCAGAAAGAGTTCAGAGTATAATGGTTACTTGGAATGATGAGTTTGTAGAGAACATAAGAGGTAAAGTGCAAAACCAAAAAAAGTAGATCCCTTATCAAAAAACCTAATAAAAACAATAACATAACTAAGCTAACCATATTAAGTATTGATTGGGCATCTCTTGGGGCATCTATACTGTTTGTTTAATTTTGTCCAAGCGCTTTTATATATCTCCATACACGTCAAAATAATAACGAGGAAAGAACTAAAGCAAACGTCTTAACCTTTCTGCACCGGCAGCACGTTTAGAAATCTGGAGAACTCATTTTGTTGATTCTGAATGAAAGTTATTTTACACATTTTTGTAAAGTTTTGAAAAAAAAAATTAAATTAGCTTTATTTTCAAGGGATGTAATTTATCCTCTTTCCTGTCAAAGGGGAATAAAAAATATTTTGTTGGTTTGTTTTCAAGGGATGTAATTTATCTTCTATCAAAGGGAAACAATCAAGCGGTAACAACAAAACATAATAAAATATACTGTATATTTTTGGCATTTTACAATATGCTTTCTATTCATTAATTAAAATTTACCTGCAAATTTGGCGCGAAAAATGATGCGCGCAATATTAAGCGTCGTGCAGTTAGTGCAAAGGCCAGAAGCGCATGACTTTTATATAATGTCCAGACTTCAACAAAAAAATTTGTTTGGGACGGGACGGACGTTATTAGAGAATTTAATAGTTCAGTATATATGTCCTGCCCTTCATCTCCACAAGCTTCATACGATTTAAAAAAAAAAAAAACCCATGCAAAGTCTGCCTGTCCCCGAGCCATCAGCTCAAATTTTTTTCATAAAGCTGCCTCAGCCTGATAGAAACATATCTTATGAGAGGCCAAGAGTTTTATCAGAAGTAGATACAGAAACAAGCGAGCAGCACAACATCCAGGCCAGCTGATGAACGATGCATATTACCAGCATAACAGAAGTGAACAAGTGATAATCTTCAGACTCTGCACAGGTCACAACAGATTGAGATACTAACTATTCAACACGCTGAATATAGGAACTACCGATCAGTGTCGCTGTGGCAGCGATAAAATGACAGCTGGACCACTGCTGCAAAAGAGCCCAATATATGAAGCACAGATAAAGCACATATGGTCGTCATCAGTACCACTCCTGGACAAACTTTACGGAGATACCATCAACCTCAGATAAAGGGTTCTTCAGATACTTTAAACTTATTCAAGTTAACATCTGAGAGCGTACAAAGAAGAAGAAGATTCCTATCTGCAGTTATCTTTTCTTACGTCTTTAAATTTTCTTCAATAAATATTATGTTATGAAAATGTTAAAAACCACTAATAAGTTACCAAAGCAACGATGTTGACTGACTGCAAAACAGCGGATTTTAACGCGGGGTTAATTACCCCCATAGGAGTAAATTAAATCTATTTCCGCTGAGGTAACTGAGCTGACTCAGAGTTTAGCAGGAATTTGACAGATCATTTACCACTTTCTATAATAGGGGTTACTTTCTGGATCTTTTAGGTCGTGAAATGAATGCTTTGTGGAACGTTATTTCTTTTGTTGAAAGAAAGAACTATTAAAACAGGATGCCACAGATAATGTATAAAGTGCTTTTTTTCCGAAAAATCGCATTGCTTTGCGTAAGTTTTCACCGTTAAACACTTTTTAAAATTAACTTGACAAGTCCGTTGTTTGGATGTTTCAAATATTTGAGGCTCAAATTCTCTACGTTTTACTCTTCGAAGACAGCTCACACTTTGGGAGCATCTCCATTTCTTGGTACATTTTTATTTATCAAGTTTTTTTATTAACATTGGCGGTGCCGATGTTTATATAATAATGAAAACAATGTAAAATAAAGTGGAAATAACTAGCGAGTTTTTATGGTAAGGGAAATAATGAATTGCGAAAACAGATTTTGTTTTGTGCGTAAAGAGGTAAGCTTGGGATGGTAAATGGTAATGTGCTTTTAAATAAATGTATTAATTTAAAGCACCTAAATTAATGCGTTTTTGTTATAAATATCGCTTCAGCGGTGACCAAATTTCGCGTGAGTTTTACATTAAGTGTTTAAACTTATCAAAATATGTTGACTACATTTAATTACAGTAATATAAGTGTCAAACTCTCAGTCCATGCTTCGAAAGGTTCAAAATAGTTGGCTACGGCATGAATGGAAAACATTCACAGAAGCTTCGAGTCTGCAGGAGCTAGTGTGGATCTACTGTCCTGGTCATGCAGGGGTATGTGGTAATGAAAGAGCTAACAGACTAGTATCAAGAGCACCCACAGTAGGGACACTGGATATGGATAAGGGAGAGATACTGAGAACAATTAATGATTGCCTGTTAGAGAATGACACTGATGATGAATCATCAAAATTAAGACTGTTGGAATTTGGTATCAAACGTAAGGCTAGCAGAGATGGATGTATGAAAGGATGCATCCTTCGTGTATACAACCAGCGAGCTACAGGAACAATTAGCATTCACACTCTTCGACATATACTGAGGGAGACTGCGCAGTGTAGCGAAATGGCTGTTCCTCCCTATTTTCCAACACGTGCCCTTCTCTTTCTTTCCTTTGTTTTTTTCTAGTCATCGGCTCTATTGTGGTCTTTTCATGTGATAGCACGGGGTAGTAAACGCCATTATTACTCGTTCAGACACCCACCCTGCAGAGTGGCTTTGTTCTTTGATTTCGTGTTCATTGGACCAACAACAATTGACTTAAGGATGCGTAAGAGCTCCTGGCATAGGACCAGCGGGAGAGAATCTTCGCCGCTCGTAAACATGTTTTAGCACGAGCGGTAATCCTTTTCTGCTTTCTTTTTAAACACCAATTCTCTGCCCACGCGAGTACCCGTCTTGCATTTCTGTAGAGGTGGCTTGGTCTTTTGAGTGCAAGCTCTTCCAGGAGACCTGTCTCAGTAGACCTGTTGAATGACATCACGTAAAGTAGAAACGTGGGCGGTCATTCGTGTTTGAGTCTTTGACAAACGGAGACGGTCATCGTTTTAATGTTTCATTGAGCTCCTATTACGGTAGTCTTGCGATGGTTCTAGAGGCACAGGGTGTGCAGGTGTTCTTGTTTTTCGATTTCAGCGGAGAGGGCCGTCAACCCGTTACGCAAATTCTTTTGGTAAGACTTTTAGAGAAAGTTCTGGTCCAGTATTACGTGTCTTTGTCTGTTGCTCTGTGTACGTGTTCCTGACTGGGGGAACACCTGCGACCGATGATGGTAGTATATAAGAGGTCCTTGTCTGTCTGTTAATTGCTTCAGTCTTGGAATTCTTGCCGGGGAAATAGCAACATAAGACAGTCTGCCGCTTGTGAGTTTAATGGGATATTCTGATCTTTGTTCGGTACGCGAATTTGTAAACGCTAATCTAAGTAATTTTTTCTAGGGCTTTATAATGGACAGAGTATTTCTTTGTAAAGGATTTTACTAGTGTGGTAATTAATGCAATCATTTAACGCGCCACCTAAGCTATTGCCAGTTGGTTTGGGGAGGGTGCTACTATTTATATGATAAGAGCCTCATGGTTATGTTACATTATGCCAGATGTAGGGCATGAACAGTCCCCTGATCTAGGGATAACTCAGTTAGGCAATTTTAACCCACAATCAGGTTAACATGAATAAATGTAATTTTTTTGACCGCCGTGGCGGACCTGTGTAATATAATTCTTTTCCACACCATGTAATTTGATATTTTTGTAAGCATCTGTACATTAATTGATTGGTTAAAATTCATGTATAATATTTCTATTGTTGTTATATGTGGTATGTAATTAATAAATTGTCGAACGCCTATGCGACAAAGTAGATGCCTTGCGAATTATGTAGCTAGCAGACCTGACTGATTTTAAGGTCAAGTCTCGTAGATCGAGCACAGGGGAGGGGCGAGCAGTTTTATAAACAAGCCGAACTATCCCAAGCGTTAAGACGCGGGATTGCGTATTATAATGCAAACGCTATAGCGAGTTGGCCAGCACTGAGCGGTGTGCGCCGACAGTAGGGAAGGGAGAGTAAGATGAACTGCAGCCAAGGTCTGCCTTGACCAACAGCGGGGAGTGGAAGGGCAGGATGATTACCTGTATTTAATTGTCTTTGTTTATAGTTGTGCTGTTTTGTGAGGTGTGACGATTTTATTTAGCAAAATGTTATGAGGTTTGTTTATGTTTTCATTACAGCATACGTCAGCCTTCTCCGGGAATCGCTGAGCCGTAGGCCGGACTTCGCCTTCTGTGGTTAACGCCGTCTGTGGAGACTTTGCCTTCAGTGGAAGGTCGCTCCAGCCAACGACCCATTTACAGCTAGGTCGCACGTAGATAGAGGCGTGCCCAGTTCATCACCCTATTACGGGTCATCGGTGTTTTTCCCGTGAGTGGGAAATAGCATTTCTTCGGAAAATCAATTAGCAAGAGGAGCACCCTGCGCCTGCCTGTAGCTTCAGTGTTCATAAAGCCACCTCGTTCATTCTTGTTTGAGGGCTGCACCAAAGCAGTTGGCCCAATCCAGATGTGGATTAGTTTTCAGCATATAAATTATTTGACTGTTCATCCCACAACTGCCCGGATTTGCAGCTCAGTGCATTTCTTCCAATGATTTATTAGCCATTACACTGGAGAAGAGAGGGTATCATATCTTCAGTGGCCAGCAGTGATTCCTCTGGAGTAAAGCATGCGTGCCAACGAAGATTGAGTTGGGAAAAAGACTGCACTCTTAATTAGGGTAGATTTTTCTGAACAGTGTACTAGACTACTTAGTTTAGTTTGTGAGCAAAGGCGCTGACAAGGATAAGTCAGCAGGCTTAGTGTATAGGCATAACTGGGACTGGTCTATTCAAGGTTCTTTTCCAACCACGGATTATTAGATTTAAAGTACAACCCCATACTTGTGGGAGCGGGTAGCCTTTGTTTGGGTTTTCCTGTGGTAGCCCATACTTTTTTGTATACTACCTGTCTCTTGTTTGAGGGCTGCACCAAAGTAGTGGGCCCAATCCAGATGTGAGATGTGGATTAGTTTTCAGCATATAAATTATTTGAGTCTTCACCTCGCAACTGCCAGGATTTACAGCACAGTGCATTTCTTCCAAGGATTTGTTAGCCATTACACTGGAGAAGAGAGTGTATCATAAACGTTGCTTTGTACTGCCTTCGTGAATTCGTGAATCCCATAGGTACATATGAGCATCGTGAGCACCATTTTAAAAGCTTTCTTCTCTCCTCTATATTTTCTCCCATAGGTACTGTTATGAGTAAATATCATAACATTGGTTTTATACAATCACTTCCTTGTTATTTGTGTACGGACGGTAGTCCTTGGTTTCAGGAAGTGACGTCTTGATGTCTGCTCACTTTGCAGCAGACAAGAGATTGGAATGTGGGACAAGCAAGCGTCGCTTGCCGGCATTCGGCCTGTGTCCTGTGGACTGTGTAGTTGGCTTGTGTCCAGTGGGACTATGTAATGAACTGTGTTTATGCATTTTGCATTTTATTCTTCACCTGCATGCTATTTTACCACCAACTGAATTATGCATACAGCTCCGTGTATAATGTCAGTTTATTCATTATGCAGAGTGACTGAAGATTCGATGTGTACGTAAGTGTTACAAGATCCAAATAAAAAGGTGTGAATACAGAGTACCAGACAGTACTAGAGACGAGCTAGTTATAGCTTTCTATTCCTGCAATCTATGATATGTGAGCAGAATGTACATTAAATATTGTGAAGCGTTTTACGCAGTTGAGATTTAATCACTGAGTGCATGTATGCGGGCCAGGGAGGATGTGTTTGAATGCCCATATTTATAATTGAATAACTACCATATTGGAATCGTTCAGGATACCCCTGGAAGGTACTCAGCAGGCCAAGATAAATAATACAATAATTAAGAGTGTTCAAGCATGGAGTCTAATGCACTCGCATCTACAAAATAAAAGAAATCACCCGCAACAGGTACATATGAGCATCGTGAGCACCAGTTTAAAAGCCTTCTTCTCTCCTCTATATTTTCTCCCATAGGTACATATGAGCATTGTGAGCACCAGTTTAAAAGCCTTCTTCTCAGCCACTACGACACCATAGGTACATTGGCTCAAGAACGCAAACGCGAGCTCCCAATCACAGTTCGCAGCAAGAATGGACCAATAAAGTAGGAAAGGAAAGAATCCCGTTACACGCCCATTGAGGCATATTGGGAATATGGTGTTAGGCCCATATTTTCTTGACCATCGGCACACTAGGGGTGACGTGGTCAACATCACGCCGGCCGCCTTAACCTTCCCAGAGTTGCTCTGGTACCCAGTTGGGGCTGGGTCGACTCAGGAGCCGTTTGCGGCCTAAAAAAATCCCACCTCATCTGGGGATCGAACCATAGACCACTGAGCTAGGAAGCCAGTGCACTAAACACTATGCTACCGCGGCTAAAGTAGGCAAGTAAGCAAAGACCCAGAGTAGAGCATGCTGGGCGAGGATAGAAAGCCCGAGAAAGAAAACTGGAGGTCATGAACCCAACGTTATAGCTGCAATCATATAAGGTGCAGGTCTCTGTAGCAAAAGTATTATTCAAACAAAAGCAGAAGAAACTGGCTCATATTTGAGGAATTTCTCAGAAGTCCTTCAGTCACAGGCGCAACCAATTGAAAACAAATAACAAGCCGAGTGCCCGCCCATTAACATCACTTTGAGTCATAAGTTAGAATAGAGGCTTGTGAACTCATCTTAACGAATAATGCAGTTCAATGCTTTTGGTATTATAGGTTTTATACGAAACTATGGCGCCAGATGTGTTTCGAAATTTGGAATGTTTCGGATTTTACAACAGTAGTAATGTGCATGCACCACATTTTATGGTAACACCCTTACGGGGTTTGTGGCAACACCCTGTAAGTAAACTCATCGAGGTTTGTTTTTTTTCCTTCAATCTTTCCTGTTGTCACGATATACCCCGGCTTCCTTCTTCTCATAACATGCCCAAAGAACCTGGATTGCTTCCTTCTTTTATGAGGAATGAGCTTCTTTTATGCATGGGCCTCTCTCAGGACATCCTCATTACTCTTTTTGGATGTCAATGGTATTTTTAATATTCTTCTGTAAAACCACATTAATGTGGCCTCTAGTGCATTTCCTACTTGTTTAATAATTGTTCATGACTCACTTCCATATGTCAGGATTGGTTCTATACAACACAGACAAATTATCTTTTTGTTACTTCCTTTAAAATACTTTGGTCACAGATTATTGATACCCTTTACTGTGACAAATATAAAATCTAGCTAATAACGAAACAAACCACATTAGACAGGTACGCGAGAATAACTAATTAAACTCAGCTACCTACCTGGAACACGTAGTGGGCGTAAGGGTAAACGTTAACCATCATGGATTCGGCAGCCTGAGGGTTGTCCTGGGAGATGACCAACATAATAAAATACAGGAAATCGTTCAGCAGCTTCAGGGAGTCTGATATTCCAAGAGCTGTATGGCGCAGTCGATAGAAGAAAGATTGAACAAGGTTAGTGTGGGTCAGGTAAGCTGTTGTCATAAGTCAGGATATCGCACAGCAGGAGAACACTGATGAACAGAACTACATAGGTAAATAAGGTACATAGAATGTAAAGTCTTGCCTTGCACCTGTTATATATTTCTTCACAATAACGAAGTTATCCGAATGGCAGAGTGGTTAGAGCGCTGTTCTCTCGCGGTAAAGGTGCCTGGTTCGAACCACGGCACCGACACGCTCCAGTCTACCCAGCTGTAAATATGTACCTGACTTTGAGTTTGGGAAGGAAAAGGCAGCGAGAAAGGGAACTAGCCCCTCTACCTCTCGATTCTTGACCTAGTAAAGTGAAGTCTCTAACACTTCACTCCCTTACGGCAGTATCTGTTATGGTACTACCTTTACTTAACGAAGTAAAATCTTGGTAGTGGTGGTGGTAGTAGTAGTGGTAGTAGTAGTAGTAATAGTAGTAGTAGTAGTAGTAGTGGTAGCAGTGGTAGTAGTAGTCTCCTTCAGTAATAACTGACTATGAGAATGCGCCCCTGAGGAGATAACCGTCAGCTGTTTGTTTGCTTTGTGTTCCATCGGCGTGTTTTTTGTTTCTCTCTGCTTGTTGTGAGAGCTTCTTGTCATCCAATCTGAGGTGACCGTCGTAGGGAGTATCGCCGCGTTGTGCGATCGGCAGCTTCACCCTTCCGGATTAATGGATTTATGTCCAACGCCTTCTTGCTCTCTCTTGCCTAAAATCTTGTTAGAACTACGTTATTGCTCCTATAAATATACTGATGCCATTAAGAAGGCAGTAATTCCTATTTCTTTACCCTGGTGAAATAATGATTAAATTCGTTCGTTCTTCATTCTGTCTTGTATTCATATTTACATATTTTCTTGTCTATACAATAAAGAAGAAAATCTGAGACCTGTAACAGAAAATCATCATCATTACATTTTTTAGTTCCCCACGGAGCATATGCCTTCAGCAAACTTGTGCCGTCCTTTTGTCGCATGCCATCAGCTCATCGTTTTCATTTCTCTCCAGTTCTCTTCTCCGTGTGTTTTTCGGTCTATTTCTACTGATCTAACCATTGGGATTCCAGACCAAGGACTGTCTTGCGATACTATCAACACGTTTCCCAAGTGTATGTTCTATCGATCTCCAGCATCTTCTTTTCATTGCAATTGTGTTGTTATTTTCTTTAGTTGAGTTGTCCATATTTTTTTCTTGAAGGTGTGGCTTAAAGTGACTACAAAATTGGGTAGCCTGTCCCTTTTGTTGCTTTTTACGACATTTATTAACTCTTACTTACTTACTTAGTCATCCTTTTTCTAATAGGAAGTATAGGGGTTTGGAGGAGGCAGGGCCATACTATCCTAACGGCTGTCTTCCTTATGGCCTGGTTCCAATCTCGTCCTTGGTCCCTCAGAGATTGTCTAGTGTTGTCCTCCCAGCGGACTCTGGGTCGTCCTGGAGGTCTGGATCCCTGGCTCTTAGTTTCGCATATTTGTCGTGGTAGGCGATCTTCTTCCATTCTGCAGACATGGCCAAACCATCGTAGTTGGGACTGGTTCTACTTGAGTCTGCAGTGGCTAGGTTTTGAAGCCTTGGCGTATTGTCTGGTTGTGGACCATATCTCTTCTTGTTACTTCAATCCCTTCCTCAGATACCTCATGTATTAACTCACAAATTAAAACTAAGAATCTTTAAGTGATATATATATATATATATATATATATATATATATATATATATATATATATATATATATATATATATATATATATATATATATATATATATATATATACTCTTTATATATTTTCTTTATTACTGTATGTTGTAGAAACATGAACAATGAACAGGCATCTGTAAGGACGAATTGAGGTCCTTGAGATGTGGATATAAAATCTAATGAAAAAAAAGAAGAAAACAAAGGAAGAAGCTCCAAAAAAGGTAGAAATGAAAGAAAAATTAAAAGTGAAGATCAAAATTGGACAGCTAAAATATTTTTGCCATTTAAAAAGACATAACGGACATGTACCTTGCTGAAGATTATAATGGAGAAGAGAGTAGAAGACAAACGTGAAGGAAAAATACATTCTATAACAGAGTTCAAGGTATTTCCATATCTTTCTCATCAATTTCAATTCTAACACCACTTCTCCTCTCCATGTGTTCTTGGGTCTGCCTATATTTCTACTACACTGGAAATTCCAGAACAAAGACTGCCTTGTAACGCTATCAACAGATTTCGTCAATCTCCACAACATCACCACAGTTAAACTAAAAAAGGAGACACAAAAACTACAGCAATAATAAACTCACCATTAAAAATAACACAGGTGTGTTACCTAGACCCGAAAGGGGAGCAAAGAATAGCTACACTGTACCCTACCAGGCATGTCGTAAAAAGCGACTAAGGAGGGTTGGGCACGGGGCTGGTTACCGTATCCTGTAAAGAATTTTTACCACTTAAACTTCAACAAGCAATATGACGTGTTTCTTGAAAGCCTTTGCTCCTCGGAGAGCTAAGGGTATTGATTGATTGATTAAAAATATATCTAGCAACATAAACAAGAAAAAACTGTTATGTACACTATTACCATTATTCTTCTACCTCCACTCAGGCACAACATGGACATACATTACCTAAAAGGTATATATTCGTGGACGTGGCCATATCCTTATGGCTGAGCACAATCAAGGACAGCGAGTTGCCCAGAATCCCAGTCACACACAAAATTGGGTAAATGATAAGGCCGGACACGAACTGGGCCATTGCGTAAAACCCTTCATACTCATCAGTTCCGTTGCTGTCACACCTTCCCACGTGACCTGAAAGTCGTGAGATGTTGGCACTCATAAGTGTTGAGGACTGGTCTATCATTCTGTACCTGCCATCAAAGTCGACGTTCAAGCCTATCTCCATTATATCACCAAGTATGTGTATAAAATACATTCAGGCCATCATTGTCAGAAATTGTGTACTAGATTCATTTCGTAAAGCTGTCAGTCCGATTATTAACTCTTTAACTACCATCGAACATTACATCGGCACCGATGATTGTTTTTGTCCGGACGCCAGACCGATATTCTGGATCTTTTGTTTGGTAATGAAAGAGTTAAAATTTAAAAAAATTACTTGTCACTAAAGTATACGCAGTTCAGGTGTCGTAAATATGATTTCCTTTACATCTCACATGTCAGTTAGAATTTTACACAGTTTTAAGTACACATTTCAGGTGTTCTAAAGTTTCCACAGACATGTGCCACATAGTGGTTTAAGTACTTTTAACAAGTATTTTTAATTTGCATTTCACATATTAGCAATTACATACTACAAGTCCCACACGGTACTATTTTTAACTTCGGTGTAAATAGGTGTCTGATATCCTCACGGCACTAATTTATTTATAGATGTTGCACATTTTGAACGTGCACACACGCGCATAGTTGCAGATATGAAGAATTCATCAGCACACTATGTATGCGATACTATATATTCCAATCTTTGAGATGGTTGTTTTCCATAAATGTCATTAAGCTGACCTATACTGTATGATAGGGGGACAACAGAAGTGACTGCGTCATTAGGCTGGATCGCCCTAGGTACATAACCGGTGTTCCGTGTTGCAAATCGCGCTAATGACCCTGTCTTCTAGGCACTATTTTTGTGGTGCCTAGCTGGCAGGGAGGATAGTGTGATTCGCTTCCGTAGCTAGGCGGTGGTGCCGTTCGAAAGGTCCTGGGTTCGATTCTCCGGTAAGCCACTCACTTCTGTTGTTATTCTGTTATCTAGTGTTCAACTTCTTTATTCCTCACGAGTGCCTGAAACATACCTTTTTGTGTGCAATATTTATTTATTTAAGCTGATATAAAGTCTGGTAAAATCAATGATCTCTGCTATTATTATACTGTCTCACTATCAATACTTCGTTATTACATAAACTATTACTTCCAAAATATCCTTCATATATCTGTAGATACCAGGAAGAACCGCGCAGACGTCTTTGCGCTGAATACAAATTCAAGATGTGATTATATCTTCCCATAATCACGTTTGATATATTATGGTTTCTTCATCATTTTAACATAGCGATTGCTTCTGCAGTATCGAAGCACATCAGCAAAGTGTGGAAAGTAAGGTTTGTTGAATTCCTAAATTGCGCAATAAAAAACGATGACGACTTTTACACCATTCCTGAATTATGCCGAACATCTGTAAGCACATTTGAAGCTTTTAATAACATCAGCAAACTGGCAGAGGCGGGTCATTTCAGATCTAGATATGAAAGGTCGAACTCTGAAACGAAAAAAAGGATTACAAATATTATTTAACAATGTTTATGGAATGTAGAAAGTTATAAATTATTACACGGATGTAAAACCAGAGCCAGAGTAAACAAGGGCGCGCATAGAAAAACAGATAGAAGGAAAAAGAAAATAGGGTTTATATTTAGTAGATCTATTATGCTTGGGGGATCCGCGGTAGCATAGTGGTTAGTGCACTGGTTTCCTAGCTCAGTGGTCTAAGGTTCGATCCCCAGATGAAGTGGGTTTTTTTTAGGCCGCAAACGGCTCATGGGTCGACCCAGCCCCAATTGGGTACCAGAGCAACTTCTGGTAAAGTTAAGGCGGCCGGCGTGATGCTGACCACATCACCCCTAGTGTGCCGATGGTCAAGAAAATATGGGCCTAACACCATATTCCCAATATGCCTTAATGGGCGTGTAACGGGATCCTTATTATGCTTCTAGTATGCTCAGAAACACACCATGCCCGCAAGTACATAACATTTCTCCGCTATCCTGTCAACAGACCGACATCCTTACTACACCCAGGGGGTCTTCAAAGAGACTGACAGCGCCTAGGGTAACTCCCTCCCCGCCACTAGGAATATTATAAAAAGCCACTAAGGTAAGGATGTGAATAGAGCCACGGTGGTGCAGGTGCATCCGATCAGAGACACAATGAGAGACATGATCAAAAAAGAAGAATATTTTAGAACATTCTGAAAATGAATAAGTGAATGAATGTGTAATGTGCATTTATATTGATGAGAATAAAGCAGGTAGCTAACAACAGTAAGATTATATGTGCATTTATATTGATGAGAATAAAGCAGGTAGCTAACAACAGTAAGATTATATGTGCATTTATATTGATGAGAATAAAGCAGGTAGCTAACAACAGTAAGATTATATGTGCATTTATATTGATGAGAATAAAGCAGGTAGCTAACAACAGTAAGATTATATGTGCATTTATATTGATGAGAATAAAGCAGGTAGCTAACAACAGTAAGATTATATGTGCATTTGTATTGATGAGAATAAAGCAGGTAGCTAACAACAGTAAGATTATATGTGCATTTATATTGATGAGAATAAAGCAGGTAGCTAACAACAGTAAGATTATATGTGCATTTATATTGATGAGAATAAAGCAGGTAGCTAACAACAGTAAGATTATATGTGCATTTATATTAATGAGAATAAAGCAGGTAGCTAACAACAGTAAGATTATATGTGCATTTATATTGATGAGAATAAAGCAGGTAGCTAACAACAGTAAGATTATATGTGCATTTGTATTGATGAGAATAAAGCAGGTAGCTAACAACAGTAAGATTATATCTTTAACTTTCCGTTGCTTATGAATCATGAGGACATAACGACAGCTGGTCCACATGCAGGACACCTGTGCCAGATAAGTTTATCTTTATTAGTATTAGTTTATTATGCAGCTTTCTTTTTTAATTGAAAGAGAGCGGGAGGGTTGCCAGCGCTGTTCACATTCTTAGGATCCCGTTACACGCCCATTGAGGCATATTGTGACTACGGTGTTAGGCCCATATTTTCTAGACCATCCACACACTAGGGATGATGTGGTCAGCAACACGCCGGCTGCCTTTAACTTTACCAGAGTTGCAATTCATGAGGCTGGGTCGACCCCTGAGCCGTTTGCGGTCTAAAAAATCCCACCTCAACTGGGGATCGAACCATGGACCACCGAACTGGGAAACCAGTGCACTAACCACTGCGCTACCGCGGTTTGTAAAGAACTCACAATGAATATTTCATTTTATAAAGAACACATCATCACTATCCTTTGTGCTTCTTACGGAGCATAGAGTCACAACCTACACCCTTGTAGGTAGCCTGCCACCAAGCATTCACTTGCTCTTGTAGCGATAGTTTCTTGGTAATTTGTTTTACGTGATGAGGTTGCCCGCCTCATGTTCAACCTCATAATAGTTAAAGACAAGGATGATGGTGCAGCACCAACCAAGAACTGGTAACTTGGAGCCACTTAAAGGACATGCGCTCCGTCATAGCGGGTAGACACTGGAATTTAGTTGGCCACATCCCCAGAAAAGACCCTGACACCATCACCACAACTGCCATGCTATGGACTCCAGAAAGAAAAGCGAAAGCAAAGTCGGGCAAAAGCCACCTGGCGGAGAACTGTTGAGGTGGAGATGCTCAGAATAAACCAGAGCTGAGGCACCACACGAAGAATGGCTGTCGACCGAGCAAAGTGGAGACAGTTTGTTGCTGCTCTACAAGACGTCACCAGACATGATGGTCACCGACTGCTGTGTTAGTCAGCGGCCACGGATCACAGCAGACGACGAATGACGGTGCAGACGTCATTTTCTTTCTTTGTCTCTTCAGAAACTCCCGGAAATGACGGAGCAAAGAAAACATACGTCATTTCATTGTTTCATTTCGACAAATAAACAGCACACAAGAAAGAATAAAAGGAAAATTCAACAATAAACAATCCACATAGCATAAAAAAACATAAAAACTTGATATTCCTAGCAATATGATCAAAAACGTGAAGAATGTGACATATATTACAATACTCAAAGAAAAGGGGGGGGGGGGGGGGGGGGGGGAAGAGAAATTATTTCAAATGCAACGATTCCAAATAATGGCAGCAAAGTTGCACTGACAATGGCTCGGAAAAGAATTATAATTATAACACCATCAAAAAACTATTCCAAGAGGGGAAAAAAAACTAAACAACACGAAAGAAGGAGATTATTTCAAACTATTTGTATGGTGATTATTAGTGTATTGGAGCCGCGCTAGTGTAGTGGTTACCAAACTGCGCTGGCGACCGGGTGACCCAGGATCAAACCCGGGCGAGGACATTTGAAGATTTTTCGTCGACCGGGATTTGGACTGGATTAACTCGACCCTGGCGAGAACATTTGAAGAAATGTCGTCGACCAGGGACTGGCGGCTCCTGAGCCGACCCAGCTCTAATGGGTACCTCCGAAATCGGCGAGTATCTGCCTGAATGGCGAGGGACAGCTGTCTCTGTACAAGAAAAAAAGGGATACCGTACTCACGTAAAAATCAGTCTCAGGTTAGACATACTAACCTGAGATTTCGCCTCGAGTAATAGCGGGCGTACGCAAAAAAAAAAAAAACACACAAAAATTAGTGTATTAGTTTTCTATGATAAGTAGCACAGCTCGCATGAACTGCCATGCACAAAAAGTACACGAGCTATTATAATGAAGACATGATACATGATCATGCCGGGGATAATGATACAATTGTGTATACTGATGGGTCTGTGATCAGTGGTGAGAAATTAGGTTGGGGCTTCTCTGCTAGGGTAAAGAATCGTCGTCAAACATAGCAAGGCTTACAAGATAACAACTTCCAGTATGAGAATGGAGGTAGAGGCAGTTACTGCAGCCTTAAAGTGGCTAACTAAAGCTTCATTAACAAAGGCAGTCATTGTGTCAGACACTCAGTACATGCTTCGAAAGGTTCAAAATAGTTGGCTAAGACATAAATGGAAAACTTTCACAGAAGCTTCAAATCTGCAGGAGCTGGTATGGATCTGCTGTCCTGGTCATGCATGGGTACGCGGTAATGAGAGAGCTGACAGATTAGCAGCAAGCGCTCCCACAGTGGGGACACTCGATATGGGTAAGGGAGAGATCAACCGATACAATAGTGACAGAAAGTGAAAATAAAAACCTTAGCCTTAATAGCAAAAAGACAGAAGTAATGGTCTTCTCAAAGAAAAGGGCTTCCCCTGAATGCACTATCAAAGTAAATGGAACCGTTTTAAAACAAGTCAATAAATTCAAATACCTGTGCACATTAATAACAACGGATGGAAGATGATCTCAGAAGTGAAGAGCAGAATAGCCCAGGCAAAAGCAGCGTTCTATAAAATGAAGAGTATTTTATGCAACAATTCTTTGTCATTGGAAGTAAGAAAGAGAGTTCTTCATTGTTATATAGAACCAATCCTGACATATGGGTGTGAGTCATGGACAATTAGTAAACAAATAGGGAAGGCACTCGAGGCAACAGAGATGTGGTCTTACAGAAGAATGTTAAAAATACCATCGACAGCCAAAAAGAGAAATGAGGATGTCCTGAAAGAGGCCAATACACAAATGAAACTTATTTCACAAGTTAGAAAGAACCAATCCACTTTTTTTGGGTCATGTTATGAGAAGAAGAAAGCAGGAATATATCGTAACAACAGGTAAGATTGAAGGACAAAGAGATAGGGGAAGACAAAGAGACTGGACAGTTTGACATCGTGGCATGGAAGGAAGTCAACAGCAGAATTGATAAATTATACTGGAGACAGGAAGTTGTGGAGAGACATGATCTCCTACGCCACTAGGCATGGTAACTGAAGTAGAAGAAGGGAGAGGTAATGAGAACAATTTATGACCGCCCGTTAGAGAATGATGCTGCAATAGGTGAATAATCAGGGTTAAGACTGTTGAAATTTGGCATCACACGTAAGGCTAGCAGAGATGAATGTATGAGAGTATGCATCCGTCGTGTATGTAACCAGCGAGTTAACCTTCCCCCTCGTCGACATAGACTGAGCACGTATGGGTTTGGCCAGAGTGCAGTGATGTCAATTCTGTTCAACAATAAAAAAAAAAAAAGAAGACATTGTGGCTGTATGCTTTTATGTGGAGCAAAGGGGTAAAAGAAGAAGAACGGCCATCTAAAAAACAAACCGCTGCATTAACATATTGAACATTCTTTTGTAAGAACATCAATGTACGATGGAAACATGGAATACATGGTTTCGGGCTTTAAAAAATATTGAAATCCCAATTCTCTTAAAAAAATATAAAAATTTCCAACGTAATTGGATTGCCAAATTATACACACAAACAAACAAAATGTATAACAGGAAATCCCGAGACAAAATAAAACGGGAGATGAATGGAAAGAAACTCATGTTGACTTAAAAGCCAAAGAAAATAAGGTGCAGACGGCACGGTTAATTAGGATGGCCCAGCTTCAACCAACACATGATTAGATACGTCAGCTTTGAGCCATTAAACGTCTTGGAACTTCTTCTGAAGACTCGCTGTCATAATTATAATGGCATTCTAACGATTTGTTTTTAGCTCGGGGAATTCCTGACTTTACCTGGAGGCATAGTCTGAGCTCATTCTATGCAGATTTAGCAGGCAACTAGTCTACTGTGACGAGACTTCGAAAAAAAAAAAAAAACGGAGACTTAAATATAATGGTGGAAATATGCTTCAAAAGACTATTACTATATTAATAAACACAAGTAAGGCAATAAATACATAAATAACACGTTTCAACCAATCAATACTCTCACGCTTCAACAAACACATGCCGTGTCCTCCTGTCACGCGACATTAGCTCACGTTCTTTCTACGTCTTCCTCATCATTTTCACTTCTGTCTCCAGTTCTCTTCTCCAGTTCTCTTTCTTCTCCAGTTCTCTTCTCCAGTTCTCTTCTCCAGTTCTCTTTCTTATCCAGTTCTCTTCTCCAGTTCTCTTTCTTCTCCAGTTCTCTTTCTTATCCAGTTCTCTTCTCCAGTTCTCTTTCTCCTCCAGTTCTCTTCTCCAGTTCTCTTCTCCAGTTCTCTTTCTTATCCAGTTCTCTTCTCCAGTTCTCTTTCTTCTCCAGTTCTCTTCTCCAGTTCTCTTCTCCAGTTCTCTTTCCTATCCAGTTCTCTTCTCCAGTTCTCTTTCTTCTCCAGTTCTCTTCTCCAGTTCTCTTCTCCAGTTCTCTTTCTTATCCAGTTGTCTTCTCCAGTTCTCTTTCTTCTCCAGTTCTCTTTCTTCTCCAGTTTTCTTCTCCAGTTCTCTTTCTTCTCCAGTTCTCTTTCTTCTCCAGTTCTCTTTCTTCTACAGTTCTCTTTCTTCTCCTGTTCTCTTTCTTCTCCAGTTCTCTTCTCCAGTTCTCTTCTCCAGTTCTCTTTCTTCTTCAGTTCTCTTTCTTCTCCAGTTCTCTTCTCCAGTTCTCTTCTCCAGTTCTCTTTCTTCTCCAGTTTTCTTTCTTCCCCTGTTCTCTTTCTTCTCCAGTTCTCTTTCTTCTACAGTTCTCTTTCTTCTCCAGTTCTCTTTCTTCTCCTGTTCGCTTTCTTCTCCAGTTCTCTTCTCCAGTTCTCTTTCTTCTCCAGTTCTCTTTCTTCTCCAGTTCTCTTTCTTCTCCTGTTCTCTTTCTTCCCCTGTTCTCTTTCTTCTACAGTTCTCTTTCTTCTCCAGTTCTCTTTCTTCTCCAGTTCTCTTTCTTCTCCTGTTCGCTTTCTTCTCCAGTTCTCTTTCTTCTCCAGTTCTCTTCTCCAGTTCTCTTCTCCAGTTCTCTTTCTTCTCCAGTTCTCTTTCTTCTCCAGTTCTCTTTCTTCTCCTGTTCTCTTTCTTCCCCTGTTCTCTTTCTTCTACAGTTCTCTTTCTTCTCCAGTTCTCTTTCTTCTCCAGTTCTCTTTCTTCTCCAGATCTCTTTCTTCTCCTGTTCGCTTTCTTCTCCAGTTCTCTTTCTTCTCCAGTTCTCTTTTCCTGTTCTCTTTCTTCTCCAGTTCTCTTCTCCAGTTCTCTTCTCCTGTTCTCTTTCTTCTCCAGTTCTCTTCTCCAGTTCTCTTTCTTCTCCAGTTCTCTTTCTTCTCCAGTTCTCTTTCTTCTCCAGTTCTCTTTCTTCTCCAGTTCTCTTCTCCATGTGTTTTTTGGTCTACCTCTGCCTCTCCTTACCCTGGGGTTTTCAGAACAAGGACTATTTTGTAATGCTATGTTATAGCATAAATTCATGTTATCACGTTTGAAATAATCATTGTACGTTATTTTTTTTTCAAAGCTGCAGATAGGAACCCGAATGTGGGGACCCTTCTTGTGACCACGGGGCCCGAATCGGTCAAAAACAGGTTACATCGGCCCAAGGCCGGCCCTGAATATTATGGTACCATTTTCTTTTCGTCGGAACAGTTGGGCATGCTAAAAAGAAAAAAAAACCAAAAACAAATCGTTCGTCTGATCATCCTGACGTAGGGCCGGAAACAGGTGGATCGTGATCTACCGGTACACACCAAAGCATCATTTGATAGATCTCTAGGTGATGGAAAGACATGTTAACTTATGTAAATTATGTGCTTCCACGGCACTCAGAAGCAAGTTGTCCCCGAGTGTTAAGATACTTTCACAGCATTCCCAGTGAAAACCTGCTAGTTAATTTACTAAAATTCATTTTATTCGTGAACTATGAAAAGACAGAAAGCGAACCTTTTTTTTTTTTAAACTGAAGTTAACATTTGGAAAAATATTTAGTTTTAATTTCCCACCGCCTCGGTGATGGAATTGTGGGAAGCAAATCGTGCGACAGAGCTAAACGTTACGTATAAGCTGAATGTATATGCTGGCCACAACAGATTGAGATACCATCTATTCAACAAGCTAAAGATAGGAACTACCGATCAGTGTAACTGTGGCACTGATAAAATGACTGCTGAACATCTGCTTTAAAGTTGCCCAACATATGCGGAACAGAGAAAGCGCATATGGTCGACACCAGTACCATTCATGGGAAAGTTCTACGGAGATTCGAATAGCCTCAAACTGACTACTGCTTTCTGTGAAAACATTCAAGTGGACGTCTGAGAGTGTACGTCTGGGAGTGGACGTCTGAGAGTGGACGTCTGAGAGTGTACGGAGAAGAAGAAGAAACTTATTTCAAATTCTAGATACTCTAAAACGTGATCGCAAAAGTGAGAAAAAAAAAGTAGATCTTTAGCAAGATGACTGTTTCTAAAGCAGATCTCCAAGCTGCTGGGTTCCCTACCGCTGTGCTTCCCTCAAGTATTCACTAATGAGCTGTATCCATTAAACAAAAAATGGGAAATGGGACGATAGCCAAACAGCTTCATTTATGAGCTTCATTTATTTCTGTTGCTCCACCATCTCGGCAGAGCAGGCTTATCTAAAATTATAAATTAACCTTCCTTCCCCTCCGCCGTATCCTTCCAGTCTTATGTTCAATTTATCAAATTCTGTTTTTTTTCTTTCTGATTACACGTCAACCCGTTATGATTAATATTGGCCCGTGAAGTTCCCGGGGAAGGGAAAAAGGGGGGGGGGGGGTGTCCCGAAAAGACAAAGAAAGAACAAGACCCCCTGCTCCATCAAGCGTGTCGTACAGGGCGACTATAATGAGGTTGGACATGGGTCTGGCAAACTCATTATGTAAAACTAAATGTCACAAAAATAATGGCTACAACAGCACGTGACTACATGGTGCAGGCTTCCTGCACGTGGACCAGCTACAGTGGTGGGGGTTCTAAACTCTGTGAGGAACGCAAATAGAAATAATGATGATGATGATGATGGTGATGATGATGGTGATGATGATGATGATGATGATGGTGATGATGATGGTGATGATGATGATGATGATGGTGATGATGATGGTGATGATGATGGTGATGATGATGATGATGATGGTGATGATGATGATGATGATGATGATGATGGTGATGATGATGATGATGATGCTCTTATCGAAGATTGCCTTATAACGCGGGTTGTGATGTTAGTCACAACATTTTCCGACTCCAACTACAGTTTTTTTTTTTATTAGTCATATGGGATAAAACTCGGAGTCAGAGTCCGTATATTTGTCACCGAATTAAGAACGACTGACTCCACGACTCCGACACCACAGCCCCTGCTTATGTTTTTGAGGTAAAAGGTAGTCCCATAGCTGATACTGCCGTAGGGGAGTCAAGTGTTAGAGACCTCACTATACTAGGTCCAGCCTCGAGAAAGGGGGTTCCATTCCTCGCTGCCTTGTCCTTCCCTAACTCAAGTGCAAGGTCAGGTACCTATTTACAGCTGGATAGACAGAAGCGTGTTGATACCGTGAATCGAACCCAGCACCTTTGCCGCCAGAGACCAGCGCTCTAACCACTCTGTCAATCGGATGCTCTTTTTGAGGTAGGGAAGGTACATTCAGCGAGGAAGAGTACTGTTACACCACTTCATAAAAGCTAGACCTGGTATTGTGAAGACTCGAACATTTCACTCCTATCCGGCAGTTTCTGCTGTAGAAATACCTACCCCGTGTTATCTCTAACATACTAACATCCTCGGGATACATTTCTTCCATCTTTGAGCGACGGAGAGACATTCTTTCGAGTTTAAGCAAGCTCTGATGTCTTCTCGACATGCTGTCAATAAATTCCACACCATCGTTATTAACCCCAAGTGTCTTTCATGCCAGTAATCAGCGGCAACTTCTGGTAGTCTTGTTTCCGGTAGAGTCTGTAGCTGGACGAGGTTTAATCTGTTTGATCAGATTTTTAGTGTTTCACATAATCCCTCTGATCTGATTTTTAGTGTTTCACATAATCCCTCTGATCAGATTTTTAGTGTTTCATATAATCCCTCTGATCAGACATCTAGTGCTTCAAATATTCCTTCTTATCATATTTCGAGCGCTGCACATACACATTTTGATTAGATTTCTAGTGCTTCACATAATATGTCTGATCAGATTTGTGCTTCAAATATTATGTTTTCAGATTTGTGCTTCAAATAATCTCTGTTTTCAGATTTGTAGTTCAAATATTCTCTTATCAGATTTTTAATGCTTCAAGTAATTCCTCTTATCAGATTTGTGCTTCAAATATTCTCAGTTTGCAGATTTGTGCTTCAAATAATCCCTCTTATCAGATTTGTGCTTCAAATATTCTCTCTTATCATATTTCTAGTGCTTCAAATAATCCCTCTTATCAGATTTGTGCTTCAAATAATACCTCTTATCAGATTTGTGCTTCAAATATTCTCTCATCAGATTTCTAGTGCTTCAAATAATCCCTCTTATCAGATATGTGCTTCAAATAAATCAGATTTAAGCTTCAAATAATCCATCTTATCAGATTTGTGCTTCAAATATTCTCTCTTATCAGATTTGTGCTTCAAATAATTCCTCTTATCATGATGATGATGATGATGATGACAATGATGATGATAAAGATGTTGATAATAATAAATATGATGATAATGGTGATAATGATGATGATAATAACGATGATGATAATAATGATGATGATAATGATGGTGATAAAAATAATGATAAAAAGAGCACAGGAGAATTAGTGCCGACATGCTGCAAGAAAAAAGCAATATATAATTATTTCCCCTGTTATATTTTGGCGGCTGACTTACTCGTAATGCTGGTAATAACGTCATGAGAATCAAACTGTCAGGCTGAGAACTTCGTAATGATGCTGGGAATAAGAGGAGCTATATAACAACCGTCTCAACAGCGTGCGTTGTTGACGGAAAGTATTTGTGGAGGCAATAACTTACGATAGGAATAACTTACGTAGAAATAACGTATTCTAGGAATAACTGGCAAGCACTCGTTGGCACATGAATTTTATCATTTAGAGCAGCGGTTCCCAAACTGTGTTGCGCGCCGCACTGGTGTGGCGCCAGAGAATGACAAGTGTGGCCGGTAGATTCAAAGACAATCAAGGATTTAGAGAGATTTAAAAAAGTTCATATGTCAAAAATAAATATGGCCGTTGTCTCAATTTTATTTATTATGTTACCTGTGATATAATATATGAAATATAGGTATAGAAACTCGTAGAATGTTCCAGAATTTTTCAGATTTTATTCAGTAACATAATTTATTTTATATCGAATACAGTTCTCCACGACATATTTTTTTTAACAGGGTTTTTCAGCGCTGACAAATGTTAGAGACTAGACCTTAAAAAAAAAAAACGCTCTCACCATTCATTGAATTTGTATATTTTGTGAATGAATCCCAACTAAGATGGTTTGGCCATGTCTGCAGAATGGGAGAAGATTGGCTGCCACGGCAGGTATGGGATGCTAGGATCCAGACCTCCAGGACGACCCGGAGTCAGCTGGGAGGACAACATTAGACAAACTTTGAAGGACCGAGGACTAGCATGGATTTGTTATTATTAATCATAATTGACCTCACTGCACTCAGGGCAAACCCATCGGTGCTCAGTCTCCCTCAGCAAATGTCGAAGAGTATGAATGCTAATTGTACCTGTAGCACGCTGGTTGTACATACGACGGATGCATCCTCTCTCACGTCCATTTCTGCTAGTCCCACGTTTGATGCCAAACTTCAACAGCCTCGGCCTTGTTGATTCATCCATTGCAGTGTACTAGAACGGCGGAACCAGGCCAGGAGGAAGACAGCAGATAGGATAGTATGGTGCTCTCTCTTCCAAACCTCTACACCTCGAGGTAGAAGAGGAACGAGTAAGTAAGTGAATGACTCACGTTTTTATGTAGCTGTATTGTTTTATACTTTCTAGATGTCTCATTCTTCTTCTTTGATCCTTAGCCATCGACAGTCAAAGCAGTCAGTGGCCATCACGCCTAGTGGCGTCTTGTAGGGCAACAACAAAATGATTCCACCTTGCTCGGTCGGTGGCCATCCTTCGTACGGTGCCCCAACTCTGGTTCATTCTTTGCATCTCAGCCTCCACAGTCCTCCGCCAGGTTGTTTTTGGTCGGCCTCTCTTTCGTTTTCCTTCAGGGGTCCAAAGCATTGCTGTTCTTGTGATGGCATCGGGGTCTCTTCTGAGGACATGACCAACCCAGCTCCAGCGTCTGCCAGCTATAATGGTGTGCATGTCCTCTTCCATGCTCCGAGTAAGCAGATCATGGTTGGTGATGGTATTCGGCCAAAAGATTCGGTGAATTTTTCTTAGGCAAGTTATGTGAAAAAAGGACAATTTCGACATTTCCTTCTCTGTAACTCTCCAGCATTCCGCACCATAGAGAAGCACAGAAAGCACACAGCTCTGATATAATCTTAATTTTGTGCTTGTGCTGTATTGAGAGGACTTCCAGATGTTGTTTAGGCTAAAAAAGGCTGTTCTTGCCTTATTCATTCTGATGTTGATGTCTTTGCCTGCCCTGCCGTCGTACAATGCATCCTAGGCATGTGAAGGTGTCTGTCTGTACCAGTTGCTGATTCCTTAATGATATGGGCTCAGGGTTGCTCACATTGAGCGTCATGACCTCTGACTTCTTTAAATTGATGTTCAAGCCCACCTGCTGGCTAAACTTATTAAGTCTATCCGTTTTTTTCCTGGATGTGTTGATGTGAATGTGCTAGCAGTGCAATGTCATCTGCATATGCCAGATCTTCCAATGTAGAAAATGTAGTCCATCTTATTCCTCTTGGACTGCCCTCTGTTGTCTGGCGCATCACCCAGTCTATAACTGCTAAAAATAGAGTGGTTGATAAGGGGCATCCCTGTCGTACTCCTGTCTTCACCTCAAAGGTTAGTTTGCTCTGCCCAACACTACACGTAAAGTTTGCATAGAGGCATTTTATGATTGACACTATGCAGCTTGGAATTCCATAAGCCCTCAGTATTTTCCATAAACTGTCCCTATGTATGCTGTCAAAAGCCTTTTCAAAATCAACGAAATTGATGTACAGCTGTCTTTGCCATTCTGAGCACTGCTCTATAATGTTCCTGAGAGTGAATATATGATCTACACATCTTCTGTTCTTTCTAAATCCTGCTTGTTCTTTCCTCAGTTTGTGGTCTACTGCTTTTGAAATTCTCTGTATAATTATCCTGCCTAGTATTTTGCTGGGAACTGAGAGAAGAGTGATTCCTCTCCAATTATTGCAGTCTGCAAGATCTCCCTTCTTGGGCAATTTGACAATTATTCCTTTGTTCCACTCTGATGGTGTTGTCCCCGTTTTCCAGACTTGTGCAAATAGTGGTTCTAATAGTTCTGCTGCTAGCTCAGGGTCTGTCTTAAATAGCTCTGCATTTAAGTTATCATGGCCAGGAGCTTTT
This sequence comes from Oreohelix idahoensis, assembly GCA_024509875.1. Lineage (NCBI taxonomy): Eukaryota > Metazoa > Mollusca > Gastropoda > Stylommatophora > Oreohelicidae > Oreohelix > Oreohelix idahoensis. The sequence goes on along the minus strand of JAMPIV010015709.1, from coordinate 33,860 downwards.
CCGTTCTTTAACCCTTTGATTGCTGTGATGATTTCTTCTTTTCGTGGAATGTCAGTATTTACATCTAGATCGTTTTCAGGCTTAGGAACATTCAATTTTTTCTCTGGTGGTTCCTTGTTCAGAGTTTCTCTGAAGTGCTCTGCCCATCTTGTTTCCTGTCCCTCTGCTGTCGTGATGCGATGTCCTTGCTTATCTCTTACTAATGTAATATTGTTTGCACCTCGTTTTCCGCTGATGAATTTAGTTATTTTATATACTGTGCTTTGTTCATTTCTCAGTGCTGCCTCTTCTGCCTGTCTTGCAAGATCGTCCAGGAAATTCCTTTTGTTGGCTCGGGTTTGGCGTTTAACTTCCTTGTCCAGCTGACTATACTGTTCGCTATATAGTTGCTTTAACCTGGGGGACTTCGCTTCTGTTTTTTTTTCTTTTCATTTCCTTTCTCAGTGTTATGATGTTTAATGTTTCTGGTGTTATCCAGTCTTGCTTCTTCCTTTCCTGGAATCCCAAGCATGATTTGCTGCTTTCTTTATATATTGTTGAAATGGTGTTGAATTTCTGGTCTACATCATCAGTCAATGTCTTTTCCTGACTTTTGGCAAATTGATATCGTTTCTTTATGTCAGCCGCAAAAGCTTTTCTGGTAAGGGGGTCCTTCAATTTGCTGATGTCAAACCTTTTCTGTGCAGTTACAGTTGTTCCAGCCCTTCATAGTTTCACTTTCAATTTTGCTACTACTAAACGGTGATCACTTCCCACATCTGCACCTCTTCTTACCTTCACATCTTGTAATGCATGTCTCCATCTAGCGTTAATCATGATGTGGTCTATCTGGTTTCTGTCCCGACCATTTGGTGATTCCCATGTTAATTTGTGGATTTCTTTATGTGGGAAAAGTGTTCCTCCAATGACCAGGTTGTTAATACTACAGAAACTTATTAAGTTATCCCCATTTTCGTTTCCTGTTCCGCTGCCGCATTTCCCCATTACTCTTTCATTATATGTATTGTATGTACCAACTTTCGCATTGAGGTCTCCCATTACTATAATAAGATCATATCTAGGTGTGTCTTCCATTTCTTTCTGCAGTTGTTGATAGAATTCATCCTTGACCTCTTCATCGCTGTCATTCGTTGGTGCGTAGCATTGTATTATTGTAGTATTGGTGAATCTACCTCTCAATCTTAATCTTATCAGTCTGTTGTTGATGGGTTTCCATTCCAGTAATGTTCTTTCTATTCCTTTCTGTAGAATAATGGCTACGCCTTCATTGTGCTGTCCATCCTCTCTTCCAGAGTAAAGTACTGTTTCTCCTGTTGCTGTTTTAACTTTTCCTGCCCCTGTCCATCTGCTCTCGCTTATCCCTAGAATGTGTAACCTATAGTTTCTCATTTCTGCCGTGACCTGTTTTAGTTTACCCGTCTCATTCATTGTTCTGACATTCCAAAATCCTATTCTTGTATCATGTTTTGCGGTCAGGACGTCCGTTCTCGTGTCAGTGGCTTCCTTTCGGCTTTCACCACTGACAGTCATACGAGCCTCAGACTCCCGGATGTCCGTCCCGCAGCAAAGTTTGTTTATTCGTTGTTGTTTCCGTAACTTCAATTTTTTTTTACATAGACAGGGGTGTCAGCCCTATGCTAAAACCCCCAACCTGGAGGACCAGGGTGTCTGCTTTCGTCTGACCCCTGCCCGCGCAAACCTGTCCAGCTTGGTAGAACCTTCCAGGAGTAAAACTCCCGCTGGCATAGCTCTGGGGGTAATCAGGGTACGCAAGCCGCCATACCTCGACAAGGTATTGACACCGGTGATGGCAGTGGATGTCTCATGATCATATTATAAAGTAGTTGTGTTCTGTGTTATGAATAAAGTAGTTGTGTTCTGTATTATGAATAAAGTAGTTGTGTTCTGTGTTATGAATAAAGCATTGCTAGGAATTGATTTTTGTGTTTGTTTGTGAAGGTATTTCTTATCAATAACAAAAATTGGGTGTGGCGCCAGCAAATTTTCATTCCGAAAGTGTGGCCCAGAGAAATATTTTTGAGAACCACCGATTTTAAAAATTGGAATTATGAATAATAACTTGATCTTTATTCCCATCTATTTTTCTTTAACGTCTGCGTTTTTTTTAAAAATCGTGAAGCATAGACCTTTAGATATATTCATGCCACGTCTCCTATCCTGTACTCTCTAATCTAGGTCTTTCCATGTACTCTTTGTTTCTTTCATGCCTCTTCCCCTATATGAGTAAACATACTGTAGTAATTTGTATCCATTACATTTGGGGCATCGTGTATTTTATACTCCAAGATTATATACATAACAGTTATAGTAGATGTCTTATTCTGGACCAGCTGACCTTGCATTTGGAATCAGTCAGTTCTCACATCTTTCGATAATTTTATCTCCTCAATCAATTTAAAATGTGCTTTTTTCCGTCACCCTGCTAAAACACAGTCCAATTTTTTGTTGGTTGTTATTACTATTAAATTGTTTTAATGGAGTTTAATAGAGTTATTGGTCGGAGTGACTAAATGGTATAACGTCTGCCTTTAATTCTAAAGGTACCGGATTCGGTTCCCAGTACAGGGAATATATTTAATGGAATTTTTTTTCAGAACCAGTGGGCTCTAATGATGTCATCCTCTCCCCCCCTCCCATATGATGAGTAGTGAGATCGGATGCCTAGCCTTCTCCGTTAAGAGCAAACAAAAATAGGAGGTCCTGTGTGCAAAGTTGCGCACGTTAAAAAGCCGTCGTTGGTTGGAAATCTTAAAGAGTAGATTATACGGCCGTTGCCTTGGCAAATTTTACAAAATTAGGAAAACCTACCCGCCAAAAAAATATTTATAGAATGTGTTAATTCTGAATACACATTGGGATCCTCGCTGGTGTTACGGAGTTCATGCACTGTGCTGAGATCCTCATTGTGTGTGATCTAAGGGAAGGAGATCGGATCACTGATGGGAGTTGTCCGTGTGCAATGAAGATAGTCCTTAAAACCAAACCAAAGCAAATTGTTTTAACTATTCTCTCTCTCTCTCTCTCTCTCTCTCTCTCTCTCTCTCTCTCTCTCATCGTTCCATGCTAAGCATTGAGTCACCAACTCAGCTACCCCTTGGCAGGAAGCCTGAGTAAAAGGACATGCTCCGTCAGCAGTTGTTTCTGTAGCTTTTTGTTTGAGATGATAAGGTTCCCACACCCATGACCAATCTCACATAAGTCGCCTCTTACGCAATTCTTGGGGCGTAGTTGTCCTGTCCTTCATTATTATCTCCTCAAGATCCTGTTTACTTTCGCTAAATTTAAATTTTTATGTTAACTATCAAGTGTAAAAAATTTTGTTCGTGCACAGTATTTACCCTTCCAAAAACTGATTTTTTTCTCTACGGTTTCAACGTAATAAAAATATGACAACAACCTCTAGTTTTAAGGGTGTTAGAGGCACCTACCGCAACCCTGAGGTGGCTGTCTGAAACTACATCAACCAGGGCAGTTATTGTGTCGGACTTTCAGTTCATACTTCGTAAGGTCAATAATGGTTGGCTCCGGCATGAATGGAAAACACCCATAGAAGCCTCACATCTTATGGAACTCGTGTTCTGGTCATGCAAGGGTGCGCGGCAGTGAGACACCTGACAAACTAGCTTCGAGAGCACCCAAAGTAGGGACACTGGACATGAATAAGGGAGAAATACTTAAGACAATTAGTGATCGCCTGTTAGAGAACGGCACTATAAATGATGAATCAACAAGGCTAAGGATGCTGGAATTTGGCATCAAATATAAGACTAGCAGCAGACATTTACTGAGGGAGACTGAGCACCTGTGGGTTTGCCCGGAGTGCAATGATATCGATTCTGATCAACAACAACAACGTAATAATGGTGAAGACATCGAGAAACAAATGAAGGACCAGAAAAATTGGATATGGTGAAAGAATATACGCGGTTCTATGAAGTGAAAGAAAAATTACAGAAGTAATGAACATTACAAAATGGAGACAAAACTAAAAGTAATTATTAGATACCATAACAGCAAGAGCAGACGATAAAATAGCTTCACAACGCAATAACCTTTCGAAATAACACGAGGTATGACTGATAGTCTTTGAGTAAGAATTCTCAAGATGATTGTATAGCACTGTGCAAGTAATGAGAATGAATGATGTCGGTTCCAGACCAACCACCCTTATTATTAACAGCAATGGAAATCCTATAATCAGTGAAAGAACCACAGCTCGGGTTCCGTAGTATATACCTTCTCGTAATCGGAAGCCAACTGGAAAACAAGAGAAAACCACACTAACTCCCAGAGCTCGAGAAACATCGAACACCAGCAATAAGCAAGCACATTACGCCGTGAAATGGATATTCTTATAAAGAATAGCTTATCAAATAAGCTAGGCGGAATATATGAAATTAGGACAGAATAATCGAATTTTGAAGTGTGGAATCGGAGGTCAAGCGAAGGTCAAATTTTTTCCATGTAGACAGGAAAAAAAAACGTCATAGAACAGAACAGTTTCTTTGTCGTCGTTCGTTCTCTAATAACCACATCTATCTCTCTGATAAAGCTGACAGCCCGTCTCAGGCTTCTCTCGTCACCATACAGTTTTTACTGCAACTGGGTTGGAGAAGGCAACGCTGCCGCCCTGCTTCTCTCGTAGAGCCAACAGTTTTGGAGTAGATGTTCTACTGCTTGTTTGTCCTCCCCATATGGGCACATACCTGTCTGTTTGTCCTCCCCATATGGGCACATACCTGTCTGTTTGTCCTCTCATATGGGCACATACCTGTCTGTTTGTCCTCCCCATTAGGGCACATACCTGTCTGTTTGTCCTCCCCATATGGGCACATACCTGTCTGTTTGTCTTCCCTATATGGGCACATACCTGTCTGTTTGTCTTCCCTATATGGGCACATACCTGTCTGTTTGTCCTCCCCATATGGGTACATACCTGTCTGTTTGTCCTCCCCATATGGGTACATACCTGTCTGTTTGTCCTCCCCATATGGGCACATACCTGTCTGTTTGTCCTCTCCATATGGGCACATACCTGTCTGTCCTCTCCATATGGGCACATACCTGTCTGTTTGTCCTCTCCATATGGGCACATACCTGTCTGTCTGATATTAAATTTGCTGAACAGATGGTATTTGAGTCTATAATGGCCGGTTCTTATTCAGAAAATTATCACTTGATCTCTTTTTGATAATGTCTAGTATGGTTCTGCAGGATCGGATTCTGGGTGTTCCTTATGTTATTTATCTCTTTAGTTATTTCTGATTATTGCTTTTATCTCTTCATATGTAGCCCTGTCTTCTGTTTTCTGTGCTTCTTCTGTGGCAAAGGTATCCGCCTTCTCATTTTCACACATATTGCAGAACAACTGAAGAGTTGTTACATTGCTGTTTAAAAAAAAACAAAAAAACAAGAATAGTACATTTGGGGCTGGGAATTTCTAATTCTTATAGCTAAAATGTTTTTAAACACGCATAACTCATGAGGTATCTGAGGAAGATGGTTGAAGTAACAAGAAGAGACATGGTCCGCAACCAGACGATACGCCAAGGCCCAAAATCCCACCCCTTGCAGACCCAAGTAGAACAGTCCCAATTAAGATGTTATGGCCATGTCTGCAGAATGGGAGAAGATCGGCCACCACGACAAGCATGGGAAACAAAGAGCCAGGGATCCAGACCTCCAGGACGTCCCAGAGTCCGATGGGAGGACAACATTAGACAATATTTGAAGGGCCGAGGACTAGAATGGAACCAGGCCAGAAGGAAGACAGCCAATAGGATAGTCTAGCGCTCTCTCTTCCAAACCTCTACACCTCAAGGTAGAAGGGGAACGACTAAGTAAGCAAGAAAGTAAATAACTCATTCATTTACTTCCATTTTCGCACCCTGTGGAGCATGAAGTCACCGCTATACCTGGTTCCACTGCAGGAAACCTTCAATAAGGAACATACATGCGCTTACAGTGAGTGGTGATATCTGTAGCAAATTATTTTACACGATGAAGGCACTAGGCCCTCAAATAAATCCTTATATTAACCGCCTCTTACGACACTCACGAATAAGCAGTCTTCTTTCTTTGTCCATGTAATTCTATTTCCTTGTGTTATCCTCGTTCTTTTCGTAATCCAACCTACAGCTAGTGAGATTAGAAATGGCAGCTAAAGTCATCCCTGCCACACTCCAGTTCTTATCTCAAAGGACTCAGTAAGTTGGCAATCCAGAATCATTCTGCCTTTCCAATTCTCATACGTTATCTTTTTAAGGTTAATGAGCTTATGAAGAACTTTGTTATGCCACACGACATTTGGAAGGGATTTTCCGTCTAGACTACCGAAGTCCACAAATCAAGTATAAAGTGGTGAATTTAGTTCCAACCTCTGTTCTACTATCATCTACTGGATCTGTTTTTTTTTTTTTTTTGAGCAGACCAGCTTGTTCGTCTCACAGCTGTTAATCTCTCAAGGATTATCCTCGTTAATACTGTTCCTGGCAAAGCCAGTAAACTGTCAGAGTATTTGGAACTTGGTTAATAAATAAACTTAAGTTGGAGGTACTTGTCAGAAATAGAGAAGTGGAAAACGTGACAACAGAAAAGTAACCGCCGTGATGAGCTTACCGGGAAATCAAACCCCATCACGGGAATGAATCGTGACTAACCACACTGCCAAATCAACACCACGAAATAATGCACCGTGGACAGTGTTCATCGTCACGACACTCCACGCAAGTGTGAAACATAGGACCAGGAAACGGCACAGACTAATTATAGACACAATCACCTTTATAACTTTATTATTCGCTCTTACAGGCTAGTTAAGATTAGGGTGGCAAAAGGATTAAGACTGAATCCGCAGGTGTGGTGAATTTCATTATTTATTCGCCATATACAAATTAATAAAAATAAACAATAAAAAATAAAGGTTTCTAACTACTTTAATGAAAGGAAAAAAATTCAGAATTCCCTTTCAATAACTTTATTGTAGCGTTATACTCGCGTAGAAAATCAAAACACAAATCAAGGAAGCTCGGTGAGGAAAGAAGATCAATTCAATCTGTGTGTCTGACTAACTGATCACAACTTGACTGAATATCTGAACTCAGCCCACATCTCAGCTCTGCCTCCACATTCGTATTTATTTTTCAAGATCTATATTTTTTGATCAAAGTGATTGAGGAACAAGTTGATTCACGGAACAACGGAAGCATTATTGTCATGAAATTTTCGTTCATAACCATGCCAGGTCTGGTAATACAATTCGTCACATGTTTGGTGCCAATTAGCCGCGCGTGTCGACTGGCGAAAGTATTACCCGTCCATGCCCAATCATGGAAGCTCAGTATTATACAAGAAACGGAAAAACAGGTTCTAAGTTACACAATTTTACTTTAAAATGTACTAAAAATAGAAATATTCTGTGATCCTGTTCACAATTTTGTGTACAACGTCACCATGCCTAAGAAAAATTCACCGAATCTTTTGGCCGAATACCATCACTAACTAAGATCTGCTTACTTGCAGCAAGCAAGAGGACATGCACACCATCATAGCTGGCAGACGCTGGAGCTGGGTTGGTCATGTCCTCAGAAGAGACCCCGATGCCATCACAAGAACAGCTATGCTTTGGACCCCTGAAGGAAAACGAAAGAGAGGCCGACCAAAAACAACCTGGCGGAGGACTGTGGAGGCTGAGATGCAAAGAATGAACCAGAGTTGGGGCACTGTACGAAGGATGGCCACCGACCGAGCAAAGTGGAATCAATTTGTTGTTGCCCTACAAGACGCCACTAGGCGTGATGGCCACTGACTGCTTTGACGGTCGGCGGCTAAGGATCAAAGAAGAAGAAGTCACCAGGTTCTGTGATCCTTTCACAGATGTAATCTTGTAAAAAATTATACTTTTCTATGACGAGACAGGGACAGGTTATTCGTGGTTCCTTCAAACTTTGGAAGTTTAAAATGTGGTACGATAGGGGGTTATCAGCAAAATGTCAGCTCTGTCACGGTTTGCCTCCCCTTAGCTCTGCAGTAGTGGTCCAACAGTGACCAAAACTCAAGAGTAACTAATGTGGGTCTTCAAAGATGTCTACCTTCGCACAAGATTACTCTTGGCAGAGTTGTTGATAGATGGATAATGATGCTTCTACCTCAAGGGAGTTTTCACAAGATATTCTGAAAAGCGAGAACAATGCTGCATTGGCTGAGCCCGTTAACTCTAGGATCTGCCGACAAGTTTTGTGAAGAATTATGTAATCTTATAATAGCTCGTTCAAGCCCCTTACTGAGTTAATTCAACGAATTTCCTTTATTATTATTTAGTAGCTCTGATTGAGTGTATTTAAGAAATTGTCTGAGGCATACGGATACAACACATTCAAAATGATTAAATCAACTTTAAATTTGGATAGATATAAATAACAAATTTAATAATCACTTAGGTTTTCATCATCTCATCTCAACCCATAACCCGTCATGGGTCGTAGGGGTGCCATGGTGGAAGCATCAGCAGACAGGGTCCTCCACTGCTCTCTATTCTCAGCAATGCGTACAAGTGTGGAGAAACCGTGTCCTGCCCATTCTTTGATGTTATCAGCCCAGGATTTTCTTTGCCTTCCTCTTCTCCGTTTACCTTCGACTGTTCCCTGGAGGATCGTTTTCGAAAGGGAGTCATGACGAGTTACATGCCCAAACCAGGCAAGCTTTCGACGTTTCACTATTGACAAAAGTGGTTCTTGATGGCCTGCATAGGTGTTTATCTTCTCTCTAACATAGACATTTGTTTTGTGCTCTTTATAGCAAATGCGCAAAATTCTTCTATAACATTTATGCTCGAAAGCCTGAATCCTTCGCTCCGTATCTGCAGTGAGTGTCCAGCCCTCACACCCATACAAGAGAATAGATAATACAAGTGATTTGTATAATTTGATCTTCACAGGAAAACTGATGTTACTTTTCCAGATCACATTCAACCTTGTCATGGCAGCTGAGGCCATCTCAAGTCTTGTCTTGATTTCTTTATTTGATCTTCCATCACTACATATAGTGGACCCGAGATATTTAAAGGTGTTAACTTCTTCTAACGTTTGCCCATTTAACGTAATGTTGGTCGGAACATGTTTCTTATGGCTATTCACCAATATCTTGCTTTTTTCTATATTAATTTCCATCCCATATGTTCTTGTTACTTTCTCCAGTCTAGAGGTAAGGTCTTGAAGTTCTGATTCTGTTCCAGCTATCAGATCAATATCATCAGCAAAACGTAGATTACACAGAGGTCGGCCTCCAATCGATATGGTTGATTTATAATCGTAGAGAGCCTCCTGCATAATATGTTCTAGATAAATGTTAAAGAGCACTGGTGACAGGATACATCCCTGGCGAACTCCTACAGTTGTTTTGAAAAATTCTCCAATGTCATTGCTTGCAAAAACAGCACTGCTTGCGTCCTTGTATAGTGCTTCAATGATATCTATGATGTTGGTATCAAAATTGAATTTTCTCATTATTTGCCATAAACCTTCATGCCAGACTCGATCGAAGGCTTTTGTGAAATCGATGAAGTTATGGTATAAATCATGTTGATGCTGGAGATGTTTTTCGATCAGTAATCTAATATTGAAGATTTGTTCTGAGGTACTTCTTTTTGGTCTAAAGCCAGCCTGTTCCTCTGACAAGATTTCTTCTGATTTTTGTTTTATTCTGTTCAAAAGTATCCTTAACATCACCTTACTTGGATGACTAATAAGGCTAATTGTTCTGTAGTTCTTGCACATTTTTAGATTTCCTTTCTTTGGAAGCGGTATTACTAATGACTGCGTCCATTCTTTTGGCCATTTTTTTGTACTCCATATCTTCTGGCAAATTGTTGTCATGATTTTTACTATATCTGGTCCTCCATATTTCAAGAGCTCTGCTGGTATATTATCCACACCCGGTGACTTCCCTCCTTTCATCGAACATATAGCCTCTTCCACTTCTTCCCGTAGTATTGCTGCATTTCCGAGTTCTCTGTTTTCGCACTTAATGTTGTTTAATATGCCTAAGTCAGTGTCAAGTTTACAGTTATATAATTCTTTACAATATTCTGTCCACCTTCTCATTACAGCTGTAGGTTTTAAAAATTATTAAAAACGGAATATTCTTTAACAAAAACTGATCATCATCATATTACGTTAATGGGGAATTATATAAAGGGAAGTTTCCCTTGCAGCTTTTATTTGACTACTTAGCTGCCAATCAGGTTTCTGCTCCCACTGGTGTTTTGGTTCTTCGCAGACAGGTGACAGGATTGCTCACGTTCCTGGTCAAGATTAATAGTTGCAGCACGTTCCAAGTAAAATCAGCGAGTAACTGCAAAGCTGGTCCCGCGTCTATAAGACCCGTCTAATGATGGTGTCTAGCATCGACTTCAGGCCACTTATACCCTCACTTGTTCCAGAAATAGTACCCTCAACTGCTACCACTAACTAGGATGGCAAAAGAGAAACGAATACCCTCTGAGTATTGAGTTTCTCGACACAAATTTATGTGTCCCCATCTTCCTATTCCACAATCCCATCTATGTTCATAATTTTTACCCTCTCTGAGAATTAATCTTATTCTCAGTGAGCAAAACTATCTTTACATTTAAAATGAATAGTTGTACATTTAACTTTACATGAAAATGTTAACACTATAGTCTGAATATGTTTACATTTACACTGGTTGAAAAAGTTGAAATTTTCATTACATTTAGAGTGAATATGTTTTACATTTAAACTGGTTGAAAAGGTTAATAATATAACAAGTATGTACATCATTTCTTTCATCATTCCCTCCCTGCTTCATACGGAACTTGGGACTATCTCTGCTTTTGGTACTTTATAAAGCAGTCACCAGCCCCGGCAGTGGTGGTTCATGAAATCATCATTCTATATGCTGAGGCTGCTGGCCTCAAATGACTTGGACATCCATTAGCAATTTTAACATATTAACTCATTCCCCCTCAGGCTGTTTTTGGGTTTTACCCAGGCCCGAAAATGGATGCAATTTTTTCAGACAGGTGAGGTTTTAAAAACAGACAGTGGACAAATTCATAAGTTCAGTAGGTAGTTGTGTTATACATTTAAATGTGTGAAATTGACTGGAGAATCTTATGAATTGCTTCATATAATTAATTAATATGAATAGGTGTGTGTTATGTCTTGTGAAGTGTAGACTTGATTAAAAAAAAGTGTTAAAATTTTTTTTTTAAATTGTATACTTAAACTTAAATATTTCAGCTCCCAATTAATGTATGGCAATAAAATGTTCAGAATGTCAGTGCACATTTAGTTTGAAACATATCTAGAAACATTTATCACTATCACTTCATAGATGTAATTGTTATGATTTTTTTTCTTAAAGCCACATATGTTTGTAAAAACAACCGCTCAAAATGTGTGCAATTTTTCTCTTCAGGTTATATTTTAAAAGCAGGCAGTAGATACACATTTTATTTAACTAGGTGTTAATGTTATACATTTAAATGTGTGAAATTGACTGGAGAATCTTATGAATTGATTCATATAATTAATTGATATGAATAGATGTGTGTTATGTCTTGTGAAGTGTAGACTTGATTTTAAAAATGTTTAAAAAATAAAATAAAATTGTATACTTAAATTTAAATATTTCAGCTCCCAATAAATGTATGGCAATAAAATATTAAGAATATCAGTGCACATTTAGTTTGAAACATATCTAGAAACTTTTATCACTATCACTTCATAGATGTAATTGTTATGATTTTTTTTCTCAAAGCCACATATGTTTGTAAAAACAACCGCCCAAAATGTGTGCAATTTTTTCTCTTCAGGTTATATTTTAAAAGCAGGCAGTAGATACACATTTTATTTAACTAGGTGTTGATGTTATACATCAACATGTGGGAAATTGACTGAAGAATCTTGTGAAATGCTGTAGATAATTATTTGATGTAGGGAAAGAGTCTGTCATGTTATGTGAAGTGTAGACCTAATCAAAAATAACTGGAAAAAAGATAAATAAACTGTACTCACATATGTCAGCTCCAGTTTAATCCATAGCAGAAAAATCTCAGAATATCAGTGCACATCCATTTTGAAACACAACACATTTTACCACAATCACTTCAAATATATAATTTATATGATTTTTTTCCTACACCACAAATTTCTGTAAATACCAAACAACTATGACTAATATTATTTACACCAACTATATTCTATCATTTTTGGTTTGACAATGTGCTTCCACTTTGGCCTGAGAAGATACAAGGAAAACCTTGGATTATACTGCTTATATTGCCATCTGCCTTTATACCCTATTACCACTTCATTCAAACTGAGATTTTGGAATGGGTAAAAGGCACTCTGAAATTTTTGCAACAACATGTTCATAAAATCTTTTCTTTTCCTTGTGAATTTTCATCAGAGGCATGAAGCATTGTATGATATAATGCTTCAAATCTACTTCTTGAAAACATTTGAAGAAACCAAGGAGTATAAAATTCTGCAGATGTAGACCAGTAGTTGCGAATGCATGGTCTTTTCTGAATCCCAATATTTATTAGGCCAGCAATAAACTTATCAAGTTCATGGCGTGTGACTTTGGTCCACCGAGAATACAATGAATATTGTTTTGCAGGGTTATTTTGAATAGATTTGAGTCTGGTATAATCATTGATGCACTGGAACATGAAATCTTGAACCTCATCTGTAAACAAAACACTGAAACATTTCAATGGGGTTGACAGGTCAAACCCCTCAGTCACACCTGGTGTTCTCTTTGGACAAAATCGAAATGCATTTTGTGTCATCCCCTCAGCAATTTCTAACCACTCTGGGACATCTTGTGAGGATGCACCTGCCTCTAGACTTGTGGCAGTTCTCATAGCTTTACTTTTGGTCACAATGGTGTTTTTGCCTCTTTATCCTTCTCCTTTAGTGACTGAAAGTTTTGCTCTTTTTATACCAGCCCTACCTGATGCATGTTCAATCAGCTGATCGACATCGCCCTCAGAATGATCACTTTCATGAATATTCTGACACAAAGTCTTTACAATGTCTTCATTGGAATTACTAAACCTAACTTCTAAAAATCCGTGTCGCTCGAGTTATCTTCTGTCCACTGAGAAATTAGCGTCGTGCTTGCTCAGCCGAAAGCAGGTGTTTAGAAGAAGATTCTCGATCCATTTTGTATGTAAACAAAGAAATAGAAATGGATATAAAACACACAATTTTAGCTTCACAAATTTGTTTTTCGCTCACAAACGTCCATAAACATGTCCTAGATGTAAGGAAATGATTTAAAAACCAGCTAGTTGCTAGGTATTTATAACTTTTCGTTCAAACTCGACATATGTCATTGGTCTGAAGATTCTCGATCCATTTTGTATGTAAACAAAGGAATAGAAATGGATATAAAACACACAATTTTAGCTTCACAAATTTGTTTTTCGCTCACAAACGTCCATAAACATGTCCTAGATGTAATGAAATGATTTAAAAACCAGCTAGTTGCTAGGTATTTATAACTTTTCGTTCAAACTCGACATATATCGTACTGGCGTGCCACGCGTCATTGGTCCAAACGGAAGTCCTATCTGGCGCGTGGTGCGCCACTGTGGACGGAAAGAGTTAATCGTCACATGTCAATACATTCGTATTAGTTCACATGTTAATAATGGAAAAATATAGAATTCAAAATTTACAACTTATGACAATCTTTAGGCTCACAGACTGCTGGCTCAGAGAAATAAAGGCATTTGTAGAGGCCTCTTACACTTGGTCTGGGATGTTGTTACTTTAACAATGTTCCCACTTTGACTGGTGTTCAGATTCCGTTGGATTCCGTTTTTCCTTTTTAATAATGGTTGTGTTTTCCTGGGCTCTTAAGTCCTCAAGAATTCCAAACAAGTCCGGTCCGATAAATGAAAGCTGATCTTAGTCTTAACTCTAGCAGGGTCTTTGTTACGTGCAGTTTCAGTTTTCATAACTAGTAATGTAGTCTGTCTGTATACTTTTTATGTTTGAAAATATTTTGAATAAGAATTTGGGTATAAGGTATTTTTCGTTAGAACCCTAATCTAAGGGCAAATACTCATTTTTTGCTTTGAGGGAAAGTAAATATGGAGTTTCTCCTCTTAAAGGATATACCAGCTGACTGCATAGGTCAGAGGTTGATGCGAACAGCGCATGTCCGAACTAGGGAGAGTTTGAAGAAGATTTCCTGTGCAGTAGGCCGTTTTGTTGAACTGGGTTTGTGTAAAGGGCAATTTTTACTATCTTGCAATATAATACATTTATATACTTATTATGTTCGCAAATATTTGGTAATCAAAGTATTTCCTTTTTAAGTGCTTAAGGAGAAGTCATTTTTGAGTTACTTCCCTTGAAGGTAGTTCCGTCATCTTCGATCGGACTCCGCGGACGAGACTAGGCCTACTGCGATTTATTCTTTGGCTGGGTAGGAATAGATTGTTCTTGCTTCAGTATATCTATGGCCTGAATTTATACGTAGTGTTTGTATGAGTAGGACGAGTCTGTCTTATATATGGATATCTTTACATTTCTAAGTCGAACTATGTTGGTTGTGGCTAGAAAAGGTCAAAGGCTATGCTGCGGAAGTATCGCTAGCAAGGTGTGTGATTCATGGCTGTCATCCTGTCTGGATGTAGAATTTTGTGGTAGCCGGCCTATCGCCGAAAAAGTGATCTATATGTGGATGGGGAAAAGTGATAGTCATTTAGACATGTTGTATGTACTTTACCCCAGTGTTTATTCTCTTTTGCCAAGGAATGGCAAAGTTATATTTCGCATAGAAAGGTAAAACCACAATTTATCATGAACTTGGGCTTCGCCATCGTTGTTGATAAACAGATGCACAGTGGTACTTTTGAAAAGAATATTTATTCAAAGGAAGACGACATTCCTATGTATCAGCACTAGATTATATGATATTATTCAATTACTTCTATGATAGAAGTCATGAAGAAATGAGGACATTTAACGAATGACCAATTTTGGTCTGGGTCCTATAGTGAGTGAAACTCACGAGAGAAGAACAGCCATGTTGAAATTCATATACTTTGTATTTATCGAGTGAGAAAAAGGGATGCCTGTACTATCGCTCGATGAACCAAGAGATCACTGCTACATGTGAGAACCCATGTCTGGGATTCCTATATCTTTATGGAAAATATATATATTGAACTTTACGTGAAGGGATATTCACTAGACGAGGTTAGGTCTAGGAGCCTTCCTATATATTGGTTATGGTCTGACGTGCCCAGTCAGTAAAGCCAGATGATTTACATGATGGAACTCTGAATGCTTATTTACGAATGCTCCATTATGATATTTGCCAAGCATGAATGCTAACTTAAGATGATATTCCTGTGATCAACATTATGCTGTCTATGTCGACATTTGTTCCTGTAACCATACACGTACTGTCCAAGTGTGCGTCCCATTAAATGTTATAAAAAGACCACCGTAGTTCCAGTACTTCTTGAATTCGAACAGTGTGAGTATGAGTGATGTACTACCAACCTGTCAACTCTATCGAATCATTCTACCATTCGCGTTCTGACATTCACATACACACTCATTGTTTACACTCACATTCTTGTCGGAGCCTCATCACGTTCCAGGACAAGATGACCTGTATGACCAAAACTGTGCTGGGTTTAATGAGTTGACAATCGTTACACTTTACTACACCAGTCCCAACATCTACATTTATCCACTGGTGGACACTCACGTCATTTAACAAATAAAGCGTGATTCAACAACTAGTAGCCAGTATGAGTAAACAACTAAACAGAGTTTAACAACTGGTGTGCCAGCTTCCTGGGTCAACCTGCACAGTGACCATATTGAGAAGTAAACTACTGAGACCAAACGTTCCTTGGGGTCTGTTACGACACACAAATACATCAGCAGTACAACTCTACAGTGATGTCAGCGTGACCTGTCCTGTCGAGAGTATGCGGTAACTAGGTCAGCGTTTGTTGACATTTGGTTCGTTGGACATTTGCCATACAACTGACAGTGTTACACAGCAAGCTTGGTTGAAACATAGAACATTACACATCAGAACTGGAGAATATTTGACAGTGTTTGCGAAAGGAAATGTTATTGAACTGAGAAGTACTACATCGATTGTTATCATTCACATCAACGATGGAGCTTCTATTTCTGTGTTGAATTTAAAATAATTAGACCAGAAGTATTTGTTTAATAAAGTACCACAGTACTGTACTATTAGGCAGTGTAACTGAGCCTTCTTTACAACACATTCTTTCTGCAACACTCTATTTACATCATATTGCCATACTATTTATGCAATTATGTATTTATGTTTAAATATTTATATGTGATATTTGTTGGTATCCAGCGGGTTGTTGTTTTCGTTGGGCGGTGTCACACAACAGAGTATCCCACGTAATAGAGGGTCTGATGTGTACGTTTCTATAGGTGCAATTTTCTTGATTGAAAATTTGCTGCGACAGCTGTTGCTATTAGTGTTAGCTGTGAAGACTGTACTCATTGTTGTTTTTGTAATATTCCTCTGTTCTTTAGTTTGTTTTGATTTGTTTGTAATTTGTTGGTCTACCCTATTCTATCTTTCAGTTCTATTCTCAATTTATATTTATATACTGTGGCGTTATTTGTATTTGTTATCCTCTTGCGGTTTATCTTTTATTGTTTTTCCCATTTGATTTATTTCATCTCCGCAAATGTTTTCATGTTCTCCTGTATAACTGTTTTGTTTTGTGCCTGATCGACATACACTATTTAAAATATAGTTGATCATATAAATTGATGTACAAGAATCAACTGATAGTTAATTGCTATTACTAAAGGTACACAGTTGATGATATAAAACACTATTTCTGGTGCACTGCACTTATATTATAGAGTGAACCAGCAACTTATAGCTGTTATTATATAAGGATTTATACAAGACCTTTGTAAGGCTTGTTTCCCACAGTGATTGGGATAGTTAAGTACTATTTTCCACAGGTTACAAAGTTATCATACAAGGTCTTTGATTAAGACTAAGAAAGTGAATTTATTTACTTTTGCAAATTACTGATCTTATTAGACAAGATGTCTACTTTAGATTATTTTATCACACAAGGCAAGATTCTTGATAAGACTGGTCAGCAATTAGAAGAATGGGCAGTTGCTCAATATGACAAAGCATTGGCTGCTGAAGAAAGAAAAGCATTGATTGAAGAAAAGAAATTAGCAGCTGAGGAGAAAAAATTAGAAGCTGAGGAAAGAAAATTACAAAGAGACTATGAACAAAAGAAATTGCAGATACAGACTGATGAAAAATGATTCCAGATGGAAATGGAAAAAGAGAAAAGAAAGGATGAAGCTGCTGCAGAAGAGAGAAAATTACAAGCTGAAGCTCAAGAGAAAAAAGCAATAAGAGAACATGAACACCAAAAAGAACTTTTAGCATTTGAGTTAGAAAAGTTAAAGTTAACAAACATAAGTGATGGTAATCAAGCATCTGGTGGTAATGGTAAACCCTTTACTTACAAGGTCAAGGTACCAGCGTTCAACCCTTCCAGTGATGACATAACATTCTGGCTAAATAGATTTGAACGCTCCTGTCGAGCCCATAATGTGGACAAATCACAATATGCTAACCAGTTATCAGAAAATCTGAAAGGTGATTCTCTGACTAGTTTAAGTTTGGTTGAAGAGGCTGACAAAGATAACTATGATGTTATTAGGGCAGCCTTATTAAAGAAGTATCAGTTGTCTGAAGAGGGTTATCGGAAGTTGTTTAAGACAATGGTGCCTGAGGCAGGTGTAGAATTCTCAGAATTCATTGCAAGGACACGTCTTACATTTGATCGTTGGATTGAGCTATCCAAAACAGAAAAGACTTATGAAGCCCTTATGGACTTGATACTCAGAGACAAGATTATGTCAAGTATAAATAAACCTTTCCTCGAATTCTTACATGAGCGTAAACCTAAGTCTCTAAAAGAAATGGAACAGTATTGTACCCAATACGTCACTGCACATCCGGACGTAGCTATTAGCAACAATAAGGTTAAAGAAGGTATGCCAGTTGCTTCTGCAACACCATACAACCCTAATCACTCTCACAAATTCCAAGGACCTCAAAATAAGTTTAATAAAAAAGGTAACTATTACAGTTATCAGAACCAAGGTAACCAATCATTTCAGGGTTCTTCTTCGAATACCTGGAGAAGAGCTGACAGCCCTCGATTCAGGGGTGGTCATAATTACAGGAACTTTCGCAAAGGAAGTCATTCTAGAAACTATCCAAGTTTTCCTTCATGGAGACAACAAGATCATAATTACAGAGATACTCATTATAATGAATATGATGATAGTAACCAAAGGAGCTATGATTCAAACCCGGGTAGGGGTTATAATAGTGGAAACAATGATAAGTACAGAGGCAATAATAACAGAGGTAGAGCACAATTCAAAAAACATAAAGCTCATTACCAGGCGAACTCTGCACAGCAAGAGTCCCACGAAGCCTATAAACAAAATAAAGATAATGATGACTCTAATAATATGGCATGTGCCGCTTTTGATTTTGGGAGAGCATCTCAGTGCCCCCAATGCAAAACATTATTTGAGCCAACCACAGTGTCTACTTTAAGCTGTGGGCATCCTCTTCCCGCTCTTCCTGCGTCAATCGCGCATGATGGGAGAGGTTCTCTTGTCTTACACAAAGGTTTAGTAAATGACAATCCAGTCTCAGTACTTTTTGATTCTGGATGCACAACTATTGGGGTTAGGCAGTCACTCATAGATCCTTCTCATTCTACAGGCAAAGTAGTCAAATGCGTAACATTTGGCGGCACCATAGAGAAATACTCTACCGCTATCATTAGGATTGCTACTCCTTTCTTCACAGGAGATGTACACGCATGTCTTTTGCCGGATCCGATCGCTGATCTTATCATCGGTCGCATTCACGGAGTCAAAGAATGCACTCCGGAGCAAATTTCCGTTTGGGAAAATCAAAATATGCAATCTGCTAATGCGGTAGTCACTAGAGCTCAAGCTCTCAATATGCCTGAAACTTCATCTGTTGAAGATAATGAAGTGCATAACCAAGATGATCCCTTGGTAATTTCTCGTGACTCGTTTATAAAACAACAAGAAGAAGATCCGACTCTTAAGAAATTCTTCACTCTTGTAACGAAAGGTGATCCGAATAAAGATTCAAATTGTAAATCTTGGATTACAATGAAGAATGGCGTACTTGTACGTATGGTGCAAGACTCCACTAAGTCAAGTCATTCTCAGATTCTTGTACCCAAGAATTTGAGAGTTAAGATCTTACAACATGCACACGACTCTCAGTGTGCTGGTCACATGGGTTTTTCCCGTACAAAGTCAAGAGTTCTTGCGGCTTTCTTTTGGCCTTTTGTGAACAAGGACATACGGATCTATTGTCGATCCTGTAAAGTATGTCAAGAAGTCAAATCCAAAGGTCCTCGTCATGCTGCGCCTATTCAGGCTGCAGATATTCCTATTCGTCCATTCCAGAAAATGGCGATAGACATCATTGGTCCATTCAAGATCAAATCTGCTAGAGGACATCAGTTTATCTTAACGTGTGTAGACATGTGCACACGTTGGCCAGAGGCTATCCTTCTAAAGAGCATTACTACCGCTGACATTGCAGATGCTCTTTGGCTTATATTTTCTCGGCTGGGATTCCCCGGAGAAATATTATCAGATCATGGCACCCAACTGATATCGGATACCATGTCTCAAGTAATGTCTACTCTACAGATAGAGAGATCTTTGAGTAGCATCTATCATCCTATGTCCAATGGGATGGTCGAGCGACTAAATAGAACACTTAAGAACTTATTAGGGAAGATAACTGAGGATCATCCTCAAGATTGGGATAGGGTTTTACCCGCGGCCCTCTTCGCGTATAGAGAGGTCCCCAATGAACATACAGAGTTTTCTCCCTTTGAACTTGTCTTTGGCGCGCGACCGCGCGGCCCAATATCTTTGCTGCATGATCTTATAACAGCTGACAATATTGACGATGACACAAAATCTTCTTACGAGTATGTCATCGCGCTGAGACAAAAGATTATCGAAGCATGCAAATTGGCAACGTCCTCTTCTGAATTTGCTAAGCAGAAGGCAAGACAATTTGCTAATAAGAAGAGAACTTTACGACAACTTTGTCCTGGTGACAAAGCATTTGTTTTGCTACCTTGTCGTGAAAACAGACTCCTTATTAGTTGGAAAGGTCCGTACGATATAATATCGAAAATTTCAGATGTTGACTACATCGTCGATATCAACGGGAAGCATAAAACCTTCCACATCAATATGCTTACGGAGTTCCATGAACGTCCTGACTATCTACAGCCTATTTTCCAGGCAACGGACGATTCTCATGTCAAACATGGTCATTACTCATCACTGTCTGTAATACAGGATGAGGAAACAAGTTTTTCGGATGTTAATCTTCCGCTTCCAATGATCCCACTTCATTCTAGTGAATCATGGAAAGACGTTACTGTTTCTCCTGATTTGTCTCTAGGAGAACGGCGACAAGTTTCGTCTATGTTACAAACATTTCAGGATGTCCTCACTGACATCCCTGGACAAACTCATGTCATTGAGCATGACATTGTTCTAACTGAACATACTCCAATTAGGGTTAGACCTTATCCTATCCCTATACATTTCCAAACACAGGTTGAAAAGGAGTTGGATGAAATGATAGATTTACAAATAATCGAACCATCCACTTCTGCATATTCTTCGCCGATGGTTATTGTTCGAAAAAAAGACAATAACATACGTCTTTGCGTTGACTATCGCAAATTGAATCAAGTTAAGAAGTTCGATGCTGAACCTATGCCTTTACTAGAAGAGTTACTTACTCGTCTTTCTAAATCGCATTTTTTCACTAAACTTGATTTGTCTAAAGGATATTGGCAAGTTCCATTATCCGAACGCGCCAAACCTCTTACCGCTTTCTCTACTCCCAGAGGCCTTTTCCAATGGAATTTTATGCCTTTCGGCCTTATGAACGCACCAGCTACATTTGTACGCATGATGCGTCGAATCCTATCGTATCGGTCAGATGTCATTGCTTATCTAGACGACATCTGTCTTTTCAGCGATACTTGGGAAGATCACTATTCAGGGTTAGTTGAATTATTATCAACTCTGCGTGAGTATAACCTGACAGCAAAACCATCTAAAGCTTGTATTGGCTTTAGCGAAATTGCTTTCTTAGGCCATCGAGTAGGTCACGGTTTCTTGAAGACAGAAGACCATAATATCACTAAGATACTTAACATCTCTATCCCTAGGACTAAAAAGCATGTGCGAAGTCTTTTAGGTCTCATACAATTTTATGGACGTTTCATTCCGAATCTGTCCTCTATCATGGCACCTCTCTCTACACTATTAAAGAAAGGGTCGCCTAACATGGTTCACTGGTCTCATGAATGCCAATCTTCACTAGAGAAGATCAAAACTATGTTTTCATCACCACCTATTTTAGTGTTACCTACAACAGATAAGACATTTGTTCTTCGTAGTGACGCTTCATCCACTGGGATTGGAGCGGCACTAATGCAAGAGTACTCTGGAACTCTGCATCCTGTAATGTATATATCCAGAAAACTTAATGCTGCAGAAAGGAATTACTCGGTTTTAGACCGTGAATTATTGGCAATGGTTTGGTCAATTCTCAAACTCCAAAGATTCCTTCTGGGCGCGCATTTCGTGGTGGAAACTGACCAAAAAGCTCTTACGGCTATCCAAAGTAAGAACTTGAAGAGCTCGAGATCAACTCGATACGCAATCGCTCTTCAACCTTTTCATTTTTCGGTACGAGCTATCCGTGGTTCAGAAAATGTGATGGCGGACATTCTGTCCAGATGCCCACATGATGCCACTTAACTGTTAAATATTGGATCTTTTTAATATGTATAACTTTACAACAGTTATTTTTTGTTTCTTTACTAAGATACACATTTGTAATTTAATAATAGAATGATGGTATCGCTACTTAGCGGTTTATTGATGTTTATTCACCGCTGTTCTTTGATGATTGTTTCTTCATAAATCATAAATTTAAGATTATAGTGTGAATTTTTGGTATGCATTGTATAATTACCAGAATTGTATTATACGTACATCACACCTTCCTGGAAACATTTATTCGTAGAGAAACAATTTCTCTCAGATTTTGAGATATATTCTCACCGGTCATATTAGGAATTATAGTTATTCCTGATATTTGCATCTGCGCAGTATTCTTGCGTTTTGAGCCTATTGTATGGTGCTCCTAGATGTATTTAAAAAAAATTTTTTTTTCCCGGGAGGTGTGGTAAGACTGTAAAGGGCAATTTTTACTATCTTGCAATATAATACATTTATATACTTATTATGTTCGCAAATATTTGGTAATCAAAGTATTTCCTTTTTAAGTGCTTAAGGAGAAGTCATTTTTGAGTTACTTCCCTTGAAGGTAGTTCCGTCATCTTCGATCGGACTCCGCGGACGAGACTAGGCCTACTGCGATTTATTCTTTGGCTGGGTAGGAATAGATTGTTCTTGCTTCAGTATATCTATGGCCTGAATTTATACGTAGTGTTTGTATGAGTAGGACGAGTCTGTCTTATATATGGATATCTTTACATTTCTAAGACGAACTATGTTGGTTGTGGCTAGAAAAGGTCAAAGGCTATGCTGCGGAAGTATCGCTAGCAAGGTGTGTGATTCATGGCTGTCATCCTGTCTGGATGTAGAATTTTGTGGTAGCCGGCCTATCGCCGAAAAAGTGATCTATATGTGGATGGGGAAAAGTGATAGTCATTTAGACATGTTGTATGTACTTTACCCCAGTGTTTATTCTCTTTTGCCAAGGAATGGCAAAGTTATATTTCGCATAGAAAGGTAAAACCACAATTTATCATGAACTTGGGCTTCGCCATCGTTGTTGATAAACAGATGCACAGTGGTACTTTTGAAAAGAATATTTATTCAAAGGAAGACGACATTCCTATGTATCAGCACTAGATTATATGATATTATTCAATTACTTCTATGATAGAAGTCATGAAGAAATGAGGACATTTAACGAATGACCAATTTTGGTCTGGGTCCTATAGTGAGTGAAACTCACGAGAGAAGAACAGCCATGTTGAAATTCATATACTTTGTATTTATCGAGTGAGAAAAAGGGATGCCTGTACTATCGCTCGATGAACCAAGAGATCACTGCTACATGTGAGAACCCATGTCTGGGATTCCTATATCTTTATGGAAAATATATATATTGAACTTTACGTGAAGGGATATTCACTAGACGAGGTTAGGTCTAGGAGCCTTCCTATATATTGGTTATGGTCTGACGTGCCCAGTCAGTAAAGCCAGATGATTTACATGATGGAACTCTGAATGCTTATTTACGAATGCTCCATTATGATATTTGCCAAGCATGAATGCTAACTTAAGATGATATTCCTGTGATCAACATTATGCTGTCTATGTCGACATTTGTTCCTGTAACCATACACGTACTGTCCAAGTGTGCGTCCCATTAAATGTTATAAAAAGACCACCGTAGTTCCAGTACTTCTTGAATTCGAACAGTGTGAGTATGAGTGATGTACTACCAACCTGTCAACTCTATCGAATCATTCTACCATTCGCGTTCTGACATTCACATACACACTCATTGTTTACACTCACATTCTTGTCGGAGCCTCATCACGTTCCAGGACAAGATGACCTGTATGACCAAAACTGTGCTGGGTTTAATGAGTTGACAATCGTTACACTTTACTACACCAGTCCCAACATCTACATTTATCCACTGGTGGACACTCACGTCATTTAACAAATAAAGCGTGATTCAACAACTAGTAGCCAGTATGAGTAAACAACTAAACAGAGTTTAACAGTTGGTCAGACGAAATGTCTGGTTACTTCTCTGCATTGCTTTTGGGGATGGAAACTCTTCCATTGTTATTTAAAGTCCCCTGTGTTATTTCTGTTCGTCAGGAAGACGACAGTTGCTTCTAAGTTGTGTAAGGAATTCGAAGCAAGGTAAAAGACGAAACTTTCACACTTCTTTGTTCGCAGTGTAAGCTGAACATATTTTGGGTCAACCTGTGAGGAGAGCTCACGAATGGTTGAAAGGCAGAGTATTCTTCGTGTTATGCTCGTTGGAGCCATCTAAGACCGTTAGGTTTAGATTTACACACGGAAACCCAGGAGAATAGACATTATTCAAAAACCCGCATGATTAGCGGTATATCTTTGAACTTAGACGCTTATGTCTACATATGAGGAATCCACAGTGTTTACTGTTTTATAGAGGCCTAATATATATAACTATCTGGAGTGGAAGACCAGATGAATCTTACAAGTTATTGCTATTATAACTTTGAAAATGAAAACTCGCCTGATGTACGAGGGAGTTATATAAGACTATCTTCGAAAGGACAGCTTATCTTCGATAAGTTCGACTAGAGGGATGGACTATGCTATTTTCGTCGCCCGCCATGTTTGGGGTCGACTTAAGAAGAGAGATTTAGGAGGAGATCTGACATGGTGAAGTCAGAGTGAAACTGTTGGATGTTTATACAGTTATTTACCCGTTCTGTAATGCGGGTTTTTTTTCTACTAGTTGTGGAATGAGAGATAAATTGGAGTCAGCAACACATTGATAATCATATATTTATTGGAACTTATGTACATGCAATTGTAGTGAATTGTCTTCATATCCGCCATGTTCCTGTGTCATGCTTACATGGATTTGTCTACGTCTTGTTGCTGTGACTATAATAAATGGTGAAAACGTCCACAGCTGTTCACCTATATTTTTTGACTCCATACCTGTAACACGTACAACATATAGTTCCATCAACTCTACATCCACACCTTTCAATGTGATGAATGCCACACCCACTCTTGTATATTACATATTGTGATACAAGTCTGCACTGCTACATAGACGTCCACCTTGACGAACTTTCATGTCACGCATTCGCGATAAATGATCATCATCATCACACACCCAAAAAAATATTACAGCACGATATACCAGTCAGTAGCCAGTGATGTTACAGCCTATACCCACCAGTCTGTAGCACTAGTACCACCAACAACAACCTACTTTGTATCAAAGCGTTATTCAGTATCAGTGGTAGCCAAATACGTGGGTTTAAAAGGTGAGAGTCTGATTTTCATCAAATTGCAAAGTACCCGGCGTTGCCTATCAGAGTGAAGTTGCCACGGCTTATTACATTTGAGAAGGTCAAGTTCCATTATTGTCAAAACTGCTGTTTAGAAGGCCAAGTTTCATGAACGTTGTCATTACTGTTATTTTGAAGAAAAGAAATCCGATTCTACCATCGCCACAGTTCCTGAAGCAGAATCAGTTGTATTTTTTTTCATCGTTGGAACGTCATTCCTGGAAAATGGACTGTTCTTGACTATTGAACAATATAATTATACAAAAAGTGGCCCATTTCATGTTGTAAACTATACTTTATATGTAATAACTAAGCTTCTTTACAACACTCTTCATTCATGCTATATGTATTTATGTTTACATGTTACATGTCGTTTGTTTATATATTATATCAGTATATATTTCAGCGGGCGGTTGGGTGTGTGACTAATATAAGATATCCACGTCATAGAGGTCTTATATTAGTGTTCTGTAGGTGCAATTTTCTTGACTGAAAATCTGCTAGCGACAATTTGTTGCTATTTGTGTTAGTTGTGACGAGGTGTGCTTTTCTTCGTTGTTTTTGTAACATTTTTTATTCTTTACTTTTGATTAAATTTGTTTGTATTTGTAGGTCTACTCTTTCCTGTCATTTAGTTGTATACACCTTTATGTTTATACACTGTGACGTCATTTGTTTTGTTTACCTTTTCGCAGTTATCATCACATCCTTTGTGAGATTTCATTCAGTTTAGTTTTTTAGTTTAGTTGACTTCTGCGAATGTTATCGTAGTGTTTTGAATATTTTTCTTCGTATTATTGTTATTGTTTTGTTTTCTATTGGTACACATACTTAGACATACACTATTAACATTTTGATTGAACTTATATCATATAAATGTCTGATGATATTGTTATTATAGAATAACCATACAAGTTCTTACAAAAGACTTGTCTTCCAAAGAGATTGAGATTAACGGAGCTGATTATACAAGTCTTTGTTAAAAACTTGCTATTGTTTACTTGAAATAAATTAATTTGTTATTTCAGGGATATTAGTCACATATTGTTAAACATTATGGCGACTTTAGACTACTTTATCAAGCAAGGCATAGCCTTGGGCAAAACTGAAGAGAAATTAGAAGAGTTTGCACTTGCTCAGTTTGCCAAGGCACAAAAGGCTGAAAAGATACAAATGCAACAAGACAGAGAAGCTGAAGCTGAAGAAAAAAGATTAGAAAGAGAAGCTGAGACTGAACAAAAGAGATTAGACAGAGAAGCTGAACAAAAGAGATTAGAAAGAGAAGCTGAGGCTGAACAAAAGAGATTAGACAGAGAAGCAGAAGAAAAAAGCTTACAAAGAGAACATGAGTTAAAACTCGTATCATTGGAGATAGAGAAATTGAAATTGACAAATATGAGTAGTGTCAATCAGTCATCTGGTAATAATGGTAAACCTTCTACTTTTAAGGTTAAGCTACCACCGTTCAATCCTTCCAGTGAAGATATTACATTCTGGCTGGATAGATTTGAACGTTCTTGTCGTACTAATAATGTGGATAAATCACAATATGCTAATCAGTTATCAGAGAATTTAAAAGGTGATTCTCTGACTAGTTTATGCTTGGTGGAAGAGGCTGACAAGGATAATTATGATGTTATTAGAGCAGCCTTGATAAAAAAATATCAAATGACAGAGGAAGGTTATCGTATTTTGTTTAAGACAATGGTGCCTGAGACAGGTGTAGAATTCTCAGAATTCATTGCATAGGCACGTCTTACATTTACACGATGGATTGAGCTATCCAAAACAGAAAAAACATATGAAGCACTTATGGATTTGTTGCTTAGAGATAAGATTATGTCATGTGTAAATAAACCATTCCTTGAATTTATACATGAGCGTAAACCCAAAACACTAAAACAAATGGAAGAATATTGTTCCCAATATGTCACTGCACACCCTGACTTGACTTTTGGCAACATTAAGATTAAGGAGAGTATGCCAGTTGCTTCAGCAACACCATACAATCCTAATTATTCACACAAATTTCAAGGACCACAAAACAGGTTTGATAAAAATAGTAACCATAATAGTTATCAAAACCAATGTAATCAATCATTTCAGGGTTCTTCTTTGAAGAACTGGAGACGAGACGACAGCCCTCGATACAGGGGTTGCCACAATTATAGGAATTTCCGCAGGGGGAGTCATTATAGGAACTATCCAAGTTATCCGTCATGGAGACAACAAAACCATAATTACAGAGATACTCATTATAATGAACATGATAATTGTAACCATGAGAATTATGACTCAAACCCAAATAGGGGTTACAATAGAGGAAACAATAATGATTACAGAGGCAATAATAATCGAGGTAGATCACAATACAAAAGACATAAATCACATTTCCAGGCAAACTCTGCACAGCAAGAGTCCCATGAAGCCTATAAACAGACTAAAGATAATAATGACGCTAATAATATGGCATGTTCCGCTTTTGATTTTGGGAGAGCATCTCAGTGCCCCCAATGCAAAAAATTATTTGAACCAACTACGGTGTCTACTTTAAGTTGTGGCCATCCTCTTCCAGCTCTTCCTGCGTCAGTCGCGCATGATGGAAGAGGTTCTCTTGTCTTACATAAAGGTTTAATGAATGACAATCCAGTCTCAGTTCTTTTTGATTCTGGATGCACCACAATTGGTGTTAGGCAGTCACTCGTAGATCCTTCTCGTGCCACAGGAAAAGTAGTCAAATGTGTAACATTTGGCGGCACCTTAGAGAAATACTCTACTGCTATAATTAAGATTGCTACTCCTTTCTTTACAGGAGATGTACACGCATGTCTTCTGCCGATTCCGATCGCTGATCTTATCATCGGTCGTATTCACGGAGTCAAAGAATGCACTCCGCAACAAATTTCCGTTAGGGAAAAACAAAATATGCAAACCGCTAATGCTGTAGTCACTAGAGCTCAACTCTTCATATGCCTCAAACTTCATCTACTGAAGATAATGAAGTGCATAACCAAGATGATCCCTTGGTAATTTCTCGTGACTCATTTATAAAACAGCAAGAAGATGATCCCACTCTAAAGAAATTTTTAACTCTTGCAACAAAAGGTGATCCAAATAAAGATACAAATCGTAAATCTTGGATTACAATGAAGAATGGCGTACTTGTACGTATGGTTCAAGACTCCACTAAGTCAAGTCATTCTCAGATTCTTGTGCCCAAGAATTTGAGAGTTAAAATTTTGCAGCACGCTCACGACTCTCAGTGTGCTGGACATATGGGTTTTTCCCGTACGAAGTCAAGAGTTCTTGCGGCTTTCTTTTGGCCATTAGTAAACAAGAACATACGGATTTATTGTCGATCTTGTAAAGTATGTCAAGAAGTCAAATCCAAAGGTCCACGCCATGCTGCACCTATTCAGGCTGCAGACATCCCTATTCAGCCGTTTCAAAAAATGGCAATAGACATTATTGGTCCGTTTAAGATCAAGTCTGCCAGAGGACATCAGTTTATCTTGACGTGTGTTGATATGTGCACACGTTGGCCAGAGGCTATTCCTCTGAAGAGCATTACTACTGCTGATATTGCAGATGCTCTTTGGCTCATATTTTCTCGTCTGTGATTCCCCGGAGAAATATTATCAGACCATGGCACACAACTAATATCGGATACCATGTCTCAAGTGATGTCTACTCTGCAGATAGAGAGATCTTTGAGTAGTATCTATCACCCAATGTCTAATGGGATGGTCGAACGCCTAAATAGAACACTCAAAAACTTATTAGGGAAGATAACTGAGGATCATCATCAAGATTGGGACAGGGTTTTACCTGCGGCCCTCTTCGCTTACAGAGAGGTCCCCAATGAACATACAGGGTTTTCTCCCTTTGAACTTGTCTTTGGCGCGCGACCGCGCGGCCCTATGTCTTTGCTTCATGATCTTATAACCGCTGATAATATTAACGATGACACAAAATCCTCTTACGAATATGTCATCGCGCTTAGACAAAAGATTATCGAAGCATGCAAATTGGCAACTTCTTCTTCTGAATTTGCTAAACAGAAGGCAAGGCAATTTGCCAATAAGAAAAGAACCTTACGACAACTTTGTCCTGGTGACAAAGCATTTGTTTTGCTACCTTGTAAGGAAAACAGACTTCTTATTTCTTGGAAAGGTCCGTACGATATAATATCGAAAATTTCAGATGTTGACTATATTGTCGATATTGACGGGAAGCATAAAACCTTCCATATCAACATGCTTACGGAATTCCATGAACGTCCGGATTATTTACAGCCTATTTTCCAGGCAACGGACGATTCACCAGTCCAACATGGTCATTACTCATCACTGTCCGTAATACAGGATGAGGAAAGAAGTTTTTCAGATGTAAATCTTCCTCTTCCGATGATCTCACTTCATTCTAGTGAATCATGGAAAAACGTTACTGTCTCTCCTGATTTATCTCTAGGAGAACAGCGACAAGTTTCGGCTATGTTACAAACATTTCAGGATGTCCTCACTGACATCCCTGGACAAACTCATGTCATTGAACATGATATTGTTCTAACTGACCATACTCCTATTAGGGTCAGACCTTATCCTATCCCTATACATTTTCAAGCACAGGTTGAGAAGGAGTTGGATGAGATGATAGATTTAAAAATAATTGAACCATCCACAAAAGCTACTTACTAGACTTTCTAAATCTCATTTTTTCACTAAAGTTGATTTGTCTAAAGGATATTGGCAAGTTCCTTTATCTGAACGCGCCAAACCTCTTACTGCTTTTTCTACACCTAGGGGTCTTTTCCAATGGAATTTCATGCCTTTCGGCCTTATGAACGCACCAGCTACATTCGTACGCATGATGCGCCGAATCCTATCTTATCGGTCAGATGTGATTGCATACCTAGACGACATCTGTCTTTTCAGCGATACTTGGGAAGATCACTATTCAGGGTTATATGAATTACTGTCTACTTTACGCGAGCATAACCTGACAGCGAAACCCTCTAAAGCCTGCATTGGTTTTAGCGAAATTTCTTTCCTAGGCCACCGAGTCGGTCATGGTTTCCTAAAGACAGAGGACCATAATATAACTAAGATACTTAACATCTCTATTCCTAAGACTAAAAAGCAAGTGCGAAGTCTCTTAGGTCTTATACAATTTTATGGAAGATTCATTCCAATTCTATCCTCTATCATGGCACCTCTTTCTACACTACTAAAGAAAAGGTCCCCTAATATGGTTCACTGGTCTCAGGAATGCCAATCCTCTCTGGATAAGATCAAAACTATGTTTTCAACACCACCTATTTTAGTGTTACCTACTAAAGATAAGACATTCTTTCTTCGTAGTGACGCTTCATCCACTGGGATTGGAGCGGCACTAATGCAAGAATACTCTGGAACTCTGCATCCTGTAATGTATATCTCCAGAAAACTTAATGCTGCAGAAAGGAATTACTCGGTTTTAGACCGTGAAGAGTTGGCTATGGTCTGGTCAATTCTCAAACTACAAAGATTCCTTCTAGGCGCACATTTCATAGTAGAAACCGACCAGAAAGCTCTTACGGCTATACAGAGTAAGAATTTGAAGAGCTCGAGGTCTACTCGATATGCAATTGCTCTTCAACCTTTTCATTTCTCGGTGCGAGCTATCCGTGGATCAGATAATGTGATGGCAGACATTTTGTCTAGATGCCCACATGATTCCACCTAACTGTTAGGTCTTGGACTTCCTAATACGTCTAAGTCTATAATAGTTCCTTTCTATATCAAAATAGGTACATATTTGTAATTTGTAATATAGTGATTGTATCACTACTTAGCGGGTCATTGATGTATATTCACCGCTGTTCGTTGATGATTTTTCTTCTTTGTTAATCATGAACTTAAGATACCTAATATGAAATTTTTGTATGAAATTTTTGTATGCATTGTGTCATTGCCAACATTGTAGAATACGTTGGTGACACCTCCCTGGAAACATTTATACTTAGAGAAACGCTTTCTCTGAGATTATGAGATATATTCTCACCAGTCGCTCCATATGTCGACTTAGCCTCACATTAGGCGTTATATTTATTCTTAATACTTTTCATCTGCGCATTATTCATGCGTTGTGAGCCTATTGTACGTTGCTCCTAGATGTATTTTATTTTTTAAAAAAGGTTTCTTTTTTTTCCCGGGAGGTGTGGTAAGACTGTTACGTGCAGTTTTCATAACTAGTAATGTAGTCTGTCTGTATACTTGTTATGTTTGAAAATATTTTGAATAAGATTTTGGGTTTAAGGTATTTTTCGTTAGAACCCTAATCTAAGGGCAAATACTCATTTTTTGCTTTGAGGGAAAGTAAATATGGAGTTTCTCTTCTTAAAGGATATACCAGCTGACTGCACAGGTCAGAGGTTGATGCGAACAGCGCATGTCCGAACTAGGGAGAGTTTGAAGAAGATTTCCTGTGCAGTAGGCCGTTTTGTTGAACTGGGTTGGTCAGACGAAATGTCTGGTTACTTCTCTGCATTGCTTTTGGGGATGGAAACTCTTCCACTGTTATTTAAAGTCCCCTGTGTTATTTCTGTTCGTCAGGAAGACGACAGTTGCTTCTAAGTTGTGTTAGGAATTCGAAGCAAGGTAAAAGACGAAACTTTCACACTTCTTTGTTCGCAGTGTAAGCTGAACATATTTTGGGTCAACCTGTGAGGAGAGCTCACGAATGGTTGAAAGGCAGAGTATTCTTCGTGTTATGCTCGTTGGAGCCATCTAAGACCGTTAGGTTTAGATTTACACACGGAAATCCAGGAGAATAGACATTATTCAAAAACCCGCATGATTAGCGGTATATCTTTGAACTTAGACGCTTATGTCTACATATGAGGAATCCACAGTGTTTACTGTTTTATAGAGGCCTAATATATATAACTATCTGGAGTGGAAGACCAGATGAATCTTACAAGTTATTGCTATTATAGCTTTGAAAATGAAAACTCGCCTGATGTACGAGGGAGTTATATAAGACTATCTTCGAAAGGACAGCTTATCTTCGATACGTCCGACTAGAGGGATGGACTATGCTATTTTCGTCGCCCGCCATGTTTGGGGTCGACTTAAGAAGAAAGATTTAGGAAGAGATCTGACATGGTGAAGTCAGAGTGAAACTGTTGGATGTTTATACAGTTATTTACCCGTTCTGTAATGCGGGTTTTTTTTCTACTAGTTGTGGAATGAGAGATAAATTGGAGTCAGCAACACATTGATAATCATATATTTATTGGAACTTATGTACATGCAATTGTAGTGAATTGTCTTCATATCCGCCATGTTCCTGTGTCATGCTTACATGGATTTGTCTACGTCTTGTTGCTGTGACTATAATAAATGGTGAAAACGTCCACAGCTGTTCACCTATATTTTTTGACTCCATACCTGTAACACGTACAACATATGGTTCCATCAACTCTACATCCACACCTTTCAATGTGATGAATGCCACACCCACTCTTGTATATTACATATTGTGATACAAGTCTGCACTGCTACATAGACGTCCACCTTGACGAACTTTCATGTCACGCATTCGCGATAAATGATCATCATCATCACACACCCAAAAAAATATTACAGCACGATATACCAGTCAGTAGCCAGTGATGTTACAGCCTATACCCACCAGTCTGTAGCACTAGTACCACCAACAACAACCTACTTGGTATCAAAGCGCTATTCAGTATCAGTCTTGTTGTCTTCTTAGCGCGAGTGAATTTTCACAGTGTTCTACTCTGGCTGAAATGTCCGGTTATAGTGCCTGTCTTCCCCCGCATTTGTTTGTTACGATGTTAAGCAGGGCTCCAATCGTTTCAAATATGCGTGTTTTTTGGCGTAATTCAAATTAATTCCTCATGGAAATTTCTGTGCGTTACTGCAGAGGTCATGTCTACCAAATATGGAATGAACACATCCGATCCTCTCTCGGCAATGTTTACAAATAACTTCTTACAACTGCCCGGACTATTACCACATTTCCGCTCAGGTGTGTCCGACTGAAAAGTGCGTGTCTGTAATCTGTGTACAGACAGGTAAGTTATCGCCCGGCACGCCTTAGGTAAACCCAACGGCTAATTCGCCGCAAGTATCGATTACAGAACGTATTTCCAATCTCTGCCTTAAGATAATGAAAGGTAAAGGTAATCTCATTTCAGATACTGCCGTAGAGAAGTGAAATGTTATAAATTTCACTTACACTAAGTCCAGCTTCGAGAGGTGGGGTGAACAGTTCCCTTCTTCGCTGCCTTTTCCTTCCATAAATCAAGAGCAGAATCAGCATTTACAGCTAGGTAGACTGCAGCGTGACCCCATCGTGTTTCGAACCCGGAACATTTACCGCGAGGGGCCAGCGCTATAACCACATAGCCAACCAGCCGCTCCTTAAAGGAAACAGATACCTACAAAGGATGCCCAATGTTGTTAAAGAAATGAATGTAGGACCACCTCTTTTGTGCCACTGAACCTCCAGAACGAACAGGACCCTGAAATTTGAAGAAAATTATGATGGCAATGATGATGCCAGTATTCAA